>CM019066.1:42059652-42574537 GCA_009667805.1 Leptobrachium leishanense | reverse complement strand
TGTAAAGTTTAACATGTAACATAGTGACTATATTACTTACATATTTATTTTCTGTGTTAATTTGTATATTTGTGTGTTTGTTTTTAATATCTTGCATTTATTACTTTGTATTTCTGTAACGACTGTAAAATTTCAATGTTCTTGAACCCAGGACATACTTGAAAACGAGAGAAATCTCAATGTATCCAGCCCTGCTAAAATCCTTTATAAATAAATAAATTAATTAATTAATAACTTTAAGCCTTTTTATTCCTTTAGGACCCATTCAACCCATTCTATCCATTCTATGGAGACAGTTTTGGGATGCAGAGGAACATCATTCAGTACGGTTGCCTGATCTTTCCAAGGAGGGTATCTTACAACGCTAGAGATCTAATAAATTCTGTAAGTTCTATATAAATGGTGGGAAAAACAGTTTTTAAACAGGGAGAGGGTTTTGCTATTTGTCCTAAATCTTTATAGAGAAGAATAGGGATGAGCTGTTCGGTTCGATATGTTCGGAGTTCGCATCGAACATCGACCGTTCGTATGTTCGCGAACTCCGAACATTTCCGCGTGTTCGCAGCATGTTCGCCCACAATGCACAATGGACCACAATGCACTTTTCCACTGGCCTGAAGCTTGTAATTGGCTACAGCCTGCACCTGACCACAGTTTAAGTGTAAGAGAGGTGCAAGACTATGCCAATCACGGCTCAGAGTCCTGATTGGGCAAATTTTGCCCAATCATGGGCTCACAGAGCTAAGTCCCGCAGCACACTATATAAGGCTTCACACAGCCCCAGCAAGTGTTTTTTGAGAGGAGATTATTTTGTTAGTGTGTGTTCTCACTGCCACCAGCTATTGTGGGGGGTCTCACTTCTACAAAGTATCTGGGAATTGTTGTAATCTGTGTGTTCTCACTGCCACCAACTATTGTGGGGGTCTCATTTCTACAAAATATCTGGGAATTGTTGAAATCTTTGTGTTCTCACTGCCAGCAGCAATTGTGGGGGTCTCACTTCTAGAAGATATCTGGGAATTGTTGTAATCTGTGTGTTCTCACTGCCACCCATCAGGGGGTCTCACTGATTTATAGGAGGTTTCTGGGAATTGTAATCTGTGTCTTCTCACTGCCAGCTATCAAGGGGTCCCACATACCTCTAGCAGATTTCTGCAAATTGTAATCAGTGTCTTGTCACTGCCACCCATCAGGGGGTCTCACAGATTTATAGGAGGTTTCTGGGAAATTTAATCTGTGTCTTGTCACTGGCTGCCAGCTATCAGGGTGTCTCACTGAGTTATACCAGAGTTCTGGAAATCTTTAATCTATATATTACTCACCATGTCAGAAAGACCAAAAAGGACAGGCAGACGCTCCCAGACACAGATAAGATGGCAAGCAGCCTCTGTGTCGGGAGGCTGTGCCTCTGGTCATCGTGGACGTCGTGCATCCTCTGCAGGGGCACGCTTGTCCTTTCTAACTGGTGCTGGCCATCTTAAGCAGCAGCAACATACAGAGGATTTGGTGGATTGGCTAACCAGGCCATCCTCATCCTCCCAGTCCTCTGCCAGCCAGGCTTGTAGTGGTTTACAGTCCACCTCAGCTGCCAAAGCATCTAATGCATCCTCCATGTCCACAGCTACTCCTGCCGTAGCCTCACTATCACACACGTAGGAGTGAGCTGAATTGTTTGACTACAATGACAGTGACATGCTGCTTGAGGATGCGCAGCAACTACAGTGCTCTGATTCAATCTCTGAGGTTGAGGAAGGGAGTATAATCAACCTAGAGGAAGGGTGTGCCAGTGACACACAAATAACTGGCACTCATGTTGCCCCAGCAACTGCATCATACTGCCAAGTTGGCTCCAGTGATGAGGAGATGGGGGTGATGACAATGAAATGAGGTCACTGACTCCACCTGGGTGCCTGATCGAACAGAGGAGTCAAGTGAGGAGGAGGCACAACAAACACGAGGCACAACATCCTCTATGACCAACCGTAGCCAGTCCAAGGCATCAGATGTCAGAGCTGCTCAGGTGCAGAGCGCTGTTGTCTCAAAGCACACATCCAGGAACTCTGCTGTCTGGGAGTTCTTTAAGAAATGTGCAGCAGACCCCACCGTTGCTATTTGTAATTTATGTCAGATTAGGATCAAGCGTGGGAAAGACATCCCACGTTTGGATACCACGTGCTTGAGGCGACATATGACCACCTGCCACACATCCCGTTGGCACAACACTTTGCATAGGTCCTCCTCATCTGTCTCTACACCCAATATATGTCCTGCCATGTCATTGCCTGCTACAACCTCCACTGACAGGGCTGATGCTACAGTAATGGATGTACCAGGTCCTTCCTCACAATGTGACAGCATGCCATCAGCTGAAGATTTACGCAGTCAGATTACGTTGCCCCAGCTGCTGCAGTGTAAGAAAAAATATAGTCCCAACCATCCCCAAGCACAGCGTCTGAATGCCAGCTTAGCAAAATTACTCGCATTACAGCTGCTGCCTTTCCAGCTGGTGGACTCTGCTTCCTTCTGTGAATTTGGTGAATGTGCTGTACCACAGTGACAGGTTCCAAAACGCCATTTCTTTTCACGGAAGGCCATTCCAGCACTATACCAGCACGTGGAAAACAATGTTATGGAGTCATTGGGAAAGGAAGTCAGCAGCAAGGTGCACATGACTTAAGACACGTGGTCCAGCAAGCATGGACAGGGCCGTTACATTTCCTTCACGGCCCACTGGGTAACTCTGCTTGCAGCTGGGAGGGATCCAGGACGGGGCTCTGTTCATCCACCACGCCTCCAGAAAGCTGCTTGTGTGAGGTCTGTCTGCTCCACCACCACCTCTACCTCTTTCTCCTCCTCTGTCTCTGGCAAAGTGGCAGTTAAACCGACGCGTGACAGGGGCTACGCAATGGCTCTAGCAAAAAGATGCCATACTGTGCTTGAGCTGGTTTGTTTAGGGGACAGGAGCCACACCGGGCCAGAAATCCTGTCAGCTCTGCAGGGGCAGGTGCAGAGATGGTTAACACCACGCCAGCTTCAGCTGGGAATGGTCATCTGTGATAATGGCAGCAACCTTCTCTCCGCCCTATGCCAGGGTAAGTTGACGTATGTACCATGCCTAGCACACGTCCTAAATCTGGTGGTACAGCATTTCCTAACCAGGTACCCAGGGCTGGCAGAGCTTCTCAGCCAGGCCAGAAAAGTCTGCAGCCACTTCAGACGGCTGCAGAAGCATCTGCACAAGCAGCAGAGGGCCATGAACGTGTACCTGTGTGAGTATGGCACAAGGACAGGCTCAGGTCAACTTGTTTTTTTTCCCCCGTAGTGGCTGTTGATCAAGGATGCATGCACTGTACTCTCTAGGCCTTCCCTAGCTCTCAAGGCCCCAGAATTTCCGCAGACAGCATTCCTGCGGATCCTCCTCAGATCAGACAGGAGGAGGAGGAATATTTAAGTAGTGGGGGCATTGAAGGTGGGGATTCCTCAAGGGAGGTGTACTGTCACCATTTGAGGAGGCAACTAAAGGCTAATTCCTTTAGTGTTCCTGCTGGAGCACACTCTGCTGGGAATTATAGATGTGGCTCTAGAGGCAGAGCAGCGGGAGGAAGAGGAGGCCTTCCCTAGCTCTGAAGGCCCCAGTCTTTCCACAGACAGCATTCCAGCGGGTCATACTCAGATCAGACAGGAGGAGGATGAGGAGGAATATTTAAGTAGTGGGGGCATTGAAGGTGGGGATTCCTCAAGGGAGGGTTTTGTGTGCCCAGAAACACAAGGACTAGTATGTAGCTGGGAGGAGGAAGTGCACGATGGGGTCATCCTCATTGACCAGGAAGACTCGGAAGCTAGTGCCACCTCCAACCTACGCTGCATGGGCTCCCTTATCCTGCAAAGCCTGCTAAAGGACCCCAGGATTCGTGCTATCAAGGAGAGGGATCATTACTGATTGGCAAGCCTTCTTGATCCACGATACAAGGGTAAAGTTGCAGAGCTCATCCTGCCCTCACAGAGGGAGGACAGGATGAAAAACTTGAGGATGCTCTGAAGCGACACTTGTGTAACACCTTTCCAGGCACTAGTAGGTTACCAAGTGAGGACACAGGTGTTTCTGAGGCTGCGGTTGATCAGAGGAAGTGCGGTGACTGATGCCTTTTCCAATTTTTTTAGTCCTCGACGCCCAGGAACGTCAAATGTAGGCACCCATTGCCAGCGTCTTCACCATATGGTGCAGGACTACCTAGGGGCAAGGGTAGACCTGGATACCTTTCCAGCAGATGATCCACTGGATTACTGGGTTTTGAGATTGGATCACTGGCCAGAATTTAGCCAATATGCTATGCAGCTACTAGGTTGCCCTTCATCCAGCGTACTTTCTGAAAGGATGTACAGTACTACTGGAGGTTTTGTCACAGACAAAAGAGTGCGTCTATCCACCGACTCTGTAGACCGGCTGACATTTATAAAAATGAATCAGTCCTGGATCAGCAGCTATCAATCCCCTGATGCTGACGTAACTGAATAGATCGGGGATCTCTTCTGCATTCACAAAACCTCCACCACTGCACTCTTCCACAATGCCACAGAGGGGTTACTTACGGTGTGAAGGCACTTGCTGCCTCCAAAAGGTAAAATATTTGGGTGCACTGCCACTGACACCTATATTACCAGATTCATATAATTTTAATATTTGACCGCAGGGTCCAACCCTGCACTCTTCCACAATACAGCAAAAGGGTTACGGTGTGAAGGCACTTGCTGCCACCAAAGGCACAATATTTGGGTGCACTGCCACTGACGCCTATATTACCAGATTCATATCATTTTAATATTGGACCGCAGGGTCCAACCCTGCACTCTCCCACAATACCACAGAGGGGTTACGGTGTGACGGCACTGTTGCCGACACTAAAGGCCCAATTTTAAAGCACCTATTGTTACTTTCATCCAAAGCCTGCATAAGTTTCACCATAATTTAGCCCAAAAAAATCACTAAACTTGCTCTGCGTGTCCTAAAATGTCTCCTCTTTTCATACAGACTGCCGCCCCAAGCAGTTGTTTATGAATAGATTAAAGGAAAACCGTTTACCGTCATTTAAAATGTAATTTTTTTTTGTTTTAAATGTTTCTATACATCCGAAAAATCTGCCACTTCATGGGCAGGTTATGGGGACCTCCTAGGCACAATATTTGAAGGAATTTTTTGTTTTTATTTTTAACCCTTATTTCATGGAAAACTCACTGTTCCTTTAAAAACTTTTTTTTTAACTTTTTGTCGTTGTTTCCTGTCCCCCAGGGCACTACCCAGACCCCCATACACCTTTTATGGCAAATATCTTGCATATATGCCCTCTTGGAGGGCACTTTAAAATTCAAACTTTCGAGTCCCATTGACTTGCATTGAGTTCGATTCGTATTCGCGTTCGAACTCGAAGTTTTGAAATTGTTCGAGTTCGAATGCAAACCGAACACGGGGGTGTTCAGCTCATCCTTAGAGAAGAACCCTTCTCTGAATTCAACACATAAATATTTCTCAATATCAGTCACTAGTTGTAGGTTCTGGGCGGCTCGACCTTAATACACAGAATCTCTCGCTTTCTAAGGTTTACCAGTAAAAATAAACTAAATTTGTAATGTTTTGCTTTCAGCTTCTCACAAGAAGCCCGGTCACGCGTCTGGGGAGCCAGAAGGGTGCGCAAGATGTCAAAGACCACCCATTCTTCACCGTAAGTCCATGTCACCTATATTCTGACCATAAATGAGCATAGAGGAGTTATAGTCGCGCTTGTCGCCAAACCATTTCCAGTTTATTTAAGTTAAAGCATAACTGTCAGTTTATACAGAAAGACAAACAGACGGGTATAAATATATATGGACTAACAGCTGTGCTTTCAAATAAACCCGTATCAATTCTTATCGACATTTACATCCAATGCTCGGCCCCAAAGGACCCACATCCTGGCATCAAATGCGAAATGTCCCTGCACAATGCTGACCACGTGTTTTGGGGACAGTGTTTAGAGAAGATTTAAGTTAGATTTTGGGGAGATTATGGGGAGTAACCTTAAATAAATGTATCGACAGGACTTCAGGTTAGGTTTTGGGGTGTTCGGCGATACAGTAGGAGCTGGAGTTGAGGGTAGGAGGGTGTTTGTGCACCGTAAGGTAATTTGAAAGATGATATGATTGTGCTTTATTGGAATTATTGTGACTTTTTGGGGCAGTTTCTGGATATTCTGTAATATTGCTTTTTTTATTGGTTGGTACAAGGTTATATATAAGTTATCTCGCTCACTCTTTTAACCCGATCCTCTTTCATTTGAACAGGAAATAAACTGGATGGACTTCCTGGCTAAGAAGACGCAGCCCCCATTTACACCACGCCTCAGCGGCCCAGAAGATGTCAGCTATTTTGAGCGAACGTTCACATCTCAGTCTCTCACTCTGACACCTCCACCGGATCGAGTGCTTGGATATCATCATGAAGCATTCGCTGATTTTGACTGGGCCGCCGAATGAGGCGTGTAAATGTGTAACACACTGTGCAAACACAGAATATTAAAGGTCATACGATTTAATATGTGGATAAAACCTGCTCGATCCAGGGAGAAATCTGACCGCCACTCTGGGGTCAAGAAGGAATTTTTTCCCAGTATGTTGCATATTGGCGAGCGCTTCATACTGGGTTTTTTGCCTTCTTTTGGATCAACCACAGCAGGTGATGCGTGAGAGGCTGAACTAGATAGACGCTGACCTAATGATGAGAAGAGAATGCTGACTAACATTGACAGAAGCAGCAAAGTCCACCAGAACCACCGGCACCCCAAATCTTGCCCTGTCCTTCAGCCAATAAACATCAAAATTGGCATCAATGTCATTGTGTCATTTGAGTAATATTCCATAAACTGTATCAACATGAAGAGTATGATTAAAGATTAAGGGGGGGCGTATCTACAGCATTTGAGATAGAGGTAACATGCGGCTTGGAAATGGGAATATTTATGTGTGTCCTTTGGTGGAGCCAAACAGGTTGTGCTTGAAGCAGTAGGTGTAAAGAAACTATAGACCAATTGGTCCTTCAGCGTTTTGGTACGTCTAGCCATAAAAAGTCATGTCTTTGGCCAAACAGAGGCAAGTCAATGCTGTAGTTGAAGAAAGGGCCAGTGATTTGAAAGTATCTATCACTTCATTCTATACTTTGTCAAAGCCACAATTAACCGGATTTGTTGGATGTTAGTATCTGTCAGGTGGAAGCAACGTGATGAGCCCAGTGTGCATGAGATAACAACACAAACCTGAATACAGGGGCGCGGTGTAACGGATTTATTACATAAAGCAATACAATAAGGCAAACAATGAAACACAAAAGGTTAAATGCAATAACAGGGATGGAGATAAACTTGAAGGAGCCAGAGACGACATGAAAAGGGCTGGCTATAGACAAAGAGGAAGACATGGGAGGAAAAGGACTGACTATGGAGACAGAGGTAGACATAGAAGGAAAAGGGCTGGACACAGTACTATTATACGAAAGGTGTAGGAGAGCACAGATACATAAGAAACTCACACGTGGGCACTTTAGGCTGAGGGCAAAAAGGGGACACATTGCTAGGATGAGGAGCTCAGATTTTCTCCAATAGAAGTTGTAGAGGCAAGGGTCTCCTCAGTAGGAGCTGTAGAAGCGAGGGATTTCAGTAGGAGCTGTAGGAGCAGAAGCCTCCTAAGTAGGAGCTGTAGCTGGGTAGGGCAGAGCAGAGCAGATCTCAGGCTTCAAGACGTCCTAGGTGAACCACTCACACCAAATAACAATCAATGCAGAAGCATCTAGGCTTGGGTGTGATCTCTTTTTCTGAGGGAGTAATAAGGTTCCTGAAGGACTGCACCTGAGAATAGACAAAGTCAGACCGGGAATGGATTGTGCTCTTTCACGTGGAATGGCTATAGGTGGTATATTATAGAGTCTCTTGCCAAACCTGACAGTATCTCAAAACTTGGGAATTATTAGATCATTCCTATCATCTGTTAAAGTCCTGTAATAAGCTGTTTTCAAACATTTTGTTAGGATAATCAGTTTCTATGAAAATCTTTTGAAGTTTTCTGGCTTCCAATATTGAAATCCTTCATTTTTGAGCAATTTCTCAATGCTCCGAGGTATTAGTATTTTTTTTTACACCAAACCTAGTCATGTTTGTTATCATCGGAAAGGTCATGTGCAGGCCTTTCCAATTATGTTAAACATGACCCTCTAGGATTGGGAGATACAGTGTTCCAAAGGATCCCACTTTGTCCACTTGGCAGCTAGGGGGTTAACCGGCCCACTGACATCATCCCACATATGATGATGTCATTGGGTGGAGGGTGAACCCGGAGGCTTGACTGACATCCATGATGTCAGCCACTTCAGATTTGAATCGCAATCCGGCTCCTGAGGGGTTAAAGATAGGCACTGCTGAAAAGGGGAGACTCTCCACTTTCCAGCGGTACCTTTCTTTTTTTAACTAAGTGGAGCTGTTTGGGAGGGAGAGGGCTCCAAAAGAGCCACCCCTCCCCTTTCTTAAACGCCACTGCAGGCACCGGCCACCTGGCGATGACATCGTCATGTATGTTAATGACGTCATTGCGACAGTTGGGCTCCATGAATAGGCGGAGCAAACTCTAAGCTTGCCAGACCATAGTGGGAACCTGACCAGAGAGGTGAGTGAGTATAGGGAAGGAGGGAGGTTAGACGACCGTGACGTACATAGTATGTCCATGGTCGATAAGGGGATTTCCCCACAGGACGTACTATGTACGTTTGTGGTCGGGAAGGGGTTAATCTAGAATTATTACATTCAGGAAGGTTCTATAAATTCTGTTTTTGGGAGACTTCAATATTTTAGAATTCCGGCAAGGGGTGCTCAACCCATATACACTCTGATGGTTCTTTATGGTGTCTCAGCTTTGCTCGATCGCCATCACATTCACCGTGGGCCTGGTCTTCCCTTAAGGGGTGTTATGGACCCCTTTTAAAATGGGTGTTACTTAAAAATACATGTATTTATTTATGGCAGAAAAAACATAAAATAACAAAAGGTGCACAAAATAAATAAATCAATAATAATAAGTTAAATGGAATGCAAAATGGTGGTGGTGGGCGTGGCTTGGTGGCCGTTGTGGATGGCAGCTGTATAGAGGAGCTGCGGTGCAGGCAATTAGAAGAGAGAGATCTGACCTTTGTTGGGGTACCATGACCCATGCCGTCATGCATGTCAGACTACTCCGGTGGCACCGGGCTGTTAACGGAGGAAGTCTCTTGGGAAGCTCGGGTGATTGGCACCATCTTGGGGCCTGGTGGCGTGCCACCCGCGGCAGGCGCATCTGCGAAATACCTCGTGATGCTGTCGGTTTTCAAAGAGCCAGCTCTTTGAAAACCGACAGCATCACGAGGTATTTCGCAGATGCGCCTGCCGCGGGTGGCACGCCACCAGGCCCCAAGATGGTGCCAATCACCCGAGCTTCCCAAGAGACTTCCTCCGTTAACAGCCCGGTGCCACCGGAGTAGTCTGACATGCATGACGGCCCAGAAGATTCTCCTCTCGCTGCTCACGAAGGAGAACCTTGAGACAATGTTGGCAAAGCTTGAGGCCCCCTTTAACTCCCGCCTAGAGGCCGTCAGAGCACACGTCTGCCATGTTGGCTCCCAGGAGCAAGACCTAGAAGACAACAGGGAGCGCACAGAGGACCGCATATCTCGCCTGGAGACCGCCTCACCTCACATAACCTGCACCTCCAGCGACTCCACCGCGCCCTAGATGATCAGGAGAATAGCGGCTGGCATAATAATTTGCAGATCAGAGGCCTCCCTGAATCACAAGATGGTTGGGAAGTGCTCCCTGATATCTTGAGACCAATTTTTAACGGCCTGTTAAATAAACCCCTGGACGCTCCAGTACACTTTGACTGGGCGCTTCGCTCCTAGAAGCTCAGGGGAGCCCCGACGCGGCATCCCGGGACGTGATCTGTCGCCTCCATTATTTTCGACAAAAGGAGGAGATCCTCCAGGCAGCCCTTAAACAGGAGGTCAAGGATTCCAACAGTTATCCTTTACAATTGTTTCCTGACATATCCTGGACCACTCTTCAGGCACGTAGGGTGATGAAACCATTAACGGACGCTCTGAGGGATCGTCAAGCAGTGGCGACTCTAGGAACAATATATATGGTGGGGGCACATAAGATGCCACAGTCAAAACTGGGGTGCAATAATAATAATATTGCCACTAAAACAAACCGCTGAAAATACCTAGATAAGTATTTATAAATAAGATTCCATAATCCCAGAGTAATGTGATGCAATGATACCTTTTTGTTTTACTAACCTGGTACAGAAATTCAATATTTTATTTTGCCGCAATTCAGTGATTTTTGCCGACGTCTGATAACTGCTTCAGCGACTCCAATTTTCGCAAATTACGGTGACCATTCGCTAAATAGGGAATTCACCATATTTTCGGTTAAATTGATTCCCCAAATTGTGACAAAAACCAAAGGATCTTAATATGAATAGACCTTTTAGTTTCTATAGATGGCGCTGGTCACATGACCTGCCGGATCCCACCTCACAAGATCTGGCAGGCCGGGGGTAGTGATTCGCAGGGGGGACTGGGGAACTTTTCCCCCCAGTCTCTCTCTGCTCCCGGTGGACAGAGGAGGCGGTTGGAGCCACGGTCCTCACCATGGGATAGGAGGTGAGTATCTGATTATATTGTCGGGGTTCTGCTGGTGCTGACGGATTTGTGTAACCGCAGCCAGACAGTAATTAGCATTAGTATGTTGTAATACTCACGCTAATTAACTCTTTGCGCTCCCCAAGTTAAGTATAGGGAGCGCAAAGTACAGTAAACTCGCGCTGAAAAGCGCAAGATACCAATTGCTAACGGGTTTTTTAACCCGTTAGCATTTGGATTGTAATATGGGTGGCCCGCGCTAGGGCCCCAGGGCTATCGTTAATGCTCACTGAGGTGAGCGCTAACGTTAGCACCAGGAATGTAATGGTGTCCAGAATGTGTGAGAGGTTCCTCATACTAAAACATGCCATCAAACTTTGTTGCTACTGGGTCACAAAGCAATGTACAATATTAATACAGAGGATAGAGGAGCTGTGGTATAATACACACACACACAGACTAAGGGTGGCTGTTTACATTTTAAGCTGCTGTGGTTGAAATTAGGCTCCACCAGACTGAGCATGTCTAAACTGGCCTCAGCTGGGGCAGAATGTTCAAAATGCCCAAATGTTCTTAACATCACAAGTTGAGCTAAGTAGCAGCTGAGGTTACCCGTCATGTTGGATGATGTTTCTTAGTGGATTTGCTACAATTACTTGCACACTAGAAAATAACAGTGGCCCAAGTATAACAGAGACCTGTAGAGCTCAGAAATTATTATTTTTATTCCATCCTCTTATCATCTGTTCATGTAAAATTCATTTTACCCATATACCAATTACAATATAATCACATTCTGCCTCCATTCCACCAACCTCTGGATTTTGACTCTGCTCGCGTTCCTCTACTTCTTCACGGTTGTAAACTGGAAACTCACCTTCTTTCTGCGCCTGAAGACGATAATGATGCAGAAGGTGACACGTTTCATATTTTGGGCAGTCTTGATATCTCTTTTTACTACTCTTGCGATAGCATGGAGAAGCGATATCATTAGACGACTCACCAATAACTCGACAACCATGACATACATTAATTTTCAGTTCTCCATGATTTTCCTCGTGGGGAACTGTGGACCTTTCATTATGTACTGTGTCCCATCGGTTCTGTTGGTCATAGTGTTGTGTCATCATGTGAGGTATATGAGAAGCAGTGACACCACTTTTACGAAAACCCACCTGGACGGCTATTATGTAGCTATAAAGTCTATGGCAGCATGTTTTCTGTTATACGCTCTTCACATTCTCACCAATATCTTTTCATTAATGCTCTACAAACCTTCCAGTGACATTTCTGTGCACATTGTGATCAGTTTATTCCCGTCTCTCCATTCTGGTTACTTGATCTACAGCACACCCAGGCTGAGACAGACCTTCTCCAAGATGTTTCAAAAAAAGTCCAGCTGCTTCTCTTGTAGAAAAAACATCGGAACAAACTCAGACTGAGAAAAGGACCTGTTCAATCACCGAATGGTTTAAAAATCTTGTCGATTCTGATTAGTTGGGGAATAAGTTGAAGTTTTACATGTTCTACAGGAGTTTTACGTGTCCTACCATTTCAAACTTTACTCAGCATTTCATCATCATCTAGTTTTATGGTAATATTGTTTATATAGCAGAATGCTTTATTGTGCATGGTGTGAATATATAGTTAAGGATTTAACGTTAGTTGATATTAAGTAGTAACTGTAGTATATGTTCAGGTCAGGGTGGATATTGGTCTCCTGAGTTGGAGGGGCAAGAGTTGGTGATTTGGTCCTCATCACTCACTCATTCAGCAGTGAATGGTACCCATTATGTTAATCTGATGGTAGAGACAAGTTTACTGGCACCAAAACCCATGCTGTATTTCAAAATGTTTCACTATTGGGGAGCACAGGAATGTCAAAATACGACCCGTTTTGTTTCTAGTACAATAATGTATTGGTTTTCATCAATAAAAATATTAGTACCATGGTTGATATATTGTAGTAGAGCAGGGCTCAAAATTTCAAGTCTTGACTGCTAGTCAGGCCTCAAGAGTTACTCACCACCAGTTGCCCTACCTAACCCGACCCTGCCCTTAACTCTGCCCCTAAACACATCTTCTGAAATTATCTTATGAAATGACACTGTTAAATATTTTAATCAGAATAAAGTTACAAAAATATCAAAGGGGGCAATCTTGGATTCTCCAGCCAGCTGCAGGGCCTAAAAAACCCCACGGCTGCCGGAATAGGCAGCACAAAATAATTTATTGTGCTACCTGCGTGTGCATTTGCACTCAACATCACTTAATTTCCACTCGCCAAATGCAAGTAGGCGAGTGGAAATTTTGAGCCCTGTAGTAGAGGATGGGGTAGTTATTATTCATCGTTTTTTCTTTTATTCCTGTTAGCTTTTGTATTTTTATGTGGTTCGTGTCTTTAGTTTGACAAAATAAATGTTAAACAGATAATTCTAGGTCTTTGTTAAGTAAACCTTAAGAAGTCCAGTTAAGTTTATTTACTAAAATGCTTTATTTGTGTCCTTTTTTTCTGTCTCCTTTGAGTTAATCCCATTTCCTCAACAGCCGTCAGCAACCTCAGACTGTTTAGTGTACACTTTTTGAGTCAGTGGATGGAGGGTTTGTGGGAGATTTGGATGAGTCCTTTGTGTATTGTGTGTGGTCATCTAAACTGGGGCAGGAGCAGGAGCAGGGAGAGGACTGAGATTGAGATTGGGAGGATCAAGAACAACTGAAAGAGGAATATAGAAGTCTCTGTGGCAGAACACAAAAGAAACAACACCTGCACTATCTATCATACGGCACCAAAGGGCAAAGTGTGTGTGCAATGCTGGAGTGAGGAACAAATCGACCTGTCAGTATGTATTTCATGGACAGGGAAATTTGCATATAACTCACTCAAACTTAACTTTACTCAAGCTTCATCACTGGACACCAATTACAGGTTCTGTCCAGCACAACCCCAAGTCCCTGACAGCAATAACAGCAACCCTCTAGAAGGGATTTCGTCTTGCCAAACCCAGTCTGCGATAGAGATGTGCATTCATTTCAGAAAAATTCGGAATTTGGAACGAAATTTGATAATTCGTATTTCGTAAGTATTTCCGAATAACGAATCGATACGATACGAATTTGAAACTAAACGAACTGGTATATAACAAATTTATTTCGTTTTACACTGTGTCATCATCATAAAAGAAAAATTTGAGTAACTGATATCAACTATTGAATTTGAAACGAACTATCGAATTGATATCAACTATCGAATTGATTTTAACTTACAATACAAGTAATAGTCAGCAAAGGACTTTATGAAACAAATTAATTTTATTTCACTCTTTAATTTGACTCAAATACTAAATCTGTGACACAGCTTAAAATTTAACCCTAGTTTTTCTTTTAGGGTGAGGATCCTGAGGACGAGCAACAGCACTAGTGGCCTGCTCTACGGTGGGGCCCGCTCAGGTCTCACAAGGTTTTAGCTTGTATGTGCCATTACAGGGATGAATGCAACATATGCAAATCAGCCTGCTCTCACCCAAAAAGGTTTCTTTAATTCCCATAAAGGGGTTGCCCATAGCAGAGCTTTCTCGGTTAGGTGGTTAATAACATAACCCACCTTGGCTCTGTCGGTGGGACGCATTCCTGGGTTTAATTCAAACATTATATCAATTTGGGTTATAAACCCTCTGCAAGAACCAGAATTCCCACTGAAACAAGTAGGTGTTTTTAAACTCACATGAGATACTTCAGTAGCTATCAGAGAAGAAACAGAGACTGCCTGAGAGGACATGCCAGTCGCAGAAGAAGGAGGCGGTGAGGCCTTACAGGACTGATTCATGAGCAGGCCCAAAGCCTGAGCGAACTGGTCCATGGGATGGTCCTGTTCCTCTTGTTTGATAATAATATCACCCAGTTTAGACATGAGCATAGATAAATCTATCTGATCCATATTTGGCCCTGACGTAATGTAACGGGCGCTATGGCGCTCACACTGGAGAAGCGTAGTTCGGATCATAATGGACAGATTTATCTGAGACAAGGTTACAGAGCAATAAGTATTATAAGACCTGATCTCCCAAACCAGGGAGTGTATGAACAAGCCTGAGTAGCACCTAAGCTCAATTGGTTTCGAGACCAAAAGACCACTTAGTGGAAGCACATAAACTCTATTCACAAATAAACATTTCCCGGAGACATGAGCATGGCTAGGGATCAGATAAGCATTGGCATTATCACATTTGTTTTCAAGCAAAGGTTTGTCGCGTTTGATGAATTGTGCAAACTGCAGGGCAGTCGCAACATCAGAAAACTTGGTTGAACTCAAGCCTTGGCAGACATATACACAATCGGATGCCTTGTGATTAGGACTTAGACCATGAGCGAGAGGGGAGTTGGCCAAGAAGGCGGGCAGACCTCCAGACTGTACACATGCAGTAGAACATGAAACTGTTCAGACAAAACACCAATGAGGATAAGCAAGAGGATCGTCAAATAGAACAGAGCTGGGTCAGTAATGTATGCAGGGTCCTCAGACAGAAACAGGTTGGCAACTAGAAATCAGGAAACGTAAATTAGCAAGCAGGCGATGCGGGAACAATACTCCACATCAGGGTGCTGAGCAAACTCTCGCGCCCTGCTTTAAACACGGTGGCTTCTCGTGACCACGCCAGGTCCCGCCCCCTCAGACGCAGGTCAGCAATTATCAAGTGCTGGCACCTGACCAGCCAGCGACATGGAATGATGCCCAGACCTCCCAGTCAGCGCTGCAGGGGCTGAGGACGTAACATGATGTTGTTGAGATTCCTGTAGCAAACACAAGGTATCAACCTGCCATCCTTTATTTATGGCAAAGAAGATGGTGGTTCATATGGGCAATGTGGTGGGGCTTTTTACGGTTCTCCTGGATGTATTTTGGTATGCAAGTTCAACCTCTGAGACAGAGTAGATATGACCATATGAGGTGGACACTCCAGGTAATATGTCAATCGGAAAGACATAAGGGTGTCTTTGTGGAAATTATTTAGCCCATTTGGGTTGAAAGCATCCAATTATTCTGCATAGGCTTCTGGGTGATGGTTATTTCTGGTCACCATATCTTTATCGAGTATGCACAATGGCCTGAGTAGCTCGGAAACAGGAGCAGGTACAATGGACAGAAGAAAAATTGACTTTGACAGTGGACCACTGGATATGGGGGTCATGCACCTTCAACCAAGGTAAGACAATAATAAGAGAAAGGATGGTTGAGGATATTATATTGAAGGTTATTTCCTCTTAATGATCTGTCCAAACTGTCATCCATACTAACATGGCTACATGCGTAACAGGACCAGATCTCAAATGAGAACCATCCACAAGCTGATTGTTAATGGGTATTATTATTATTATTCTTTATTTATAAAGCGCCAGCATATTCCGCAGCGCTGTACAATAAGCACAGTATAGACAGGGTTACAATACATTGAACAACATTTGACAAACAGTACAGGAGGAGATGAGGGCCCTATTCCAGTAGGAACTCACAATCTAGGAGGGTTGGGGTTGGAAACAGGAGGAGAGGACTGTAAGGTGAGAGTGATTGATGGTTGCGTCAGTGAGTTGGGTGGTAGGCTTCCCTAAATAGGAATGTTTTAAGGGAGCGTTTGAAGGAAGAGAAGTTAGGGGAAAGTCTGACAGTACGAGGGAGAGCGTTCCAGAGAGTGGGGGCTGCGCGTGAGAAATCCTGCAGTCTATCATGGGAAGAGGTGATGCGGGGAGAAGCTAGGCGCAGGTCACTGTTTGACCTTAGGGAGCGGACTGGGGTGTATCTGGGGATTAGTGAGGACAGGTAGTGGGGCGCTGAGTTAGTGAGGGTTTTGTAGGTAAGGATAAGGATTTTGCACTTAATTCTGCAGTGGATGGGGAGCCAGTGAAGGGACTCGCAGAGGGGAGCGGCAGAGACAGAGCGGCGGGTGAGGTGAATTAGCCTGGTGGAGGCGTTCAGGATGGATTGTAGGGGGGAGAGGCGGGACAGAGGGAGGCCAGATAAGAGATTATTGCAATAGTCGAGTCGGGAGATTACCAGGGCGTGTATGAGTTGTTTTGTGGTGACAGCGGTAAGAAATGGCCGAATTCTGGAAATATTACGCAGTTGGTATCGGCAGGAGGAGGAAAGAGACTTGATGTGGGGGATGAAGGAAAGAGCAGAGTCAAGTGTAACTCCAAGAAAGCGAACTTGGTTTGATGGGGAAATGGTGATACCCTCCACCGTGATAGAGAAGTCAGGAGGTGGGGAGGCATTGGAGGGAAGAATAAGTAGGAGCTCAGTCTTTGACATGTTGATCTTTAGGTGGTGGGAGGCCATCCAGGAGGAGATGCCAGATAAACAGTCACTGACTTTTGAAAGGACAGGGGGAGAGAGATCAGGGGTAGAGAGGTAGATCTGAGTGTCATCAGCGTAGAGGTGGTAATTAAAGCCAAAGCTGTTGATGATTTTGCCCAGGGAGGAGGTGTAGATGGAAAAGAGCAGAGGACCAAGGACAGAGCCTTGAGGTACACCAACAGATAGAGGCAATGAAGAGGAGGAGTTACCAGCAAAGGACACACAGAAGGACCTGTTGGATAAATAGGAGTCAACCCAAGCAAGTGCAGTGTCACCGAGACCCAGAGAGTTGAGGGTCTGTAGAAGGAGGGGGTGGTCAACAGTGTCAAAAGCAACCGAGAGGTCAAGCAGGATGAGAATAGAATAGTGGCCGTGTTTTTTAGCAGTTAGGAGGTCGTTGGTGACTTTGGTGAGGGCAGTTTCCGTTGAGTGTAGTGGACGGAAGTCAGATTGCAGGGGGTCAAGTAGAGAATTGGAGGACAGGAAGAGGGAGAGGCGGTTGAAGACTAGTTTTTCTAAGAGCTTTGATGTGAAGGGAAGCAGGGATACAGGGCGGTAGTTGGATGGAGAGTTGGGGTCTAGGGATGGTTTCTTTAGTAAAGGGATAACTAGCGCGTGTTTGAAGGCGGATGGAAAGGAGCCAGTGGAGAGAGATAGGTTGAAGATGTGTGTGAGAGCAGGGGTGAGGGAGGAGGAGAGGGGAGGAATTAGATGTGAGGGAATGGGGTCGAGCGGGCACGTGGTGAGATGTGAGGAGGACAATAAGGAATTGACTTCCTCCTCAGTGGCTATGGGTATGGTTTAATTGCTTACAGTTATTGACTAACAAGCAGCCATGGTTTTATCTAGGAAACACCACAGCCCCTGAGCCCACGATTGATTGTAGTTGGATTGTCTTCTGTGGCAACTGGGAAAAGAAAGTGGTTAACAGGTTGTTCGTAATGTAGGGTAGACTGGAGAGCTTTGTATCAGTCTTATCTCTATACGAGGTGTCTACAGGGTCGGGTGGGTGTGATAGGAACCATTTGCACAAGCACAGAGTAAATTCAGTTCTGCGATACAGAGAGCGGAATCCTACAAGAGGTGGTTGAGGACAGTCCGGGGTCAAAGTCAAAGAAATTGAAACTCTAGTATAACTGGGATATAAACCGGTAACCGGTATATAGTCAGACAGAGAGTTTTTACACATGCAGCACCAATAGGAAAGGTGCTTTTATAACCCTAGGAGGGCAACAAATAAACCTGAAAACATTTTATAGACAGGTGTGGTGATCACACCCCCAAAGAGTAACAAGCTTCCCTCCTATTGGCTAATACCTGGTGAAGAGAGTCACTTTTCAGGATTCCCTTCATCTGACCCTTTAAATCAGTGTTTCCTCGGGACCCTCTGCCTCGCCACTTTTTCCAGATATCTGAAGCACAGCACAGGTGATAGGATTTGCTGCTCAGTGATTGCAGGGTTCAGTCTGCTTTTCCCCAAGGTGATCTGTAAAATCTGGCCTGGTTGAGGGTCCCGAGGAGAGGTTTGGGAAACACTGCTTTAAATGTTCTCCACACTACCTGATGCATCATAGGGCACTCCTTGTTCCTGACACCATCTCTCTAAAACTAACATTTCTGCAACCATTTCCATTCAGGGGAATTGTGCTACTATTACTTCTACCTCTCAGGCTCGGTGCCTAGGGGTCCTCCTAGACTCTGATCTCTCCTTCACTCCTCACATTCGGTCGCTAACCAAATCCTGCTACTTCCACCTAGAAAACATTGGAAGCATCTGTCCCTGTCTTAATCAGGACTCTGCTAAAATGCTCATCCATATTCTTATTTTCTCCCGCCTTGACTAATGTAACCTCCTTCTCTCTGGCCTTAAGAGATCCCAGATTCTCCCTCTGCAATCTGTTAGGAAGGCCTGTGCCAGGCTCATCCGCCTCATCTCCCGCACCTCTCACACCTCACCCCTTTGTCAATCTCTACACCGGCTCCCTGTTTACTATAGAATCCATTTCATTACATTGGTGCGTCACATACAAACCTCTCCATAACCGCGCCACTGCCTACATCTCCTCCCTAATTAACAGGTACATCCCATCCCGACCACTTCACGCTAGGGATGTGCGTTTCGGGTTTCAGAATTTCGGAATTTTCACGAAATTTCACGATTCGTGTTTTCGGATGCGGCCGAATTTCCGAAAATTTTTAGATCCGAAAATGTCAGATCCGAAACGGTTTCCGAGCCGAAACGAAATATTTTCGGATTTTTCGAATGGACTTGAAATGTGTCAAACGAGGAGAACAGACCATCCGAAAAACGAAAATTTTCCGAAAAACGAAAATTTTCTGAAAACGAAAATTTTCCGAAAAAAACAAAAATCAATACAAAAAACGAGCAGTGACACAAAAAATACGAAAAATGGTCGATATTACGAAAAATGTACAATTCCGAAAAACGAAAATTTCCAAAATCACGAAAAGTCGATACAAAAACCGAGCACAGTGACACGAAAATCCGAAAAATGGTCGATATTGCGAAAAAAATGTACCCGAAAAACGAGCCGAACCAAATCGAATCGAAACCGAAATTGGTCGAAACGAGCCGAATCGAAAAGTTTAAAAATCCAAAAAATCGAACCGAATCGAACAGAAAAAAAAAAAAAAAATCGGTGCACAAGCCTACTTCACGCGGCCAATGATCTGATGCTATCTTTTCTTCGTACCCGCACCCCCAACTCCCGCCTTCAAGACTTCTCCCGAGCTGCCCCCTTTCTATGGAACTCCCTCCCCCGCAACATCAGACTCTCCCCGTCTCTCCAGTCCTTCAAGAAGTCTCTGAAAACGCATTACTTTAGAGAAGCCTATCGGCTCACTCCATAATCCCCCACTGTACATTTCTTGCTCCATCTTCCCACACAGCTCACATGCACCCCGCTACTTGATGTTTTCTTTTTAACCCCTTACCTAGTGTGTCACCCCTCTCTTTGTTTGTAAGCTCTTGAACTGGGTCCTCTCTCCTATGGTTCTGTGTGGTGAACCTGTATGTCTATTTGTTATTCTGCCTCCCAGTGTACAGCGCTACGGAACTTGTTAGCGCTTTATAAAAACTTGTAGCTGTAACTAAATTCCCCTTGCTTGAAGCTGTAGGACACTGCACGCCGAGGCTGGCCTGTCAGCTGAGGACCATACAGATCTTGCCGATTGGGGTGATTGCCCGCTGCCACCCAGGAGGAACACAACAACCCTTCTGGCACCAGACTCGAGAAAATAGGTAGAAATAGCAATGGGACAACGTGGAGCTCAAGGGAAATGATTTCTATGAGACAGTGTAACATTCATTAAGTGGTTACTCCATGGCTGACGTTAACACAATTGTTTTGGCAGGTACAACTAAGCGGCCAGAATTTAAAACAGGCCTTTGTCAGAGTGTGGAACAAGTCAATATATGAGCGGGCAACAATGGTTTTGCCAGTTCACAATAAAGGTATATATGCAAAGCAGAAAGTCCATAAACCAATGGATGGTTCTGAGCAACGATGGTTATCCCAGTTGATGTGTTGGCATCAAATGCAGAGCAGTTAAAAAATCCTGAAGCAGGAATCCTGTCATGGGAGATCCAAGTGTTAGGTCAGTCAAATCCAAGCTCAAACCGAGCAGCAGAGGTTCTTTAACCCTTTCGCTGCTGAGGCTTTTCCCGCCTCTGTGCTGAGCTCATTTTTACCGGTTTCGCTCATCATGTTTAAATGCGTTTTGAAGGCTTATTTTAATATATGACCCAGACATATTATATATCGTTCTTTCCGTCAGACTCGGTAGGTTCATAATATGTCATTATTATATGTATACGTCATGTCCTGTCTGTATATTATAACAAAAAATGCAATAAAATATGAATTTTCAATAATTTACAATGTGTAAGGTGTTTTTTTTTCACATTTTAACATGCGAGCAATTGCGGTTATATTTTGTATGGGGTGCGCTTGTTAAAAAAATTAGAGATGGGGTCTCGTTACATTTTTTTTTGGGGAAAATTACACGATTTTTAACAAACGCACCGCATACAAAAATCGTTAGTGCAGCATCATTGTTCACATTATAATTGAAATGGGAACAATATTGCTGCATTAACAAACCAAAAAAAAGAAAAAAAAGTTATTTTATTTTTTTTTATAATTTTTTTTTCATTTTATTTATTTTTAAAAACTTTTTTCACAGTCGTGTTAGGTATCGTTGGAACGGCCATGCTCTGGCCGATCCAACAGTACCAAACTTTAACCCCTAGCTGCCACGGATCGGGAGATAGGGGGTTCCAATGAACCCCCTATCTCCACCATTGGTGGCAGCTAGGGGTTAACTCCAGGACTGGCGTCATGCTATGCATGATGACGCCAGTCCTCAGGGGGAGTTCCCGGCGCCGATTCCCAGCGCCGATTCGTGATCCGGCTCCCTAGGGGTTAATGCCAGGTACCATTTGGAAGGTGCCCTTCCAAATGGTGCCTGGGTTAACCCCCTGCACGCCGCCGATCGGGAAGGAGAGAGGTCCGAAGGACCTCCCCCCCTCCCTTTCAGGCGCCTCCTCCGCACATGCAGGGGGGGGCGCCTGAATTAGGTGTTGTCGTGCCGCCGTGATGACACCTAATTACTCCGGTGGCGGTTCCGGATGCTGGGCTGACATTGAGGATGGGAACCCGGCCGAACGCTGACCCCAAAGAGAGGACGTGCTGAGCGCGTCCACCGCATGGAACGTGACATGTGGTTGGACGCGCTGAGCGCGTCCTTAGCATGGAAGTGGTAAATGGGCACCGTAAGCGACAGGTTTTGGAATACATAGAACTGAAGGAAGAAAACATATAAAACAGTGAGCAATGATAAGCAAACAGAAGATATATAAATAAGGTTTAGCCCCTCATATTTTTCTTGCACCACAGAGACTGTGGAACTATTTTTCCTTGCACCAGGCTGACTGTGCAACCTTGCCCCTGAATACAGAACCGGCAAGGGCCTATGCATGTGACCTATGCAGCCAATGACAGGAGCAAGATGCATGTGACTCACGCAGCCTATAAAGAGAGCTGTGTGCAGGAACTCAGGGAGCACGAGGAGACACGAGTCTGGTGAGACTGTGTCTGTGGAGCCTGCTGTGTGTGAGGTCTGGCAGCGGTGACCAGAGCGGGCCTGGCAATGAGAAGCTAGCCGGGACGCTGTGAGTGTGTGAGCAGTATCGGAATAAAGCAGACCGGTGCAGCGCTGTGAGCGTGTGGGTCTGAGGAAGCGAGCAAGGAGTATGCCGAGACCGCCTAGCAGTTTGGCGTCGCCGCAGAGAAAAGTAGGCCTAGTAGTTTGAGCTGCAGCTGTGATTGAAGCAAGCCGGGCAGTGACAGCACCGGGACATCAGTCTGGTTACAAGGAGAGCTGACGGATCCTGGAGGTTCACCCCCGGCCTTGTGTGGCTTAATACTTTGGTAACCAGTACCCTCTACCCCTGTCCCGCTGACAGGGCACTCTATCCATCTTTCTACACTGATAAAGCTACCCAGCCTGCACGTGGATTCACTGACAACCTTCTTGGGAGTGTCTGCTGTTTATCGTATGTGTTATTTTACATTTTAAGGGCCCCAACGCTTCTGTGCACCAACGGTATCCACCAGCCGCTAGGGCGAAGACTGAGAGTGGGTGACAAGTTATGTGGGAGGGATCTGGGTCTGGTTAGAGAGTATTGGTGTGTTAACCCCTTAGTGACCGGGCGGCTTTACACAAATCCGTCCGCTGCTGTTTTTTACGTTTCTGCGCTGTTCGCGTTTAGGTCAAATTTTCCTCTTGCAACCCACACATATTATACACCGTTTTTCCCGCCATTAAATGGACTTTCTAAAAATACCATTATTTCCATCATATCCTATAATTTACTATAACAAAATATGAAATATGATGAAAAAAAATTAGTAAAAACACACTTTTTCTTAATTTAATCCCCAACATCTACAACCGCCAAAAAAGACCCCGGCTAAATAGTTTCATAATTTTAGTAGAAATACACAATTTTTACATGTTTTTGCTTTTTAACCCCTTCACTGATGAGCCAGTTCACCTATGTGCGATGAGCTCATTATGACCATTTTATGTGCATAATTTTTAGATGACAGCCTAGGTACTATTTAATTAAACCCCCCCAGACAAAACTTTTATTAGAAAAAGCCCAAATTTGTTTTTTAATTTATTTATTTAGATTTTTCCAGCTTTTGATCAGGCCATGATCAGGCTTTTCCAATGATGTCCAACATCTAGCTGCCACGGATCGGGAGATACGTGAATCCGAAGGATCCCCCTATCTCCACTTGGCAGCTAGAGGGTTAACTGGCCCACTGACATCCTCACACATATGGTGGGGATGTCAGTGGGTGGAGGGTGACCCGGAGGCTTGGCTGACATCCAAGATGTCCAGGTTTAAATCGCAATTTGGCGCGATTCGCACAATTCGGCTCTCCCCTTTCCAGCGGTGCAAAAAGCATTGCTGTAGGGTGAATGGTTGGGGCGATAGAGGGCTCCAAAGTAGCCCCCCTCCCCTTCCTTGATTTCAGTGCAGGCGCCGCGTGGTAACGTCATCGTGCCCGCCGGCCCCTCTAAAAGAGAGGGGAGGCTTCCTCTCTGCCAAAACTCTGTGGGAGCCAGCGAGGGAGGTAATGTTTTGGAAATTAATCTACTATCAATTCCCTAGTGTAGTTTGACTTGCTGCACTTACAAGCAGCTCTGCCATCCCTGATATAGGTACCTGCACGCGCGCAGAAAAGAGACACAAACACCATCACGTTGTTTCTACCTGGAGTTCATCTGACCATCTACGCCAATAGCCAAATCTCAAGAGCCCTCCTGGCCTCTGGTCAGTTTAATTTATTACACAATAGGACAACGCCCAGTGGCCACTGATTGGACAAACAGAAAACCTGTTTGTACAGTAAATACATTTACATATCAAAAGGACAGAGATGTGGACTAGAATGATGGACCGGCCCCCTGTACACACCTTATCCCTACAGTATAATGTACACCGCTGTCTTGGATTTGAAACCACACATTCAAATCCAACACAGGGAGACAGATGACAAAATTACTACGCACATCCTAGAATATAATGTCCACATAATAAAATTTCCACGACAGTAAGTATCGGCGGGAGGGAGGTTAGGAGCCCGCTGACATACCATGTACGTCCACGGGTCTAAGGGAGACCTGTGGGCAGGACGTACATGGTACATCAGTGGAGGGGAAGGGGTTTGTTAGCCACTGTACTGCGTGTCTTATTTGTCCTGCCATGATCCATACAGAGATATATGGTTTTACCGCAGTTTGTGTATTGTAGTTATTATTAGTTCGTGCCTTGGAGTTCATCTATTATCATGGATGCCCAGACAGGTGGAGGCACTGCCGATTCAGTTATGTATCCCCACTCCCGTAATGCGGAGGCTCAGGCTCACCTATGGACTTCATCGACGGGATGCTTGCGGCGGTGCATAGCGCTGCCGCGAGCATCCTGAGGCTTAGCGCCGTGTTAAATGCAGTCTGCTGGTTTAGCGCCTGCTACGTAATCTCATATATGCAGGCACAGGTTTTTCTCCTTAGCGTCCCCGTTTTAGCGTGGACATTGTAATAGTGCCCTTAGTGTTCACAAGAGAATAGTGCCCAAGGTTTTCGATGAGTAGAAAATACACTAACTGCCTATAACGGTCAGGGGGCAACTGCAGTTCCCAGGCGTGTTGGATGATGTTTCTTAGTGGTCCCACTATACAGTTACTTGCACACTCGAAAACAACAATGGCCCGAGTATAACAGAGACCTGTGTATCCAGACATTATTATTACTGCTCCTTGTTATCACGTGTTCATAGACAATTCCAATAAAAAGCAATTGGATACACCTCATCCGCAGAGGAGCTGAGTGATTTACATTTTACCTAATCATTTGGATAAATATAATTATAGCATCAATTTACATTGTGATTTGAATGTGATCGTTAAATAGTATCCACCTGAACAGGATAACATCATTCCAGGGAAGCCAGTGCAAGGATCACATAGAGCAGGAGCACAATGAGAGGTCAAGTCTTAATACAGTATGCTACACTTTTGCCCACAGCTTGAATTGTCTTTATACTGGGGACACTGGTAAATATGTTTATTGTCTGAATACTTATACCTGATTGGTTGAAAAGGATACAGATGAAGGCTTCCAACAAAGTTATATGCTCCCTGGCAATCTCAAGGTCTGGCTTCCAGTGCTTCTCTACAATGTACATGATCTTTTCTAGATTTGGTTCCAATTACCATATAACCACCTTCTGCCACCAATTCACCAACTTTACCAACCTCTGGATTTTGACTCTGCTCGCCTTCCTCTACTTCTTCACGGTCGTAAACTGGAAACTCACCTTCTTTCTTCTTCGAATAGGAACCGTTCAATCATCGAATGGTTTAAAAATCTCTGTAGATCCTGATTAGTGGTGGTATTATATTCTGTTTTTTTTTACTCTAACAAGAACATTCCAATCTTCTTCTGTCAGTGAAACATGTTCTACAGTTTCAGGTTTTACTCAGCATTTCATCATCATCAGTTGCTTACGGTAATATTATTTCAGAATGCCTTATTGTGGGAATATATATTTTCAGTTTGTAGAAAGTAAAATGAGTTGTTATTGAGCAATAACTGTAGTAAATGTTAGTCCGGGTCAGGTTGGATGTTGGTCTTCAGAGTTGAAGGTGCAAGAGGGGATAATTTGACATTTGAAAGAAAACCCCATCATGCATTGCTCATTGAACACTCACTATACAGAGAATTATTCAGACAATGTTATTTTGGTGACATACATACATGCTGGCAGTGAGACCCATTCCTGGGGAGGACTCAAGAGAGACCCCTGCCCTGGACCCTTCACCTTAGGGGACCCTGAAGTCAAAGTATAAGTAATTCAATTCCAGAAAGCTTGTCTGGCTAATACTTAGGTGAGGGAGTTCCTCCTACCCAGAGATGAAGCATTGAGCAAGGAGCTCACTCTCCTGATCCACACTAGATCCCAGGGACAGAGTCGACCGAAAAGCAAACAATGTCACTGAGTTTATCCATTTGCATTAGTGTAAATGTGAGTGACTGGGGCCTTCCCTGTATGTTGGTGTAACGGTGAGTGTTAGGGAGTGTAGGGGTGTGACGTAATGCTGGGCTTGTACCCCACAAGGACCAGGGGTGATAGCTTGGCTGCTAGGAGGTGACCCCGCCAAAGCACTGCTGCTGACACTGCTGCCTTCCTGCCTGTGCTCCGCATGCTTGGTTCGCCTTCCTCACCCAGGGTTACCACTCTACTCACTGAGAGTTACCCTCACCAGCCCGATTAGCTTCACCCTTATAAGTCCTGAAAGGAACAAGATATCCCCAGACCCCACAAAGGAAATGCCATGAAAATGAAGGGACACCATATGATATCATCATACCAGTTATGGATGCATGGGGAATTAAACCAACAGGACAGGATCTGTACCTGTACATAGACACACTGAGATATATATTGGGGGGCTTCCACGCACAATTGGGAAGCTTTCCGTCACTAGGGACTGTTTAGGAAGCATTGAAATTTCAGTGAAACTCTGGGTTATTTGTAGTTCGGTGCACTTCGGTACACTACTGCGATTCCATTTCGCCAACACTGCTTTGAGTTCACTATTCAATGCAGAGTCACTGAAGTGCACCAAAGACAGAGCTGCCAAAAACTGCCGAACTGACCACCGAAGAGACCGCCAAATACCGCTGAACTGCAAAAACCAAAACGGATCTCTGCTATTCTTCGAATAGGTGTTTACACCATTACAAATACATTAAAATGTGTCTAAATAATAAAAAAGGTCTGTTACAGAAGAAAAATAAACTCCTTTTTAAAAAATTTGGGAGTCGAAAATTTCATCAAAGCACAAAAAAATATAAAAAGGTGTACAAAAATAAGTCAGTAAATAAAAGGGCTTTTTGCTGAAAATGAAAAAATAAACGGTTTAATTAAAAAAATGGAATAAAAACATTAATATCTGTTTTACTTTGAATCCTATGGGAATCGCCTGTTTAAACCTGTCGAACTGAATCACTGAATTAACTGACATTTCGGCATTTTGTGAAAAGATTAACCATTGCTTCTATAGGACAATTTCGCAGCCGCCAAAAGATCACCAAATTGCGGCGATCTGTGGTGAACTGCACCGTATTTTCTTGTCAATTCACCTGTATTTGGCAAATTCACAGCTTAGCGGCTAGACAAACTGCCACGAAAATGCACAGTACAGTGAAATTCACCATTCGGTGCAATTCGGGGGGAGTTTGGTCCATTCTGAATAACCCCTTGGGTTTATACAATGACGATTGAGTGATCCTAGTTGTGTGCGGAGTTTTAAGGCCTCTTAAAGTTATCTACACGTGCTGCCAATGCACCACACATTGAGGTGAAGCATACAGGGCGGGAAGTAAAGGGCAGGCTTTTCTTGACCTTAAAATGGTAAAAATTACCTTTACTGTCAGAATTGGCCCTAAATGGTGCACTGGAAGAGATAGCAAGATGTGTACAGATGATTCAATGAAAACTTGTGAAATGTTGTTGTGAAAAATAAAGAAACCAACTTGTGATGTTTTCCTGAAATATCAGCTCTCTTACAGTATTTGTAGTTAGGTGCATATGTGTAAGTTTGATGTGAGTCAGTATGTGGTTGACTTTTCAGTACCAAGGACAGTAGCTCCGCGGGGCTCCAAAGCAAAAGATCCCCTTGTCCTCAGTGCTGAAATCTACTCAGCACCAAGGACAGCAGCTCCACAGGGCTCCAGAGTAGCACAGTGCTATTGTCCTTGGTACTGAATAGGTGTTACGCTTACACCGGTTTCAGCCTGCCCCCTGGTGGTGAAAGCAATCCAGGCCAGCTTTTCCCTGTCTGGGTCTAGCTGCTCCGCTTTGTGCCTCTCCTCTGTTTCTCTGTAGCTGTTTTCAGGTTTGGGATCACATGACCCAATTGCCCAGATCTGTTCCCTATTTAAATGCCAGCAGCAAAGAGGCTCATTGCTCTGGCATGAGTTCTAGTTGTGACACCTGTTTCTGCGAGTTCTGTTCCTGTGAGTTATGGTCCTTGAGTTGCAAAGCATTCTTGTATTATTCTGGTATTGACCTTGGCTTTCTTGACCACTCTATTTGTCTGCTTCCTGCGCTTTGTAGATTATATATCTGTTGCCAACCTCTGCAAGTGTGACAATCCTTGTTCTTATTCCTTGGCTCTAGTTCTGACCATTCCTGTCTATTCTGCTTTCTTGTTCTATGTGTATAGTTTGTATTAGCATAGAGGCCAGTCTAAGGACCTTTAATTCAGTTCAGGGCTTCCTGTGTATTTGTCTTGTTAACCCACACTCTTCCTCTTCTCCTGACTCCTGTTATTCTTAGTGAGGCTTCCGTAGTTAGTAAGACCATTTCAAGGATCTTCCCCAGCATAGGGATTCCTTTAGATTTCCTCTGTGCCCTCCCTCTCTTCGTCTTTACAGTCCTGTTAGTTCCTGTCTGGAATCTGTATGTTCTATATATGCTGTATCAGCCTATTCAGCCAGCGGCTAACCTGTCTAAAGGGCTAATTTCCTTCTTGAACCAAGAACACATGACCCAAGCCAAGGGTCAGTGCGACAATAGGTTTCAGCACCAAGGACAGCACCCGCTGAATGCAGCCAGACTGAAGGAAAGAGAAAAAAAGAGTTATGCTTCATTTTAAAATAAATAATCTGAAAATTTCACCAAAAAAATCCTGAAAAATGACAAAAAAATCCTAAAAAACTAAATAAATAAAGAGACTTTTTGCTGCAAGTGAAAAGAATAAACGGTTGAATAAATATTTGATAAAAACTGAGAATATTTTTACATTGAAACCTATGGGATTTGCCTGTTTAAACCTGTCGAAGGAACAAACGAAAATCAGGGCATTCCACTGACATGTCATTGCTGTTCAGTGTCTGTGAATAGATTAACCATTACTTGGCTATGGGGAATTTCACTGAAGCTGAACTGCACCAAACGGCACCGTGGCACGGTCCATTGCCTGTGGTGCTGAATACGACAGATTAAGCACCACTGCCAATGGACAGGGACGCGGTGCTGCTGAATCTTTGAAACAAAATAACGAATCAATTCATAGGAAAAAAATCAATTTGTTATATTCTGCTTAGTTTTCATTCCATTTCAGACTGAAACGATTAGTTTTTTCGGATGCGCTTCAGAAATACGAATTGGTAAATTTGGTCCGAATTTTGACTTGGAACGAAACAAAACACACATCTCTAGCCCAAACCTCTTTTGCATATGTCCAAACGAACCATGATTATGGGCATTATAAGCAAGGTATCTGCTTCATTTAATTCTGGAATGTGCCTTCTGAAAATCTATTATGGTACTTTGTGAATCTTATACAGTGCTATTTTTTTTCAACAGGTGATAATTTCACAGAAATGTCATATTCAAGTGTACCCGTCGTCTGTTTTTTTTATATGTGTTTTGTTGTAAATTAATTAAACCAGTAACTCCTTTTATTATACAACTTAAAATTAAGTTAGAGGTTTTTTTTACTTCTTCACATGACTGCTGTTCTCATGGAGGCAGCCATGCTATTTGGTTGTCAAAGTCACCCTTTTCTAAAGCTGTTGGAGTTAAATAATAACTTTAACCCTTTCGCTGCTGAGGCATTTCCCGCCACTGTGCGGAGGTAATTTTTACCGGTTTTGCTCATCATGTTTAAACGTGTTTTGAAGGCTTATTTTATTATATGACCCAGACATATTATATATCGTTCTTTCCGTCAGACTCGGCAAATTCATAATATGTCATTATTATATGTATACGTCATGTCCTGTCTGTATATTATAACAAAAAATGCAATAAAATATGAATTTTCAATAATTTACGTGTAAAGTGTTTTTTTTTTTCACATTTTAACATGCGAGCAATTGCGGTTATATTTTGTATGGGGTGCACTTGTTAAAAAAATTAGAAATGGTGTCTCGTTAAATTTTTTGGGGGGAAAATTAAGCGATTTTTAACAAACGCACCGCATACAAAACTCGTTAGTGCAGCATCATTGTTCACCTTATAATTGAAATGGGAACAATATTGCTGCATTAACGAACCAAAAAAAAACTTGTTTTTTTTTATAATATTTTTTTAAAATATTTTTTTATTTTTATTTTTAATTTTTAATTTTTTAAAAAAAACTTTGTTCATAGTCATGTTTGGTATCGTTGGAACGGCCATGCTCTGGCCGATCCAACAGTACCAAACATTAACCCCTAGCTGCCACGGATCGGGAGATCTCCATGGCAGTTAGGGGTTAACTCCAGGACTGGCATCATCGTGCTATGCACGATGACGCCAGTCCTCAGGGGTCATTCCCAGAAGCTTGGCCGACATCCAAGATGTCGGCCAGCTCCGGGAAAGGATCACGAACCGGCGCTTTTCGGCGCCGATTCGTGATCCGGCCCCCATGGGGTTAATTCCAGGTACCATTAGGAAGGGCAGGCTGTGCCCACCCACACGGTGCCTGGATTAACCCCCTGCACCCCGGCGATCGGGAGGGAGAGAGGTCCGAAGGACCTCCCCCCCTCCCTTTCAGGCGCCTCCTCCGCACACTCGGGGGGCGCCTGAATTAGATGTCATCGCACCGCCGCGATGACATCTAATTAGGCCGGTGGCGGTTCCGGGTGCTGGGCTGACATCGAGGATGTCAGCCCACACCGGGGGGCACAGCGATCGTCGGAACCCGGCCGATCGCTGTCCCCAAAGGGAGGACGCGCTCAGTGCATCCTCCGCAAGGAACGCTACCTGCGGGTGGACGCGCTGAGCACGTCCACCGCAGCGAAGGGGTTAAACAAACAAAATCAAATTTTCCTATTTATAACTACCATAAATGGAATTCCAATAAACATCTGCAAGTTCCTTCCCAAATAAGAAAATGTACATAAAGGACACGCACTACGCTATAGCGGAGACATTAAAATCAACTACACAATGTATAGCTTTCATGTCATGTCTGACTTTTCTTTGTTTGAAATCTAATAAATTAGTCTAACAACCAATGAAAACGTTTGTCTTAGACAGAGTTTCATTTCTGCCCCAAACAGGAATGTGATATAACAGCCAATCAGTATACAGATATTGTCAGGGATCTGTACCAGTGTGTGTGCAAGAACTGTATCTGCATGTGTGCAGACATGAAAAGTGCTGCCTCAGCCCAATCCAGCACTCAAAGGGGTTAACCAGTAAAGCACAATCAAACACAGACCACACCCTCCTACCTTTCAATAAAAGATCAGCTCCCCCTTCTGCACCTGGGCTTTGCATTCTGTCAGGGTGGCACCTGGCATATGCCATGGTGGACCCAAGTTTGAGGGGTTAGAGCCCTTTAGGCAGGGATATGCAGGTTGTACCTGAGGAGAGGCTGGCTGATACTGATAAGAGTCCATGGCACGGTACAAAAGGGTAAACCAGGGAGAATAGTCAGGACGGTCCATGATCAGTGGCTGGCAGCAAGGAGGCAAGGTCGGTGGGTCAAGCAGGGTCTGGTACACGGTTATAAGCAAAATTACAGAGAGGGGTCAGAACACTTTCAGGGAATGACTTGCAATGCAAAGCCAAGGTGCAGAAGGGGGAGCAGATCTTTTATTGACAGGCAGGAGGGTGTGGTGTGTGTTTGTGATTGTGCTTTACTGGTTAACCTCTTTGAGTGCTGGATTGGGCTGAGGCAGCACTTTTCATGTCTGCACACATGCAGATACAGTTCTTGCACACACACTGGTACAGATCCATAACAGATATATTTCCATGTCAGAATTTGGCCAGCACAGTTGAACAAAGAATCACTTATTACCATATATGGTTCAGATATGTCTTTTTCCTGTCTTCTACTTTTGCACACTTTTTCAACATTCCAATTCTAAGCCCTGGGTCACGTGCCATAAAACGGAGGGGGAAAAGGAGGGGTGGAAACCACAGCCTGCCTGCATTAGAGCAGGCTTTTCAAAATCATAGTTAAATCACAGGATATTTATATTCATACAGGAAATTAAAAATATAAATTCTTTCAGCCATCTCTCTGATCACATACCAAATTGTGATCACTCAAAAGGATAAACCAAACTAGGCAATTAAACTAATTATACCTAGGGCCACAGTATCATCTCCTAATACCTTTAGATCATTCTAGATGCTCAAAGAGGAAGAAAAAAAATCTATTAATTACTTATAAAATACCTCAATACCTTTACGATGTAGGTAAGTGATTCCCCAAGAAGGCCCTTTATGAGCATAAAATACACGTATCTATCTAGATTCACTCGTCTAGTGAACCACACTTGGAGCCTGGGCCAAATGCCTAATCTAGTCATTAAAAAACTATTTACTCCTATTTCCCAAAATGTACTTCACCGAACAAGAAAAGCACAATAACTTGAATTTAAAAGTTCATTTATCTAATAATCAACATGAGTCAGACCTATATCTGTGTGTTTTCTTATGTTCATCTTCACTCCACAAAACGCATACACACCTGCATTCACACACTCTAAAGAAATACATTTTCCAAAATCCAATCCTTTCTCACACTTATCTAGGGGATTAAAGAAAAAAATGAATAATATCTCATAATCTAATACCATAGTCCTTGTCCAAAGTGCGAGGTCAGGGTTTTGTCTTTATTCAACATCCAGCTTGAGACACATAATCATTAGAGATGTGCACCGCTAAAAATTTAGTTTCGTTTAGTTTAGTTTTTCTTTCCAGGTGTTTTTTTTCATTTCTGGTCGTTTCGGACCGTTTTCATTTCGGATCGATTCGAAATTTCGGATTGATTCAATATTTCGGATCGATTCGTATTGATAAAGAAAAAAGTTCGATTATATATATATATATATATATATATTTTTTTTTTTTTTTTTTTAAATGCTCAAAATATCCTAAAAAATCTAAAAATAAAGAGATTCTTTACTGCAGAATATTATAAGCAACGGTTTGTTAGATATTTAATTAAAACGGGAATATTTTTAACATTAAAGCTTATCGAGTAAAACATTTCCCACACCTTTAACATTGAAGCCTATGGGGTAAAACATTTCCCACACCATTAACATTGAAGCCTATGAGGTAAAACATTTTCCACACCTTTAACATTGAAGCCTATGGGGTAAAACATTTTCCACACCATTTTTAACATTGAAGCCTATGGGGTAAAACATTTTCCACACCATTTTTAACATTGAAGCCTATGGGGTAAAACATTTCCCACACCGTTAACATTGAAGCCTATGGGGTAAAACATTTGCCACACCTTTAACATTGAAGCCTATGGGGTAAAACATTTTCCACACCATTTTTAACATTGAAGCCTATGGGGTAAAATATTTTCTACACTTTTAACATTGAAGCCTATGGGGTAAAACATGTTCCACACCATTTTTAACATTGAAGCCTATGGGGTAAAACATGTTCCACACCATTTTTAACATTGAAGCCTATGGGGTAATACATTTCCCACACCTTTTTTAACATTGAAGCCTATGGGGTAAAGCATTTCCCACACCTTTTTTAACATTGAAGCCTATGGGGTAAAACATTTCCCACACCTTTTTTAAAATTTGAAATGAACTATCAAATGGATATCCATTTGATAGTTCATTTCAAATTCGATAGTTAGTCGATATCCAAATCGGTGCACATTTCTTTTTTTTAAAATAAAAAAGTTTTTTTAAAACTTTATTTTCATTGTTTCCTGTCCCTCAGGGCAGTACCCGGACCCCAATACACCTTTTATGGCAAATATCTTGCATGTATGCCCTCTTGGAGGGCATTTTAAGATTCTAACTCTTGAGCCCCATAGACTTGCATTGAGTTTGAATCGTGTCCTCGTTCGAATTCAAACTTTTTCAAAAGTTCGAGTTCGAATGTGAGCCGAACACGGGGTGTTCCACCCATCACTACTGTAGAGGTAGTGCCCGGCCGTGTGAGGATTCATATGCTGCATTATTATACTGTAGAGGTGCTGCCCGGCAGTGTGCGGAATCATATGCTGCATTAATTATACTGTAGAGGTGCTGCCCGGCAGTGTGCAGAATCAAATGCTGTATTATACTGTAGAGGTGCTGCCCGGCAGTGTGACTTCATATGCTGCAACTATCGAACTTAAAATGAACTATCAAATGGATATCAAGTAACTATCGAATTTGATCGAAACAATGCAAAATTACGGAATCAGCAATGGAACCGAAAAATACGATGTCCGAAATGACCGAAATGGAACTAAAATCATGAATGGAATGAAAATGACTTGCGATTTTACAAATTTCACGTTCATACCAGAGTGTAGTGGTAAGACAGAAGTAGGCTCAGACACCAAAGTTGAGGAACCACAAATCCCCTATGCCTAACGTATGCAAGACTGCAACCAAGGACAAAAAGGAAAAGGTGGGACTTGATAGATAGGTGGCATTTGTTCCTGGGTGATTATATCATAAGAGGTGTTGAGCTGGAGAGTAGTGGTTTGGTGAGATGTCTTCCTGGGGCTACTGCTCATAGAGACAGGAGACGTATTCTCAATATTGTCAAACAAGCAAAGCAGGAAGGGGAAGTGGACGTTCTAATCCATCTAGGGACAAATGACTTGGCTAGCAATGAGGTTTCTGAGATTAAGGAAGATTTTTGTGTTCTTGGAGGTGAAATACAGCAGATTGCATCCACGGTGTCATTCTCTGAAGTTCTGCCTGTGCATAACACTCAAGATAGGCAGATGCGCATTAGGGAATTTAATTTGTGGATTCGGGAATGGTGTCGGGAGCAAGGATTTGGATTTGTGTCCCATGATAGCTCTAATTGGAGCAGAAAGGAACTGTATAAAAAAGATGGTTTGCATCTTACTCATAGGGGAACATATGTTCTCAGTGAGAAGTTCAAAGGTTTCACAAAGGAATATTTAAACTAGGAGGGGGGGACAACAGGGTAAAAAACAATCTTCCCGATTGTCCCCCAAAACTAAATCTGAGGGTGCCAGCAACAAGCGGGGTAAGAAAGGACAAGCTCAGAGTCGTGTCTACAAATGCTCGCAGTTTAGTCAATAAAATCAATGAACTGGAGGCAATAATGGCAGCTGAAAAAGTATATTTAGTGGCGGTTACTGAGACATGGCTTCAGTGAGAAAAATAACTGGGACATAACAATACCGGGGTACTCTTTATATAGAAAAGACAGAGAAGGTAGGAAAGGAGGAGGAGTCGCCCTGTATGTAAAAAACAACATAAAAACGAACCAAATAAGGCTAGGGTCAAACAAAAGTATTTTTACACGCGAACGTAAAAAAGTGCGTCCGAACGCATTGATGTATTTTTTCGCGGAATATGCGAAAACGGTCATACGATGCGCATTTTCGTGCGTGATGTTTTACGAATCCAAACCAGGAAACTTTTTGCGTCTGGACGTTATGTTGGCCGGACACGAGCAGGGTCTGACGTCTCCAAATCACACACACACACCGCTAGCGGGCGCAGCGCACTCTGTACGTCCGTACTAGCGGTTCTGCGTTCTCGAAAAAATGCGTTCATTTTCCACTTGCGTTGCGCGGCCGGACTTTCGTGCGACCGTACTTCGTATATTGGCTGTCATTGCCCGTCATTTACTGCTAGTGCGGCCGTGATTAAGTGCGCCAGAACGCACGTTAAAAATGCGCTGGTCTGACCCCAGCCTAAAAGTGAGCGAGGTGAACATAGAGTCAGTTTGGGTTACGCTAACATTTGGTAATCATACAGTAGCTCGTGTAGGTGTGATCTATAGACCCCCTGGACAAGTAGAAGAGCTAGATAACCTGCTGTTTGAGGAAATAGCCAAAATGACAATGAGGGGGGAAGTTATTATCATGGGGGACTTTAATCTTCCTGATGTGAACTGGAAAACCAAAATAGCTCGGTGCACCAGGAGTACAAATATTCTAAACTCCCTACTGGGATTATCTCTAACACAAGTAGTTGAGGAGCCGACCCGTAAAGAGGCTATATTGGATTTAATACTCACAAATGGAGGTTTAGTATCAGACGTTGTTGTAGGTGAAAATTTGGGATCTAGTGATCACCAGTCAGTGTGGTTTAATATAAGAACAGGGATGGAGCCGCACCACACAAAAACAAAAGTTTTAGACTTTAAAAAAACAGATTTTTCTAAAATGAGATTTTGTGTGAAGGAGTCATTATCAGATTGGAGGAGTTTAAAGGGAGTCCAGGAGAAATGGGATTATTTAAAGGAGGCATTATTGAAGGCCACAGGCAATTGCATTCGGCTTGTTAGCAAAAACAAAAAAGGGAAGAAACTACTGTGGTACTCTACAGAAGTGGCCAAAATAGTGAAGAACAAAAAGATAGCATTCAATAATTATAAAAAAACTTAGAGTGAAGAAGATAGGCAAACCCATAAGATTAGGCAGAAAGAGGCAAAGCAATTTATAAGAGCTTCCAAAGCACACGCAGAAGAGAAAATAGCTTAGTCAGTAAAAAAGGGGGACAAAACATTTTTTAGATACATAAATGAGAAAAGAAAAATAAAACAAGGATTAGTTAGATTAAAAAAAAAGGAAGGAAGGTATGTAGAAGAGGATAAAAGTCTCGCTGACTGCCTCAATGAATATTTTTGTTCAGTCTTTGCAGTAGAAAAGGAAGGAAAGGGACCTCAGTTAGGAGGAAACACTAAAGAGACATTTACATATGAGTTTACAGAGGAGGAGGTTCTACAGCAGCTGTCTAAAGTAAAGACAAATAAGTCAATGGGGCCTGATGGGATCCACCCTAAGTTATTAAAAGAGCTCAGTGGTGTAATAGCAAAACCGTTAACAGATTTATTTAACCAATCCTTGTTAACAGGAGTCGTCCCAGAAGACTGGAAATTAGCAAATGTTGTGCCCATTTACAAGAAGGGTAGTAGGGAGGAATCAGGGAACTATAGGCCAGTTAGTTTTACGTTAGTAGTGGGGAAATTAATGGAAACCATGTTAAAGGAAAGGATTGTTGAACATCTAAAAACACATAGATTACAAGATCAGAAACAACATGGGTTTACCTCAGGGAGATCATGCCAAACTAATCTTATTGATTTTTTTGATTGGGTAACAAAAATAACAGACAAAGGTGGTGCAGTAGACATTGCTTATTTAGATTTCAGTACGGCTTTTGATACTGTTCCGCATAGAAGGCTTATCAATAAATTGCAATCTTTGAGCTTGGATTCCAATTTTGTTGAATGGATTAGGCAGTGGTTGAGTGACAGGCAACAGAGGGTTGTGGTAAATGGAGTTTATTTGGCGCAAGGTCTTGTTGCCAGTGGGGTACCTCAGGGGTCAGTACTTGGACCCATTCTCTTTAATATTTTTATTAGTGATATTGCAGAAGGTATTAATGGTAAAATATGTATTTTTGCTGATGACACAAATATTTGAAACAGGGTTGACGTTCCTGGAGGGATCAGCCAAATGACAAATGATTTAGGTAAACTAAAAAAATGGACGGAGCTGTGGCAATAGAGTTTTAATGTGAAAAGTGCAAGATAATGCACCTGGGGCGTAAAAACCCAAGGGCTGAATATAGAATATTTGATACAGTCCTAACCTCAACATCTGAGGAAAGGGATTTAGGGGTTATTACTGCAGAGGATCTAAAGGTAAGTAGTCAATGTAATAGAGCAGCAGGAAATGCTAGCAGAATGCTTGGTTGTGTAGGGAGAGGTATTAGCAGTAGGAAAAGAGAAGTGCTCATGCCACTGTACAGAGCACTGGTGAGACCTCACTTGGAGTACTGTGTGCAGTACTGGAGACCGTATCTCCAGAAGGATATAGACACCTTAGAGAGAGTTCAGAGAAGGACTACTAAAATGGTGTACGGTTTGAAGGAGAAAAGTTACCAGGAAAGGCTTAATGATCTTAACATGTATAGCTTGGAAAAAAGACGAGACAAAGGAGATATGATAGAAACATTTAAATACGTAAAGGGAATCCAGAAAGGTAGAGGAAGGGAGTATATTTAAAAGGAAACAAAGTAGCAAAACAAGAGGACATAGTCTTAGATTAGAGGGGCAAAGGTTTAAAAGTAACATCAGGAAGCATTATTTTACTGAGAGGGTGGTGGATACATGGAACAGCCTTCCAGTAGAAGTGGTAGAGGCCAAAACAGTGATTGAATTTAAGCAGACATGGGATAGGCATAAGACTATCCTAAATAAAAGATAGATCCAGGTAAAGTATCCATGTAATTAGGCAGACTAGATGGGCCGAAAGGTTCTTATCTGCCGACATTTTCTATGTTTCTATGTTTCATACGAAATAACAAAATTATTTTGTTTTGGATCAGAAAAAATTTCAGATGCTGTGTATTTCGGTGCCAATCCGATTCGGAACGTCGGATGAATTGAAACGCAAATCCCTATTAAATATTAAGCTGTGTCACGGATTTTGTACTTGAGTCAAATTAAACAGTGAAATTAAATTAATTTGTTTTATTAAGTCCTTTGCTGACTATTACTTGTATTGTAAATTAAAATCAATTTGATAGTTGATATCTATTCAAAATTTGATTTCAAATTCGATAGTTGATATCAAATTCGATAGTGTGGGAAATGTGGTATTCCATAGGCTTCAATGTTAAAAATATTCCAGTTTTAATTCAATGTCTAATAAACTGTTGCTTATAATATTCTGCAGTAAAAAGTCTCTTTACTTCTAGATTTTTTAGGATCTTTTAAGCATTTTAAAAAAATATATTTATATATTTTTTTATCAATTTGAAATTTGAATCGAAATTTCGAATCGATCTGAAATTTCGTGTGGTCGAAATTTCTTATTCGGGATGCCCTCGGAAGTACGAAAATGGTAAATTTCATACTAAAAACGAATCTGTACAAAACAAATTGCACATCCCTAATAATCATTGAATGTAATCAGAGCTCCCAACATAGGGACTCCTGAACAAGCTATCTCTATGCGCTGGTTGCGTATTACCTGTCACCTTTGACCTTGACACAAAATGTCCATGATTCGTTCCATATGCAGTCATTGTGAACTTGATTTCTTGTGATGATGAAGATGTGACACGGTTTTAGCAAAAATAAAGAAATAAAAAAGAAAATATGGTATACCCTCTAATCATATACGCATTCATTCATCACTCTCAAGTGCATGAAAACAAATAAAATGTTGTTAATTACACAAGAAGAGACACAGATAATAAATTTTTAAATTTCCCTGCAAAGCCTATAGGCCTCACGCAACAAAAATAAGAAAATCATACTACTTCCGACTCATTGCATTAGAGAAAAATATATATACGCAACTTTGGCTCAAAAGGGTAATAGCCAAAGTGCATACTCCACCCATTTTAATATCGAAAAATAATTTATTGATATCTTATCTATTCTTGTTTGGTGTTTTGAAACACAACTGGTGTGTATAAACTACACCAATCCCAATAAAATAAAAATAAAAAGCAATTTATAATTTTACCGAATTAAGACTTTCCTACAATCATTTAGACCTAAATTAAATTAAACTATATTCCATTTAACACTAGATATGTCATGAAACGTATTTATGCAAATGCATTAAATTATATTTTCCTACATACATTAATTAACTCTAACTCCAGTTTTAATTGAATGTGTCCTGCAGTTTCATAAATATATCAGGGCATTTACTTACTCCTGAAAAATAAGAATTGTGATCACATAAAAATATAATATGAAATAATCATCAGTTAGAACAAGCATTCAGTTATCTGGCGTAGAATATCCCTATGAGGGCAGCACAGTGATAATTCTTCCGAATATAAAGATGCAAAGTTCTGTGTTTCTTCTTCTTTCATATTATTTAAGATGAAATTCAACTCCTTTTGTTAGAATGTTTTATTGCCCGGTGTCTGATAACTCTGTTATTGATCTTGGTATCCGGTAACGGAAACGTATCAATGCAATGTGAAATGATGATGTGTGTTTGAGTAAATTTCTTTAAATTTCAATAGCTATATCGATATTGGTATCGAATGATCTTCCATCTAGCTTGATCAGCAGCATCAGCTGCAATGTGCGTTGGCATGCGTTACTCGGGTAATTGTTCACCTTTATTAAAGAGACTTGAAAAAAAAATATTAATAGCCTGTCAGGGTTTAAAACTTATATGGTTAAAACTTACATGGTTATGGCTGTAAAGAAAAACATGGATTTAAACTTGTAACGTTCAGCAATGAATACTTTAAAGAAATCAGGAATCCATGATGAAAGTTCAGCAAATTTTGGACACAAAGGAATTGATGGAAAAAAAGAAGAAAAGAGGAGGGGTCATGAGAAAGAGAGGGGGAGGAGAGAGAAGAGGGAGAAAGACAAGATGGAGGGGCTTTTTCTTTTGCAACGGTCATCATTATCTTAGTGTCAACATGTTGCAAATTCATTTAGCTTAGAATATTAAATATACAATCTTTTTTTTCTTAACAAAAACCTTCTATTCCCACTTACTTATCACCTTCAAGATTAAATAAATCTGCCTCAATTCCTTTTCTGTCTTATCCTCTGTACAGCACTACAGAGCTTGTAGGCACTTTCCACACAGTCCATATAACTCTCATCTACTGTATCACTCTATCCTTTTAGATTGCAAGCTCTGAAGCAGGTCCTTTTTGCATAGTGTATTATGTTGAACCTATATTCCATTGTACAGGTTACAGAACCTGTAAATGACTTCAGTCAGTCATTTTGGCAATTATTTAATAGGAGATTTATTATTATTATATCTTTAATAGAGATTATCATTCGTTCAGTAACAAAGAAGACTACACAGGCATGCACGTCTCTTATGCAAAACTTATATTAAGTTGTGGTCAATCCTTTGTTCTGGACTCAAATAAAGACCAGAGAAAAAATAACCGACCACGCCCTTTTAAATCTCAGGATAATTTAAAAATCAATAATGGCAACAAATTATCAGAATATTATTACTATTTGTTATATACTGTCTAATTATCCCTAATAGATACTCACAGCATATAAACAAATCCCATTATAGCATCCTAACAGAACAACAAAAATAACTACATATTCCATTATCCAACTTGCATTCCAAAAAGAACTCACATATGGTCTAGAGATCAGACTGCTAAAACCGCTCATAGAAGAGAGATATAGAGGATAATTGAACAGAGAGATTAAAAACAGCAATTAGTGTAATAAACAGCAAAACTAAACGCACGCTTCTGTGTTCACTTGGTTTTATTTTCTCTACCTGAACTAAACGAAATCCAGATGACCACATGTCAATAAAAAAGAAGAGAAAGAGAAAAAAAAATTGCAAGCCTGAATCAAGGGAGGGCTACTTCTTTTACAGCTTTGAAGAAGAAAAAAACCAAACACAAAATGCAGCTGCTTAGTGCTTATACAATGGCAAAGTGGCATATTTTAAAGACAGTCAGTCCCTATATATAGAAACACAGGCAGCTGTATAGTTTAATAAAATTTAAAAACATGAAAAATATCAAGTATGAGTTAGAAACAGTGACCAGTAATAAAAAAAAAAACCAGAATATCTGGGAAAAAAAACACACATTGCAATAAATTGTGTAGAAAATATCAGCAATATAAAATTAGTTAGCAATTAAAATAAAATACAGAAACCAGACAGCGGCGCAAAAGGGAGTGGCTCTCAATGGGAGACCAAGCCATTTTCTTATATGAGAAGAAACTGGACAGCTCTAATACTTTCAGATCTAATCAATTTAAAAAATGCTCAAAATTACAAGCAGGCATGGACTTAATCAAAACTCCAACACAACAGAACTACAAAACAGACAGAGACAGACAGACATCACGAATACTCAGCGCAATGGGCGAGTTTAAACAACAATAAATCAACGCTAGGAACGTCTCTTTTTTTATGACTTAAATTTCCAGCACTAGATAAACGTATACTCAGTGCAACGGGCAAGTTTAAACAACACACGTGAGGTCCTCAAACAATTTCCTTTTACCCAAGACAAACAAATAGAACGTCCATAAAGTCTGCCAGCAACAAAAACACACAGAAACTCTCACAGCCAGAGTCTTAAAACTTCAGGGAAAATAAACAAAAACCAAACCAGGAGGCAAATTCGCAAAGTCTGAACAAGCAAATGTAAACAAGGTACATTTGAATGTCAAACCCCACAAGTCTGACACCAATTCTTAAATAATAACTTTAAACAAACAAAATCAATTTTCCTATTTATAATTACCATAATTGGAATTCCAATAAACATCTGCAAGTTCCTTCCCAAATAAGAAAATTTACATAAAGGACGCAAGCTGTGCTATAGCGGAGACATTAAAATCAACTACACAATGTATAGCTTTCATGTCATGTCTGACTTTTCTTTGTTAGACAGACCAATTTATTAGATTTCAAACAACAAATGAAAAAGTTTGTCTTAGACAGAGTTTAATTTCTGCCCCAAACAGGAGTGTGATATAACAGCCAATCAGTATACAGATATATTTCCACGTCAGAATTTGGCCAGCACAGTTTAACAAAGAAACACTTATTACCATATATGTGTAATGATTGGCACCTGCTTGGGCCATTGTGGTGGCTTGGAACAAGGAGTGTAGCCCTTTAGGCAGGTGAGCTGCTGACTTGATACAGGACAGATCAACAATACAGATTCCAGGGCAATACACGAACCAGACTGAGACACAAGGGACAGGAGGGCCAGGAAGAAAACTAAAGGGATCCCTATGCTGGGAGAGATTTCTATCTAAGAAACCCTCGCAAAGAAATAACGGAGCAAGGGGACAAGAAGAGCAAGGGTTAACAAGACATACAGAAAGACTACACTAAAGAGGTCCTTGTATGTGGCCTCTGAGTATACTAAACTAAGACAAAGAAAACACACAGATCATGAAACATAAGAATGGTCAAACAGGCAAAGGTTGGCAACAGATCAGCATACAGAGTACCAGGAGTAGGCAGAAAAGGATCATCAGGAAATACAGCCAAGGAATGCTTTGCAGCAATGCTGGGAACAGGAACTGGACACAACCACCATGAAACTCTACAAACGGTCAATGAGGCTCTGTGCTGCTGGAATATATATAGGGAGTGGGTCTGTGTGATTGGGCCATGTGACCCCAGACCAGGAGATAACAACAGAACCCCAGATCAGCCCCAGACAGCACAGCCAAACACACAGGGAAGAACAGACATAGAGGCCGAACGTGCGGTGACTTTTCGATTCTCTTTGAATAACCCTGATTGTAATTCATTACTTATTGAAACGCTAATTAATGATTGTGCTTCCCATATTAAGTATAGGATGTGCAAAGTACAGTACGCTCGCACAATCACCGATGCGCTAATGGATTTTTCACGGGTTTAGAGTTAGGGATGTAATTTGGGGGTATGTGTTAAACTCACTTATCCTAGCGTTATTGATTACTCATCCAGGTGCTACAGTTAGCATTCACTTGGGAACAGAGCCCAAAGTTTTTGATGAATAGAAAATACACTGATTGTAACAGCCACATGGAAACTGGAGTTCCCAGGCATTTTGGATGATGTCTCATAGTGTACCCACTATAAATATTCGCAAACTCGAAAATAACAATGGCCAACGTGTAACAGGGACCTGTAGAGCTCAGAAATTATTATTATTGCTCCTTGTTATCACTCGTTCAAAGACGATTCCAATAAAAATCAATTACATAGACCTCATCCTCAGAGGAGCCGAGTGATTTACATTTTACCTAATCATTTGGATAAATATAATTATAGCATCAATTTACATTGTGATTTGCATGCAATAGTTAAATAGTATCTACCTGAACAGGATACCATCATTCCAGGGAAGCCAGTGCAAGGATCACATAGAGCAGGAGCACAATGAGAGGTCAAGTCTTAATACAGTATGCTACAGTTTTTCCCTCGGCCGGAATTGTCTTTATACTGGGGACACTGGTAAATATGTTTATTGTCCGAATGCTTTTACCAGACTGGTTGAAAAGGGAGACAGATGAAGGCTTCCAACAAAGTTATATGCTCCCTGGCAATCTCAAGGATTGGCTTCCAGTGCTTCTCTACAATGTACATGATATTTGCTAGATTTGGTTTCAATTACCATATAACCATCTTCTGATACCAATTCACCATCTTCACCAACCTCTGGATTTTGACACTGCTCGCCTTCCTCTACTTCTTCACAGTTGTAAACTGGAAACTCACCTTCTTTCCGCGTCTGAAGACGATGATGATGCAGAAGGTGACACGTTTCATAATGGTGGCCGTCTTGATATCTCTATGTAGCGCTCTCTGATGGTATGGAGAGCAGATATTCTTGCACAACTCACCAATAACTCAACTCACAACATCTCAACTACCCTGAGAAACATGAACATTGTGTTCTATGGGATTTTCCTCCTGGGGAACTGTGGCCCTTTCATTATGTTTTCTGGCCCATCGGTTCTGCTGGTCATATCATTGTGTTTCATTTGAGGTATCTGAGAAGAAGTGACACCAGTTTTACGGAAGCCCATCTGGACGGCTATTACAGTTGTGTTCAAAATTATTCAACCCCACTGAAATTGAGTGTTTTGGCCAGTTTGACATTGATTTTGATCATTCAGTCATCTTGCTTACAATTAAATCAAAGAGGCACGTGTAGGTCAGACAAATATAACATAACATTTATAATGAAATAACCACAAATGTCTTTTCTGTGCTCACATCATTATCAGTTTTATTCAACCCCCAAGTGACATTCAATCTTAGTACTTAGTACAGCATCCTTTTACAGTTATAACAGCTTTTAAACGTGAAGCATAGCTTGACACAAGTGTCTTGCAGCGATCTACGGGTATCTTCGCCCATTCGTCATGGGCAAAAGCCTCCAGTTCAGTCACATTCTTAGGCTTGCGCACTGCAACTGCTTTCTTTAAGTCCCACCAGAGGTTCTCAATCGGATTTAAGTCTGGTGACTGCGATGGCCACTCCAAAATGTTCCAGCCTTTAATCTACAACCATGCTCTAGTGGACTTGGAGGTATGCTTGGGATCATTGTCCTGTTGAAAGGTCCAACGTCTCCCAAGCCTCAGGTTTGTGACGGACTGCATCACATTGTCATCCAATATCTCCTGGTACTGAAGAGAATTCATGGTAGAAGCAAAACAGCCCCAAAGCATGATTGACCCCCCGGCATGCTTCACAGTAGGCAAGGTGTTCTTTTCTTCATAGGCCTTGATCTTCCTCCTCCAAACATAGCATTGATCCATGGGCCCAAACAGTTCTAATTTTGTTTCATCAGTCCACAGAACACTATCCCAAAACTTCTGTGGTTTGTCCACACGACTTTTGGCATACTGCAGTCGACTCTTCTTATTCTTTGGAGACAGCAAGGGGGTGCGCCTGGGAGTTCTGGCATGGAGGCCTTCATTACCCAGTGTGCGCCATATTGTCTGAGCTGAAACTTCAGTACCCACATCTGACAAATCTTTTCTCAGTTCCTCAGCAGTCACACAGGGACTTTTCTCCACTCTACGCTTCAGGTAGCGCACAGCAGTCGAAGTCAGCATCTTCTTTCTGCCACGACCAGGTAGCGTTTCAACAGTGCCCTTTGCCTTGAATTTGCGAATGATGCTTCCTATGGTCTCTCTTGGTATGTTTAACATCTTTGCAATCTTCTTATAGCCATTACCCTTCCTGTGAAGAGTTATCACCTCTTCTCTTGTCTTCCTGGACCATTCTCTTGACTTCACCATGTTTGTAACCACACCAGTAAATGTCTAGAAGGAGCTGAGTATCACAGTCATTTTAAAGCTGCCTAATGGGTGCTTATTATGCTTTATTGCTGCTCCGTGACATCCACAGGTGTTTTCAATACCTGATTGAAAACACTTGAATGAACCTCTGTTCTTCAGAGTGGTAGTCTTTAAGGGGTTGAATAATTGTGTCAATGAAGAATTCACAAAAGAAACATTTACTACTGTATTACAAAACCAATTGATGTCATTTTAGTTGCATATGGTTCTTTAAAAAGTCCTTGTAGGATTTCATTCTGAATACAATTACAAATGTACACTAAATTCCCTAAAACCCTTTACAGCATTGGGGGTTGAATAATTTTGAACACAACTGTATGTGGCTATAAAGTCCATGGCAACATGTTTTCTCTTATACGCTTTGCACACTCTCTCCCGTATCTTATCATTAGTGTTTTACAAACCTTCTACTCTGATTGCTATGTTCATTTTGGTCGGCATCTTCCCGTCTCTCCATTCTGGTTACTTGATCTTCAGCACACCCAGGCTGAGGCAGACCTTCTCCAAGATATTTCATAAAAAGTCCAGCTGCTTCTCTTGTAGAAACAACATCAGGGCAAACTCAGAGGGAGAATAGGAACTGTTCAATCACCAAATGGTTTAAAAATCTCTGTAGATCCTGATTAGTGGTGGTATTAGATTCTGTTTTTTTTCTTTACTCTAACGAGAACATTCCAATCTTGTCCTGCGAGTGAAAACATGTTCTACAGTTTCAGGTTTTACTCAGCATTTCATCATCATCAATGCATATAGTAATATTATTTCAGAATGCCTTAATTTGGGAATATATTTTTTTCAGTTTTTCAGTTAGAAAGTAAAATTAGTTGTTAATGAGCAATAACTGTAGTAAATGTTAGTCCGGGTCAGGGTGGATGTTGATTTTCAGTAGGGATGTGCGTTTCGGAATTTCGGAATTTTTTACATAATTTCCCGATTCGTGTTTTCGGATGCGGCCGATTTTCCGAAAATTTTTAGATCCGAAAATGGCAGATTCGAAAAGTTTTCCGCGCCGAAACGAAATATTTTCGGAATTTTCGAAAGTACTTGAAATGTGTCAAATCGAAATTTATTGCTTTGAAACGAGGAGAACAGACGTTCCGAAAAAACGAAAATTTCCGAAAATACGAAAAGTCGATACAAAAAACGAGCTAAGTGACACGAAAATACGAAAAATGGTCGAAATTCGGAGAAAAAAAATGTACACGAAAAACGAGTCGAGCCGAACCGAATCGAAACAGAAATCGGTCGAAACGAGCCGAATCGAAAAGTTTAAAAATCCGAAAAATCGAATCGAACCGAAAAAAAAATCAGTGCACAAGCCTAGTTTTCAGAGTTGAAGGTGCAAGAGGGGATGATTTGGCATTTGAAAGAAAACTCCATCATGCATTACTCATTGCACACTCACTATTCAGAGAACTTCTCCCACGTTGTTTTTTTGGTGGCATACAAGCAGGCTGGCAGTGAGACCCATTCCTGGGAGGACCAAGAGACCCTTGCCCTGGGCCCTTCACCTTAGGGGACCCTGAAGTCAAAGTATAAGTAATTAAATTGATACCGGCTGGGTGGAGTAGAGGTACATCACTGCTCTATAACCGTGGTTTCGATCCCGGCAAGAGCACCTCTCCAGTAAGTGTCCTTGGGCAAGACACCTAACAGTATATACTCGCCACCCAGGACGTACTTGAAAACGAGAGAAATCTCAATGGATCCTTCCTGGTAAAATCCTTTCTCAACAAAAAAAAAATTCCAGACAGCTTGTTGGGTTCTCTTCTTTCAGCTTAGGTGAGAGATTTCCACCTACTCGGAGATGAAGCATTGAGCAAGGAGATCACTCCACTAGACCCCCAGGACAGAGTCAACTGAAAACAAACAATGTCACTGAGTTTATCCATTTGCTTTCGTGTAAATGTGAGTGACTGGGGCCTTCCCTGCGTGTTGATGTAACGGCGAATGTTAGGGAGTGTAGGGGCTAGTAAAGAAGCTTTGAAATTTCAGTGAAATTCCGGTGCTTTGTAGTTCAGTACAATTTGGCAATTTCATTGCACAGACATTGCGGTGAGTCCACTATTCCCTGCAGGGTCACTGAAGTTCACCGAAGACAGAGTCGCCGATGAACGCCGGACTGACCACCGAAGAGACCGCCGAACACCACCAACCTGCAAACAAAAGTTGAAATATGCTATTCTTCTAATAGGTGTTTAAACCAATAAAAACGCATTAAAATGAGTCTGAAAAATAAAAAAGGTCTGTTAAAGACTAGAAAAATAAATTCATTTTAATAAAATTTGGCAATCAAAAAATAACAAACAATATAAAAAGCTGTACAAAATATATAAAAAGGTTTTTTTTCTGAAAACGGAAAAAAAGGGTTGAATTAAAAAAAAGAGTATACAAACGATAATTTATTTTTACATTGATCCTATGGGATTTGCCTGTCTATACTTGTCAAACTGAATCACTGAAAATCAGGGCTTTTCACTGACTGATCTATTCTCTAAATAGATTAACCATGACTTCTCTATGGGACGATTTAGCTGCTGCTGAAGGACGCCAAATTACAGCGTTCTGTGGTGAACTGCACTGTATTTTCCTGTCAATTCACCTGTATTTGGCAAATTCACAGCTTAGTGGGAAGACTAACTGCCACAAAAATTAGGGATGTGCATGGCTGAAAAATTTGTTTCGTTTAGCTTAGTTTCGTTACATCTTTAAATTATTTATTTTTCGGAATTTCGTAACTAATTTCGGTACGTATTTCGTTTTGGATCGATTTGAAATTTCTAATCGATTCGAATATCATATATCAATTCGAGAGTTGATATCAATTCGAATTTTGGATCACTAAATTAAACCCCAATTAATCAAATTTTGCTGTTAAAAGAAAAGCTAGGGTTAAATATTAAGCTGTGTCACAGATTTAGTATTTGAGTCAAATTAAACAGTGAAACAATATTAATTTGGTTCATATAGTCCTTTTCTGACTATTACTTGTATTGTAAGTTAAGATAAATTCGATAGTTGATATCAATTTTATAGTTCATTTCAAATTTAATAGTTGATATCAGTTATTCAGATCTTTCTTTTATGATGATGACACAGTGTAAAACCAAAATAAATTTGTTATATACCGTTTCGTTTCGAATTTGTATTGTATCGATTTGTTATTTGGAAGTACTTCCGAATACGAATTATCAAATTTCGTTCCAAATTCCGAAATTTTTCTGAAACGAATGCACATCTCTAACAAAAATGCACAGTATGGTGAAATTCACCATTCGGTGCAATTGAGTGGCGAGTTTGGTCCATTCTGAATAACCCCTTGTGTTATACATTGATGATTGAGTGAGCCTAGTTGTGTGCGGAGTTTTATGACCTCTTAAAGTTGGCTACATCTGCTGTCAATGCACCACACATGGAGGTGAAGCATACAGGACTTTGAGTAAAGGACAGGCTCGGGACTCCATAAATTAGTCTTTTTCTTTCCCTGGGGCCTTAAAATGGTAAAAGTTACCATACTGTCAGAATCGGCCCTATGTATATGGTGCACTAGCAGAGATAGCAAGATGTATACATATGATTCAATGAAAACTTGTGAAATGGTTTTACTATTCTGAGGCTGTGCTGTTATCATAGGGTCTACATGCTTTGCTTCTGTATTAGTCAATAAAGCCTTGTATTTAGAGTAGTTTTGATTGCTTTGAGTCCTTTTAGAAATAAATTATTTTGATTGCTGTTGTGAAAAATCAATAAACCAAAGTAACAACTTGTGATGTTTTCCTGAAATATCAGAGCTTTTACAGTATTTATAGTTATGTGCATGTGTGTAAGTTTGATGGGAGTGAGCATGTGGTTGATTGAATGAGATAGGAGTGAGCATGTGGTTGACTGAATGAGATGGGAGTGAGCATGCATATAATATGGATGGGAGTGGGCTTGCAATAATTAGGCTTGCAGTAGTTGTAGATGAGTTTGTGATATCAAGAGTAGGTGCGGGATGTCATGGGCGAGTGCGTGTGGGCAGTGTGTTTAGTGGCCAACTGCTTACAGTTAAATATATATGTGTACAGGGCATAAACAGGGAAAGGAAGGAACAGGAGAACCAATGGGACAACACACATATGGGGATGGACAGCTTAACAAAGGTAAAACATGCCCTGGCATTAAAATACTGAATATCCTGCCCCCTTCCACACACATACACGCAGTGGTTTAACTGACAGACAGATGAAAGAACTCAATATGAGTGCTCCACAATAAACACAATGCTAATAATAAACCAGTAGGTGTCTCCCCACCACATCAAAAGCCAAGGGCTCTATCACCTCCTTCAACCTAACAGTAGTGTCAGCGTTAGCTTAAAGGAGGTCATAGCGCTGCGCCTCCATCGCCTTTGAATCCCTAATGGGTTAAAAGACCAAAGTCTGGTACACAGTATAAACAGGATAACAAGGAATGTACTGAAGAGTTTAGGAAAACCACAAAATCACACACAGAAACACCAGAAGCAGGTATTTAAAGCCCCATGAGACTGTTGATAGGCTTTGGCATGGGCATATGTCGGAACAAGTGCGCTTGATGATGATGATGAGGTAAAGGGAGTTATTGGAACAAGTCGAGATACGGACTTCATCTGATGGGACCAATTTGTATAGGTGAGCGTTGCCGAATTGACGTAAGGATGAGCAAGCACTTTCAGGTCACGCTTCCTGAGACAGTCCTGCAAAGGATACCTGGGTTATACCGAAGGGCCTTCAATGGGGAATTATGACAATTTTGCACATATGCTGAAAGTATGGTCAATAATTCCAATGTGCGAAGGGAACGGGCTGGGTGAAACCAGAAGTGTTTTTATTTAAACGTTTTCGGCAACACAAAGCATGACTTCAGTTCTGGAAGGATTTGCACTTGAATATTTGGTTCCTTATACACTAATATATATAGATATATACAGTAACATTCACCTATGCAGGACTAAAGTTCTTATTGAAAATAATAAACAATTTAACATGTACAGATATATGATTACTCAATCTGCATTATAGTGGGCTAATGGTGGAATATAATCAATACAGTATAACATTAGATCCTATAGTCATCACATTCCCTGTATGCTGGTGAGCTATGATACATCAGCACAACCCACTGACATCTGTATACTGTATTATCTAATTACTCAGCAGCATTTTCTAATCTCTGGGATGTGAATTAAATCACTTTTGCCCTGTTAATAACCCTGGATATGCTCCATCTTACTAGCAATGACAACAAAGCATGACTTCATTTCTGGCAGGATTTGCACTTGATATTTGGTTCCTACCAGGAAAGAAAGCTCTGCACTTTTGGTTCCCACCTTCTCAGGGAAACATCTTACATGAACACGTGCTCATCATTCAGGCTTTTCTCTCTGCTGCCATCTACTGGTGGTTTAATAGAAATGCCATTAGTTTACTTTATCACGTAACATTTATTATTGTATGTTTATGGGGTACCAGTTTTATTTAAATGGGGTACCTGATTTTGACATACCTTACAGCAACAGTCTAATTTTGCCTACATACTGTAATTTAACCAGTGGACAATGCAGAGACAAGAATCATAGAGCGTGCTTTGCTTAAAGTTCATGTTTCTATACTGAACCATGCAGGAATTGTCTATTGACAATAATTATGTGTGAGAACAGCACAAAGCAGCTGATGACAGTATTTTTGTGCCTGGAACTGTGGTTCTCCTCTCTGACGGAAAAGTCAGGTATTTTCAGTTACGAGATGTTGTGAAATACTGCAATAAAAGGATTCTACATCCAGACTGCATAAGAGTTTATTGATCCATATACTATACTAATGTTGGAAAAATACCATGGAAGGTCAACTGCCATATTGAGTAAATCCTTGTCCGAATAAATGCTAATGCGGTGCTTGGGAAGTATATCTAGGACTTTAGGCGGCAATAGAGCGTTAAATCCATTGGGTTCTTTGGACACATGGATTCATATTCAGCCCTCTTACTGACATGTTGATAGATTCCCTACTTGGAAACATTTTTTATTTCCTAGATGTATCAGTTGGATCCTTGATAAATTTAGTGAAGTTATAATGATGTGACAGAACTTGACTGACCATCAGGGTTATTCAAAGAGAATCCAAAAGTCACCGCACGTTCGGTGACTTTTCGTTCTCCTCAATTTGGTTCGATTTGGCGATCCCATTTCGGTGACCCTGCGGTGTATTCAGCAAGCACCACAGGGTCCCCGAATTGCAGGGAAAAGTCACGCAAACCCGCCGAAAACTCACCACAAAACCCGGCGAAGGCAAATCAAAAACCCGCAAAAACATCTGGATTAACCCGCCGAAGATGCCGGAGAAACCCGAATAGGAGCCGATCAGAGCGCAGAGCAGCGGCCGGAAAAACCCGACACCGCAGACGAATGGAGTGAGAGAAAAAAAACAGTTTGCTTGAATGTTTGAAAGTGAAACACTGTTTGCAAAGAAACTACTGAGCGAAAATGTCTGAAATTTACATATGATCCAATGAATGATAATAAAAAGGGCTGTTACAGAAGAAAAGTTAAAAAAAAATCTGAAAATAAAGAGACTCTTTACTGCAGAATATTATAATCAACGGTTTATTAGATATTGCATTAAAACGGGAATATTTTTAACATTGAAGCCTATGGGATTCGCCTGAATAAATCTGCCGCATGAAACCGCCGAATGGCAGGGCAATTCGGCAACTTTTCACTGCTGGGTTTTGCTCTCTGAATAGCCGAAGCATTGCTTCTCTATGGGGATTCACTGCCCTCGAACAGGCTCCGAACAGGCACCATATGTGCAAGCAATTCGCCAGGATTTGGCGAATTGCCTGCTCTCTGGATAGCCGAATGGCCAGGAAAGGTAACCAAACACTTATTTTCAGTGTTCGGTTCCCTTTCGGCAGCCATTCGGATCTCTTTGAATAACCCTGCATATCTTCACATTCTATGTTGGTCATCAGGGTCATCATCATTATCAGATGGTTTACCAAATTCCCATTGTCATACTACAGTTACAGTTACAAGTATACTACATTTTACGAGCCTGTCTCTCACAGAATTGATTGTCAGTCCTTTTTTAAAGCTCTAGGATCCAGGTCGTTGAGTGTCAGACAAACCAAATTACAAAAAGCAAAAAAGATCTATGCTTCCATTTACTTTGACAAGAGGAACAAATTTGTTTCATGGGGAAAAAAAATTGCTTTAAGGTATTAGAATCGTTAACCTCCATACTTTTGTACTGTTGTTTGCATATGCCCAAACCTCTTTTGCATATGTCCAAATAAACCATAATTATGGCACAATAAGCAAAAGTATCTGCTTCATTTAATTCCGGAATGTTCCTTCTGAAAATGTATAATTGTACTTTGTGAATCTTATTCAGTGCTGTTTTTTTTCTCAACAGGTGATACCTGACCAGAAATGTCATGTTAAAGCGTACCTGTCGTCTGTTGTGGAGTTTTTGTTGTAAGTTAATTAAACCAGTAAACCCTTTTATTATACAACTTAAAATGAAGTTTTGTGAGGTTTTTTTTAGTTCTTAACATGACTGCTTTTCTCATGGAGGCAGCCATGTTATCTGCTTGTAGGAGTTACCCTGTTCTAAAGCTGTGTTATTCACAGTTCATCTGTGTGCAGTAGAGAGTACTAAGAGGTGGAGGGGGTGTTCAGACAGCATAGGGTGTAATTTTAACTATCACAGCTCAGGTTTTGTTTTTCTTTCTTTTCTTACACCTTACCAAGTTGTACCTTTCCGAGGATAGAGTTTGAAGGAGAGAGGCCAGCTCAGTCATATCTAAAGGCAGCTGCACATGGTCTCTAGGGATTTTGAGAACAGAAAGAGGGCAGCTCTGGGGAAGTGTATTCTACCCTGTATCCATAAATTGCTTCCAAAGGACATACCTTGTCTGTAGCACTGACTCAGCTATTCCTCGCCTGGTTTCAGGGTTACAATCAACAGTTTGATCAAACATAGCTCCTAAGAAACAGAAAGCCTTAAAACTGGGCTGCCAACTCCAGGCTCCCAGATGTTTCTGATCTACAACACCTATAATTCCCTGGCCATCTATTGCATTGAAGGAATTCTGGAAATTATAGGCATCAATATTTGGGGGGCCAGGAGTTTGGCAGCCCTGCCTTTATACATTCAATCCCTGCACCATCATGATTATTCATATATGATTATTTGAATTGCATCAGATCCAGTTTTTGTGTGTCTGGATCTGCTAGTAACAAAAAATGTAAAGCTTTATTCAAATATTCAAGTAAGGGAGCATTTGGATTCGGAGATCATTAGCGAAAAAAAAAATTGCCACAACTGTGACCAAAACACTGAACTTCAAAAAGGCTAATTAAAATAATAGGACAAGGGTATCTTTACCAGCCATTAATTGGGAAGAAATGTTTTGCACAAAAAGCACAGCAGATAAAAGGGATATATTGAAAAGAACTATGCAAAAAATGATATTCTTTAAAATATGCAACAAGGAACTCTGAAAGGAAGTAAATTGAAACCAATGTGGCTGAACGGAAAGGATAGCCAAGAAATGTGAAAAGGAGGAAATTAAAATATGCAAGCTGGATGAGTCAGCAGCATCATACCTAAACCAAACAGATGCTAAGAAATCATGTGAAAAGGCTATTACATTAAACTGGCTATATTAGACAATGATAAAATGTTGGCCAACGATTGTTAAAATACATAAATGCCTAGAGAATTAATAATGATAATGTTGGTGCACAACAATTGAGAAATGGTATATGGATAATGAAGATCAGGTAGTAAAGAAGAGCCAACCATACAAAAGCTCTCCTTCAAACGGGTCACTGGTTGACACCAGACAAAATGCATTAACACTTATTTATACATAATATAGACCCAGGGCCAGATGGGATTCACCCTTGGGTACTCGAAGAACTTGGTCATGTAATAGCCACACCTGGATTTAATATTGAAAGATTCTTTCCAGTTGGGTATTACCAATATACTAGTGTGTGGCAGATGTGTTTCCCTTATTTAAAAGAGGATCCAAATCTGAACTGGTTTTGTACAGGCCTGTACGTCTGACATCTATGGCTGGCAAATCATCTGAGAATTTATTAAAGGCTCACGTTCTGGAATACCGCTTTAATAATCCTCTTATCAGTAAGAGTCAACACAGAATCGTGAAGGATCGATCAAGCCAGTACAACTCAATCGAATTCTATGAAGTCATGAGTAAAAGTGTAGATCGAGGTGATCCCATAGATGTGATCCATTTAGATTTAGCTAATGCATTTGACATTGTTCTTGTGATGACGCAAACAGGGGCGCTCTATAATTAGGCAAAATAGGATAAGAGTCACAATGTTGCAGATAAATGGCACAGCGGGCAGGATAACCGTTCAGATATTTTATTATACAGATGACAGGATACATAGCAGCATTAGTATTCAGATACAGGCGAGAATATCTTAAACTAAGATTGGCAATGCATGAACTATGGACAATGCAGTAAGCAGACATGAAGAAGACAGGGACCTGAATGAAGACTCACATAAGGCAAGGTACGCAGCACACTGGAACACAATGGCTTGGCAACCAGAATCATGGTGATGCTTGGTAGACAAGACCAGTGGGATGCTTTGTAGACAGGGCGGGAAGGGGTGCTTGGTCGAGCAAGCCATGTGAGAGGGTGGGGTTGGTAGGCAGAAAAAAAGTTTAGCTTTGTAGACAGAACCACAGTGACACAGGGCTTAGCTAGGCAGAGGTTATCAAGGCACACCGTAAACCGGTTTGCAGAAGCAATGGTTCTTAGGGGCAGCACCCTTAAATTGCAGGACTGTAATAGAAATGCAGGCAACACCTGAGGTCACCTGTAGGTAGAGCAGCAAAGGCAAAATCAGGCCAAGAATGAGAGACAGGTTCCATAGGACATACAGCTTGCCAGGGCAGGAAAGAGTCTGTCTTGAAAACATTGATAGAGTTTTTAGAGTTACGAAGTAGAACATCGAGGGCACGGATCATTCTGTGTCCCTTCTGTGCCCCTGGCCATGGTTCCTGACAGTCACACACAAATGGTTACTGCAAAAACTACGGTTACACAGATTAGATGAGCATAATTGGTTTTAGATTGAAAACCAACTCATTGACAAAGTACAAAGGGTAGCTGTCAATGTTAAATATCCAAATTGGACACGTGGTGTGTGTGGCACCTCAAGGTGCTATCTTGTCACGTATTCCTTTCATCCCCACACTCAGACACTGCCTATCTACACTTCCATCTTTAAAATGGTGGAATTGCTGTACACAGGACAAACACACAGGAATTACAAGCAGAAGTTAAGAATCAGAGCGGGTAGTCAAACAAAGCCAGGGATCGGAACAAAATCAGGTAGGCAAACAGAGCCAGGGGTCAGAACCAGAACAGATAGTTAAACAGAGCCAGGGGTCAGAACCAGAACAGATAGTCAAAGCCAGGGGTCAGAACCAGAACAAATAGTCAAACAAAGCCAGGGGACAGAACCAGAACAGAGAGTCAAACAGAGCCAGGAGTCAGAACCAGAACAGATGGTCAAACAGAGCCAGGAGTCAGAACCAGAACAGATAGTCAAACAGAGCCAGAAGTCAGTCAAACAGAGCCAGGAGTCAGAACCAGAACAGATAGTCAACAGTGCCAGTAGTAAGATCCAGAATAGATAGTCAAACAAAGCCAGGGGTCAGATCCAGAACAGATAGCCAAACAGAGCCAGGAGTCAGAACAAGAACAAATGGTCAAACAGAGCCAGGAGTCCGAACAGTTAGTCAGAGTCAAAACACATTAATGAAAATTGAAATGAACAAGAAATGCACTGAACAGGAGTGAACCATGGCAGGGCAGTGAGCATAACTTACTGCTTGGTTTTTAAATTGGGTAGGAGTCATAGCATCACTCCACACCCACCCCGCCCATGTCACTGACCTGCGACCGCCATCGTCTGCAATATCATTTGGCAGTGAGCCGCAAAGAAGGTGCTACCGGACACCAGGGAGCCAGCCAGGACATGTCCCGACTACAGCGCTTTTTAACATATCTGTTAATGCTTTTGCAAAGGGTATTAAAAGTCATCTGTTTGTGTCCACTAGTGGCACAAAACCGTGTTAGGTTATACCAGGGGTCAGCAACCTTGGCTCCCTGATGTTTTGGGAAGTACATTTCCCTTGTGGCTCAGTCAGCCTAATGGGTGACAGAGCATCTTGGGAGATGTAGTTCCCAACACATCAGGGAGCCACGATTGCTGACTCCTGGGTTATACAGTCTGAATAGGATGTAAAATCTCTACAGAAGGCTTTGTATAAACTAGAGGAATGGGCTGGCAAGTGGAAGATGAGATTTAATATCGAGAAGTGTAAAATCAACATTATACATTTTGAGACCACTATTAATCACACAACCTGTATCTTAAAATGCATTGTTGCGATGGGGTGGCGCCGTGGCATTGATTGAAAAGGATCTGGGTATACTCAAACTCTGGAACAGTGTGCACAGCATCAGGCAGCAGCTGCAAAAGCCATTAAAGTGCTTTCATATATAAAAAAAGGTATTCGTTCACATGTTGGAGAGGTGTGGATGCTGGCCTCCTGCCTAGAGATCGTGGGCCAATTTGGCAAATCCAGTTCTCAAGGTTAATGGGCATAAGGGTCACCTAAAGGTTAATGAGTTAGAAATACATTTATCTTGAAACTGTATTTTAGGAGTTAGTTTGTGTTAGACATACAATGTAGACATATTGTTCTCCCTATCTGTTTACCCTTAGATTGATCTGATGCTCTGTTTGTTAATCCTGTCTATTGTGTAACTAATTAGGTTTCAGTGTCTTCTGAAAGAATTCAACTCCCCCTCATTTAGACATTGTATTCCGTTGATTGTGTCATGTTGCCTCCACCCTCTCTGTTGCCCATAAAACCGCTCTCATTTCCGTTAAAGCATATATTAATTTCCCCCTGTATTAAGCTGTGAGTCTGATGTTTGGGGAGAGATACATAGAAAGATACAGCGCTCCCTCAAGGTCTGACTGAGGGTTGTGAGATGGAAAGCTGCTGAGGAAGGATCAGCTTGGATGAAGAAAAGGGACGGACGCTGTAACAGGCTTGGGTCTGGTCCACATTTGGGAGACCAATAAATAATTGGGGACCCCAGTTGCTGTTACAGTAACTTTACCCCTTTACAAAGCTATAGCTCTCACTTTGACCATGCCTTGCAGGTATGGGCACCTGTACTGAAGGTGAAGAAGGATATAATGGAGTTGGAGAAAGTGCAGAGGCAGCGACAAAGATAATATAGGGAATGGAAGGTTTTATTTCTGATAAGAGACTAAAGAAGCTGAACTTTTTTGAAAAAAAAAAAAAAGGCATCTCAGAGGAGATATAAGTAGATTGTTTAAAAATATCCAGGGCCCATATCAAGAGCTCTCTGGTGACCTGATCATTAGAAGGGCTTTACAAAGGACACCAGATCATACACTACAATTGGAGGCAGGGGCGGATCCAGACACAGGTTTCGGGGGGGGGGCATTCTACCAGTTTTGGGAAAGAGCTGATGTTGGGTTCGCAGTGACGGGCAAAGTTGTGCCTAATTGCAGGCTGTGCTCATCACACTCACTCTCCCCAGAACATTGCACTGGGTCTATCCTCATGTGGCTCAGGTGACACCTGACTGACACCGCACAGTAATATCCTGCGCTCTGGCACATGCTCTGTCACTTGGAATCAATAACCACCAGCAATAACAGGCGGCAGGTACAGACACCCACTGATGCCCATACACGGCCATATAACCAGTGGCTACTCTAGGAACAATATATAGGGGGCACATAAGATACCACAGTTATAACTGGGGGGGGCACTACATTTTCACCACTAAATGATATCACTGAAAAAACCTATATAAGCATATATAAATAAGATTCCAAAATCCAAGAGTTATGAGGTAATGTGGTGTAATGAGGTGCAATGAGTAATGTAATCAGTCCTACTATACAGAGTGTCAGCTCTGCAGTCATAAGACCTGTTAGCTGCAGAGCTGACACTCTGTATAGCAGGATTGATTGTCAGCTCTGCAGACATCAAACCTGTTAGTCCTGCTATACCAAGAGTGTCAGCTCTGCAGCTGATTCTCAGCTCTACAGCCATCAGACCTGGTAGCTGCAGAGCTGACACTCTGTATAGCAAGACTGAATGTCAGCTCTGCAGCCATCAGATCTGTTAGCTGCAGAGCTGACACTCTGGGTACAGCAGGACTAACAGGTTTGATGTCTGCAGAGCTGACAATCAGTCCTGCTATACAGAGTGTCAGCTCTGCAACTGATTCTCAGTTCTGCAGCCATCAGACCTGGTAGCTGCAGAGCTGAGGATCAGCTGCAGAGCTGTCACTCTGGGTATAGCAGGTCTAACAGGTTTGATGGCTGCAGAGCTGACAATCAGTCCTGCTATACAGTGTGTCAGCTCTGTATAAACACCTTTTGAAGAATAGCAGAGTTCAGAGTTTATTTTCTTTCTTACCAGTTCGGCTGCATTCAGCACCCTTTCGACGGATTGTCGGCTGTGTTCGATGGCTCGGAGATTTTTGTCGGCTAATGGACTTCGGAGGTTCAGCGTTCGGCGGCTCAGCGTTCGGCTGCGGCAGCTCAGCATTCGATGGCTCAGCGTTCGGCGCACTTCTTTTGAACCTTGCGGTGAATGCTGAATTCACCACAGGATCATTGCATTGAAATCACTGAAGTGCACAGAACGACAGAGCACCAAAATGTCAGTGACATTTTGGTGCTCTGTGAATAACCCCCTCTGTCCATACCTGCTCCTGGCTGTGTGCTCTGCACTTTTTCCAGGTCACTGACAGACAGCAAGGACGGGGGAGGGGAGGCGGAGCTCTGCTGAAGCAAAGGATGGTTTCTCCATGGAGATGAAGGGAAGGAAATTCCAGGAGTGGTAAATTACACTGTGCCAGGCTCAGCCTCTAGAGGGGCCAAAAATCCCCTGAGCCAGACACAGGGAAAAATGAAAGGGGGGAAAATTGCTTTGTAATAGGGTTGCCACCTTTTCGTCAAGCCAAACCCGAACACTCTAGTCTAGTGTTTGGCTTGGGCGGACATTTTTTTTGTAGCGTATACATTATGCGTATATTTACATTATGTGTATATAATATGGCACGTGGTATGCATGGCAGGCTGGTATTATGCATGGCAGACTGGTAATATGGCTGGCACACTGGTATTATGCATGGCACACTGGCATTATGCATGGCACACTGGCATGGCACACTGGTATTATGCATGGCAGACTGGTATGGCTGGCAGACTGGTATAGCACACACTGGTTTTATGCATGGCAGTCTGGTATGGCTGGCACACACTGGTATGGCACACACTGGTATTATGCATGTCAGACTGGTATGGTTGGCACACTGGTATTATGCATGGCACACTGGTATGGTACACACTGGTATTATGCATGGCAGACTGGTCTGGCGCATAGTGGTATTATGCATGGCAGACTGGTATGGCGCATAGTGGTCTTATGCATGGCAGACTCACTGGAAAGGCTGGCAGGCACACTGACTGCTGATGATCTTCGAGCCTGCGCGCCTCACTCACACTCACCCTGCAGAGAGTCGAGATGCTTTTCTTTTTCTGACGGTCCAGTCGGAGAGTGGATGGAGAGTGTCGCAGCACCATCAGCAGGTCTCGTTGGCTGCTCGGGACCAGTAGGGAGCCGCAGTGCAGCACGCACGCTAGGGCACGACGAGCAACCATGTAAACATTGTCAGGTGAGCCCGTTGCGCCTGCGCGTGCTTACAGCGGCTCATGGGAGGAGGCGGGAGGATGACACATAACCAACGCACCACCCAACCCCTCCCACAGTGGGCGGCGCGTCTCCAAAATAAAAATAAATAAATAAAAAAAGACGGAGGAGAGGACCGCGGCGCCGGGGGAACGCAGGAAATGTAAGTATGAGGTGGGACTTGTGCCGGCACCTCGAAGTCATGTTTCCGGGTGGCAGAGGGTGTCAAACCCGGGCACATGACTCCAAACCCGGACAGTCCGGGTCAAAAACGGACAGGTGGGAACCCTACTTTGTAAACGTTCCTGGGGCTCTGCCTGTTCGAGAATCCCTCCAGGGTCCCCTTGCAGGCTGAGAGCAGGAGAGAGACCCACCCCCACATGCAATCCAGGTGCCCCGTGGAGGCCGCTTGACAAGCAGTCACGTGTTCGCCTCTGCGCAGTGTGTGCCTCTGCCTCTGCAAATCGCAATGCTTGCATTCACTGCACTCATCACGATTTGAATTATTTTGGAGGTCAGCCTGGCAAATGCACTGCTCGGGGGGGGGATTGCCCCATTGGACCCCCTGGATCCGCCCCTGATTGGATGAAAGAATATTTTGTCAACTACAAAGAAAATATGTTTTCCTGTATGAACCATAAACATGTACAGGGTTATTCAAAGAGATCCAAATTGCTGGCGAAAGGTAATCGGACAGTGAAATTCAGCGTTCGGTAACCTTTCTTGGCCATTCGGCTATTCAGAGTGCAGGCAGTTTGCCAAATCCTGGCGAATTGCCTGCACATACGGTGCCTGTTCGGTGTCTGTTCGAGAGCAGTGAATCCCCATAGAGAAGCAATGCTTTGGCTATTCAGAGAACACAAACCAGCAGTGAAAAGTTGCCGAATTGCCCTGCTGTTTTGTGGTTTCATTCAACAGGTTTATTCAGGTGAATCCCATAGACTTCAAAGTTAAAAATATTCCCGTTTTAATTCAATATCTAATAAACCGTTCATTATAAAATTCTGCAGTAAAGAGTCTCTTTATTTATAGATTTTTTAGGATCTTTTAGGCATTTTTCGGGATTTTTCCCCAACAAAATTTTTTACTGTTTTGTTTTTAATATCGTTTTTTCTTTTCTCTGTAACATTCCTCTTTATTATCATTCATTGGATTTTATGTGTAAATTCCAGACATTTTTGCTCAGTAGTTTCTTTGCAAACAGTGTTTCACTTTTCAAACATTCAAGCGTACTGTTTTTTTTTTTTCTTCACTCCGTTCGTCTGTGGTGTCGGCAATCTTCGGCGGCTGCTCTGCGCTGTGACAGGCGGCTGCTCGGGTTTCTGTTCGGCGGGGTTAATCCAGATGTTTTTACGGGTTTCGGCGTGCATTCGCCGGGTTTTGCGGTGAGTTTTCGGCGGGTTTGCGGCGACTTTTCCCTGCGCTATGACAGCCCTGTGGTGCTTGCTGAATACACTGCAGGGTCGCCGTAATGGGATCGCCAAATCGCACCGAATTGAAGAGAATGAAAAGTCACCGAACATGCGGTGACTTTTCAATTCTCTTTGAATAACCCGAATTGAATTCTCTTCCTAAAGATGTTGTTTTATCGAATGCAGTTGATGCCTGTAAAACGTTTTGGCTGCTTTCCTGGTATAAATATGGTATAAAAGGTTCCAAGAATTAAAGTTAATATAAATTAAAATTCAATTCAAATAATTAATTCAAATTAAAAGCATTGATTATTGATCCAGGGATAAATCTGATTGCTGCTATGGAATCAAGAAGGATTTGTTTCCCCTTTTGGCCACAATTCTCCATGAGGGTTCTTCATCTTCTTTTGGTAAACAGCAGCCATAGGGAAATGGAAGGTTGAACCTGAAGGACATTGGTCTTTTTACAAGCTATATTCTATGTAACTGGTTTATTTTCATTGTTTTTCATATAAAATTGTAATCCGCACTAAATAACTTCCTATAAACTTGTATCCTCGCCCAAAATACTAGCTATAAACCTATAGCCTGTCCATGATCATGTCCAACAATATATGGTACCCTGGCACAACATAACTTTCCATAAAACTGTAACCGGTCAAAAATAATTTCCCATTAAATTGTAAGTGTCTTCTCGTAAAATGACAGCTCTCAAACACTCCTGGGACAAAAGCAGAAAGACCAGGCATTAAACGGGTCAAGCCAAGGCGAAAGTCAATGGCTTAAATCAACAAAGCCGAGAATTTACATATAGATTAAGGACAGGATGATGGATCGTTCGCCCACAGTACATCATGTGCTGCGCTGATATTACCTGATTGCTACGAATGCATGTACCTCATTATTTCCATATTTATTAATAGACGGAGATGGTTTGAATTGTGAGTTACACAGTCCTATAAATATTATCCACTTGCAGAGAGCCCTGACCTGACGACCAAACTGAGCTGTACGTGCAGGTGAAGGATCTTTGAAGACCAGCAGCAAGATGACATCCACTGAGAAGGGAAGAGACACTGATATCCCTCACCTGGTTGTGTCAATATTTATCTTGATAGCTGTTTTAATGGTGAATCTATTTATCGCCGCTGTGAATTTTCCTGATTGGCTGAGAGGGAGGAAGATTAAGGCAAGTGATAAAATCCAGTGTGTTCTATCGCTCTCCAGGATGAGCTATCTCTGTATTGGCTTCATGATAGTGTTCATCACAATATCTGAAGACGACAACGCGTTCCTTATAAACTCCATCCTATCGGTGATCCTCATCATAAGCAACTACACCAGTCTCTGGTATCTCACTTGGCTCTCAGTTTTCCTCTTCATGAAGGTTGCAGATTACAAGCACGTGCTTTTCATACGCCTGAAAGTACTAGTAACACAAAGGGTGACAAAGTGCCTTGTTGGGGTCAGTTTGATGGCAATCTGCTTTTCTCCTTTTCATATATGGGTTTATTTTAGCCTTATTGAGAATTATGAAAATCCACAACCATGGAACGGAACATATGAGACATGTCAATCGCAATTTGATTCAGTATCCATCTTTTTTCTTGTGTTGTGCAACTGTGGACCTTTCATTCCATACAGTGTGTCCTACATAATGGTGGTGATCCTTGTGTGTCGTCATGTAAAGCAGATGAGAAGAAGTGATGTTGGTCTTTCAAGAAGCAATCTGGACAGTTACTATTTTGCGGTGAAGTCCTTGACTGTCTGTTACCTCATATATGGTTTCCACGTTGCAGTTAATATTTTGCTAATGTTTTATTACGTTTGTCTTGACATCTCTGAGAGTTACTTATTGTTGAACTTGTTTCCAACGCTTCACTCCATCTATTTGATCTACAGAAACCCGAAACTGAGACATCTACTCTCTAAAACAATACAACAAGCTGTGACCTATTTTACAAAGAGGGGAGACGTTGCGTCCACTGAGACCAGGAAAGAGACAACCATCGCTGAATGATTTAGGAACCACCAACTCACCCAATGTTACTATGACTCACTACCCTTACTCATATTATGAAACTCATGGAACTCTGAGCTGTTATTAATTCGGCCAATGTGACTGTTATAGTGAATAAAAACAAGGACAAAACTTTGGGAAACAAATAATTATTACAGGTTTCCACTAGAAACTGTCCAAGCTGCATCGTCTAAGAGAAGTATCGGCTACCCAACTCATTCACTGAATGATTTAAGAACCTCCAAACCTTACTCACCCTATATCTCTATGGAACCCTATACTGGATAATACTCTTAAACATTACTATAAGGGTTATTATTATTATTCTTTATTTATAAAGCGCCAGCATATTCCGCAGCGCTGTACAATAAGCACAGTATAGACAGGGTTACAATACATTGAACAACATTTGACAAACAGTACAGGAGGAGATGAGGGCCCTATTCCCGTAGGAACTCACAATCTGGGAGGGTTGGGGTTGGAAACAGGAGGAGAGGACTGTAAGGTGAGAGTGATTGATGGTTGTGTCAGTGAGTTGGGTGGTAGGCTTCCCTAAATAGGAATGTTTTAAGGGAGCGTTTGAAGGAAGAGAAGTTAGGGGAAAGTCTGACAGTACGAGGGAGAGCGTTCCAGAGAGTGGGGGCTGCGCGTGAGAAATCCTGCAGTGTATCATAGGGTTATTCACTAACCTCTGAATTGGCCCAAAATTGCCCTGATCACTGAATTTCTAATTATGTGTAAATCCAGGCCAATTCGTCTATTCACAAATACAGCAAATTGACAGCAAAATACTGTGTACTTCTCCGGCAGAGCTCGGCGGCAGCGAAATTGCCCTGTTGGAAACTATTGATTCGTCTATTCCCAAAAAGCTGAATCACACTGGAATTTGGGAAAGATGCCCTGATTTTCAGTGATTCAATTCGACAGGTTTAAACAGGCGAATCCCATAGGTTTTATTGTAAAAATGAAATATCTTTTTTAATTTATTGCGTGCAAAAAGGCTTTTTTTTTTAAAAAAAATTTAGAGCGCCTTTTGTATTTTTTTAATGAAATTTTGAGATTTTTTTTCTTTTTCAAAGACTTTTTTTATTTTTTAACAGACCTTTTTATTATTTTTAAAGGACCGTTTGGACTCCTTTTACTATACTTTTATTGATTAAATCTCCTAGTAGGAGAATAGGAGACTTCCATTTATTTATTTTTTCCGGTCAGGGGAATTAATCTATACCAATTCGGTGAAATCTGGTGCAATTGGGCGGTTATCGGTGGAATTCGTAGATTTTCGCTGACGTCCGATAACTGCTTCGGCGACTCCAATCTCAGTAAAATAGGGTGACCATTCGCTATATAGTGAAATCACCGTATTTTCGCTGAAATTGGATCGGCGAATTGCTGAATTGCAGCAAAATTGCAAAGCACCAAAATGTACCTAAACTTCGGTTCTTTGTGAATAGACCCTTATATGTTTTCTGATTACACCCGTGAAAGACCTCCACACTTATAAAAATTGACTCCTTTGCTCCTCTTTTTATAACCCCTCAGTTTTCTCCTATGTTTGAGTGCCTTAGTACTAGCAAATATAATCTACTCATGTTATCTTGCTCTATTGTGTGCTTGATGGAAGCATCCACCACCTTTTGATGGACTTGGATTCCAGGTGTCAAAGACTGGCTGGCGCGGACACTCACAGCATTGCCCGCACTACATATAGACTTTGGGTCGTATGGAGAAGAGCAGATGCCAGCCCCATGCCCACAGAGTATGGGTGATTATGGCAAGGACTATCCATGGAGCGTTTGGGCATTGCCATGCTGTTTGTAATTTGTTTTAAAGCATGTTTCTGTGGTGCAGTTCCAAGAGTTTTTCGTTTGTATTAGTTTATCTTCCCCTCTGGGATTGATTGTGCTGGACGGATAATCTTATCACTGGGATGGGGGGGGCGCTGGTGCTCAGACAGCAGAGTGGTATTGTTATAGACCCCTCCCAGATAACAAACATAAACTGTGCAAACTGTATTAAGATACTTTCTGGAAGGAAAATAAAGCCATTCATTCCTGCTTTTACAAATGATCAAGTCTCTCTGGTCGTGTGTGGGGAATCTTGGCTTCACTGGGGAATCTCTCTGCAGTGTCAGGGCTACGATTCGGGTAGTCCAGAAGGTGACTGTGCGTCTCCTGGCTGGTTCTAGGACAGAGAAGGGACGGACGAATAACGGGGTGGTTCTGGCCGTGGAAATTTGGACAGAACCCTGTGTGTTCCCGTTACAGTGTGCTTTCCAACTTCACAAACAAGGGGAGGTCCAGAAGGAAGGTTAAATCAATAAAATAATGATGGCAACTCAAATCAATTATTTTCTCCAAAGAAAGCGTGTTTATAAAGCATTTACCAGCATAATTGCTTCCAGCATCCATTAATCTTTTTAGGAGGTGAACCCACGTCTCAAAACACCCCCGAAAATCAGCTTTTGTCAACATTGCTTCATCTACAGGCTTCAATTGCCTTGAAGTCATCAGACTTCCCATCTTTGAAACATGATGAGAAACATTTTGGCAATCTCAGCTCTAGCAGTTTTTTGTTCTGCGCTCAACAAATGTGGAACCCAGGAGGCGCACTTCTTGGTGAAGTCCAATGCATTGTGAAAAATCCGCAGCATGGTTGTTGTCGGAATGTTGAGCTTTTCCACAACTGTTTTCAGAGTGGTTTGAGATTCCTGAACCAGATATTTCTTCACCTTGGCCACCATGGTCTCATTTGTGGACGTCCATCTCTTGGTTCATCACAAACGTCAAAATGTACAGACTTGAATCTGCTAAACCACTTGTGAACTTTCCTGACATGTAGGGCGTCATCATCAAAATGGGTCCTGAGGTCTTGAAAGCAGTGTTTTGCAGAGAAACCACAATGAAGTAAGTAGAGCCAACTATCGCCACCTTTTGAGTCTCCTCACGCCGCCATGACGGTCTATGGGGATATCAATTTTTTATTTACAAGTCTTTAGAAGGATTAGGCCTTCATTGAAAAAAAAAGTGAGTTAGAGTCAATATTTCATTAATTTTAACCTTACTTTTGTACCTCTCTTTGAATTTAGTGTTCCAATCATGATGACGAACACACATGTCATGGGTTATTTTGATGCTTGCTCTCGATTCATGCTCCTGGTGCCAGTGGCATCACTAGGATTGGCGTCACCCGGTGTGTAACTCGTGGTGTCAACCCCTCCCCCCGTTTTACTACTTTTTTTACTGATGCTCGGAAATCAGAACTGCCATAGATAAATGCACACTGAACGTAATGACAATAGTAGTGTATTAAATACATAATAACGTATGTAATAACTCTGTCACTGCTATGATACATTAGACAAATAATATATATTAGTATTAAACATCCATTATACATTAAAAAACAGTGCACAGTACAGAGATTTTTTTTATAATTTTCTCTGGGACCATTAGAGGAGAGTATAAAAATAAGAAAAAAGCTCCACAGCAATAAAAACACACAGTAATGTGCAGTGTGTATTAGCGTATCACAGAGCTCCCCAGCAATAAAACACACAGTAATGTGCAGTGTGTATGTGAGTATCACAGAGCTCCGCAGCAATAAAACACACAGTAATGTGCTGTGTGTATGAGCGTATCACAGAGCTCCGCAGCAATAAAACTCACAGTAATGTGTGGTGTGTATGAGCGTATCATAGCGCTCCACAGCAATAAAACTCACAATAATGTGCAGTGCGTATGAGCATATCAGAGCACCACAGCAATAGAACTCTCACGGTAAAGGCAGTGAGTATGAACGTACACAGTAGACATGTGCACAGCACAAAATGTCGTTTTGAACTAATGGATTAGTCCTAAAATGCAATTTATTTAGTTGCTAAAGAAATTTGTTTTCAGTTCTTTAGTATGAAAACTAATTTCATTCATCCGAAAACCAGTGGATACAATTACTATTGTAGTGGCTTCTCAGAGGGCTGAGATCGCTGCTTGTTACAGTATCTCTCACTCTCAGCACAATGTGGGCCATATTACATAGTTGGTGCTAACTTAAAGGGACACTCTAGGCAACATGACCACCTAAGCTATTTTAGGTAGTCATGATGCCCGGAGTATTCGCTTGCCTGTCCCTCCTGCCTCCGCTCAGCCGATCGTTAGGAAAGGCTGAAAACAGCTGAGAGAGGCGGAGGACTTTACTCCGCCTCCAGCTGTCAGTCAGCAGAGCGGGAATCATATTTCCCGCTTCTGCCGACTTTTGCCGAGTAGGAGACGTCATCGCGCTTTCAGCGCGATGACGTCTCCAACTCACCGCAGAAGCTGGCGGCTCCCTCTGAGGGTTAGTGTTGCGCGCATCCTCTTGCGCGCAACACTAATCCTCAGAGGGAGCCGGGAGGAAGCCTGCCGATTGGCTGGCTTATGTGAGAGGCGCGCATGCGCGCTTCTCACGTAAACCAGAAGCCAAGAAGCAAGAAGAAGGACGGGAGCGGAAGAGGAGGGAGGTGAGAATGAAAAAAAAAAAAGACGCCGCTGGAAAGAAGAGGATTTTAGGGTAAGTATTACAGTTACAAAAAAAAAAGAAAGATTTATTAAGGGAATAGGGATAGGTTAGGATAAAAAAACGGGGGGTGATTTTTTGAGTAGAGTGTCCCTTTAACCAGAGCTGTTGTAAACTTCCCAGAGCCATCGTAGCCTATGGAGGTTTTCAGTTTACAACAGCTCTGCTTAAGTTAGCACCAACATTGTAATACTGTAATACAGTAAATGACTGCTGCTCATCACAGTGCTCAGAGTTTCAGTAAAACTAGTAAATAATATTTTTATATATAAGAGGTTAGAACAATATTATTTCCTTGTTTTACTGAAACTCTGAGCGCTGTTACAGTCAGTTACTGTAACAGCTGAGCCTGGTACATTGTACTGAGAGATAATGTAACAAGCAGCCGATCTCAGCGCTCACAGCCTAATGTATACAACATCCTCCTGCATTAATTAATAACCCTCTCTGTATAATATATAGAACATCCTCCTGAATTAATTAATGTCCCTCTCTGTATAGAACATCCTCCTCAATTTATACCTTTCTCTGTATAATGTATATAACATCCTCCTGCATTAATACCCCTCTCTGTATAATGTATAGAACATCCTCCTGCATTAATTAATGCCCCTCTCTGTATAGAACATCCTACTGCATTGGCATGTGGAGGGTGCAGAACTACGGATGTTGCGATGTTGTGCTCTTTATTGCAGGTCTCCTTCACTCATCAATGTAATATCACAAAAAGGACTGAAACTAAAATGTAATGCATTTTATTTTAGTTTCTTTCGTTTTTTGTACTGAGCAGTTTCGTTTCTCTTGAGTCATACGAAAACTAAATTATCCCAAAATTCGGACTAAATCGTTTTAGTACTAAAACGAATGCACATGTCTAGTACACAGGATCCACAGCTCTGGCTGGGTAGAGTAGAGGTAACATCACTGCTCTGCGTGGAGAGAGCCTGTGGAGATATTGGTTCGATCCCGGCAAGAGCACCTCTCCAGTAAGTGTCCTTGGGCAAGACACCTAACGGTACATACTCACCACCCAGGACATACTTGAAAACGAGAGAAATCTCAATGTATCCTTCCTGGAAATATACTTTCTCAAAAAAAATAGACTTCTAACGGTAAAGGCAGCGAGTCTTTTTTCATGTCTCCCTCCCTTTATCATGTCCATCTCCCCACCTCCCTTTTCAATCCATTTCAACCCCTTCCTTTTCATTTCCCACTTTTTCCATTTCACCATACTAATTTCACCATTTCATTTCACACACCCCACTCTTTTCATTTTATTTCACCCCCACTCTTTTCATTTCACCCCCTGTCATGAATCAAGCCTGTGCCCGCACCTAATCCCTGGCAAACCCTTAGTCACCTGCCTATGTTTGTATGCAGGTTACAGATTCCCCTATCTGGCTGTTAAGCTTCTGTTGTGGTACCTACAGGTGTATGCTATTTCACCTAAATGAAGCCTGCTTAAAAGAGGGATCCACCCTTCCATCAGGGCTTCAACATAAACGTCCCTGAAGCTCCCTACCGTTCTACCTGTATCCCTCCAGTGATACTCCCAAGTGGAACCCTGCTACCAAGGAGAATCTTCTCATCAAGGTACGCTGCTCTCAAGAATCCTCGTTCATCAAGGTACCCCGCTCTCAAGAATCCTCATTCAAGTATACCCTGCTCTCGAACCCCTGTTTCCAAGCTGAACCCTGAAACTTGCATACAGTCTGTTGCCTGCCTGCTAGTGCTCATATTATTTACTGTTTGCTTTGTTTATTCTTCAATAAACCTTCAGTACCCAGCAACCTGTGTGACTCCTATGATCACTGCATCCTGGGCTTACTTCACCCACCATCGCACTCCCATTCCTGACAGAATGTTGAAGCCTTCACACAGTGAGTCCGCGGTGATCCAAATCGTTATGGAGTACCTTAGAAAAGCGATTCAAGACATCCTGCAACATTTGGACTCCGTATTTGCAAGTATGCAGCAGGGTTTAAAAGGCACCTCTACTAAGGTGTGCACTCCAGCTCCAAAGAAAGTGGGCAGAGGACCCCTAACTTCTGAAGAAATGGCTAGGAGAAGGTCCCAGAAGCTCTGCTTCTACTGCGGGGAACCATCCCATACCATCTCAGAATGTTTAGTGCGCCCCCCCAAGCTGCCCTGCACTTTCCCTGGAGTTGCAAACGAAGCCCTGCAATCCCCAGTGCTACCTGGTGCTACTCCCCAGTCTGCACCTGTTAATCCAAAAAGGACTTTTCCTATCAAGGCCAGAGAACCCTTTTCTGCTCCGTCTATGTTCCCAATGCCTAGTGAAGCACTGCCCACCAAGTTCAAGAAGGCAATGCCTGTCAAGCCTGCTTCCACCAGACCAAAAAGGGAAACTGTTCCTACCAAGTCCTTGTCCAGAAAACCCACACCTGCTAAAACAAGGACTGTGTATAAAAAGTCTATGGAGGCCTACTCTGATAAGCTCCAAAGGTGCCAGCCAAATAGGATGGTGTCACTGGAAACCTATCCTGAGGTCACAGACCTTGAAGACCCCTATCCTGCCGAAACCATGGAGTTCGAGTTCCCCCTACCTCCAGAATATGAACCTGAAATCCCCATGGAGATAGCTGCTGCCTCCCCTCCTCAGGCACCCACCACTCTCAACCAGCATTCCAGGTACCTTGGCGTCGCTGTCTACGCCCCGGCAACCGTCTTCCAGTCATCGGTGACACCAGAACCCCGAGATCTGGAAGCCAACTCCTGCCTTCATGACCTAGAAGAATTACTGTTGCTGCAGAGTCCAACTGCCTCCATACTAAGGAGGGCTCTTGGATTCAAAAAGGTTGAGACTCCCACGCCTCACAGCCGCAAATCCGGGCTAGTTTCTGGACAACCATGCCAAGCAACGGCACATATTGGTACCACTGTCTCTACCCCTGAAGGCACCATTACTATGGAACCCTTGCCCCCTGGGTTCACGTATGGTTCCAATGGGACTGTGGTCAGATGCGCAGACCTGCAGGTGTTTCAGAACCCCAAAAGCGCTTGGAGATCACTCCACAATAATGTTGTCGCTGCCCTGCAACCCGCGGGATCTCAAGAGGTCGCTGCCCTGCAACCCGCGGGATTCCAAGAGCCGTGCTGTACCGAGGTCCAGGTCCAAGAGCCGTGCTGTACCGAGGTCCAGGTCCAAGAGCCGTGCTGTACCGAGGTCCAGGTCCAAGAGCCGTGCTGTACCGAGGTCCAGGTCCAAGAGCCGTGCTGTACCGAGGTCCAGGTCCAAGAGCCGTGCTGTACCGAGGTCCAGGTCCAAGAGCCGTGCTGTACCGAGGTCCAGGTCCAAGAGCCGTGCTGTACCGAGAGGTCCAGGTCCAAGAGCCGTGCTGTACCGAGGTCCAAGCCCAGACTGCTGCCACCAAAACATTTGTGGACACTGATACCGCTGCAACTACCCTGCCAACTCCTGGTAGGGCCAGTCCATCTAATGCAGTCCTGGTACTTGTCTCTGCCATGGCAGCCCAGGTGGAATACCCTTACCCATACCATAGAGGACATTCAGCTGAACCACAAGTTCCTGCAGTCTCAGGTACAGGTTGCATTGGCCCGTGGACATTTTTCTACTCCCGATCTGGTTGCCACTAGCAACCCCATATATCTGGACGACTCCGAACCCACTGTGCTCGATAGCACCTCAGATATGGATCCCACGATACCCTACAGTGTGCAAGGTATCGTGATACGCCAAACAGACCTTGAAAACCCTGAGACCATCTTGACCACCCAAACCTCATCCTTGGAGGTGACGGGTCATGGCCCCCACCGGCGGCGGCGCAGGAAAAAAATAGGTGGCCCCCCTTGCTGTATATCTGATTGTTCGCGCCCGGAAGGCGCTCCTTGGGTTGGGGTACTGTCATGAATCAAGCCTGTGCCCGCACCTAATCCCTGGCAAACCCTTATTCACCTGCCTATGTTTGTATGCAGGTTACAGATTCCCCTCTCTGGCTGTTAAGCTTCTGTTGTGGTACCTACAGGTGTATACTATTTCACCTAAATGAAGCCTGCTTAAAAGAGGGATCCACCCTTCCATCAGGGCTTCAACATAAACGTCCCTGAAGCTCCCTACCGTTCTACCTGTATCCCTCCAGTGATACTCCCAAGTGGAACCCTGCTACCAAGGAGAATCTTCTCATCAAGGTACGCTGCTCTCAAGAATCCTCGTTCATCAAGGTACCCCGCTCTCAAGAATCCTCATTCAAGTATACCCTGCTCTCGAACCCCTGTTTCCAAGCTGAACCCTGAAACTTGCATACAGTCTGTTGCCTGCTAGTGCTCATATTATTTACTGTTTGCTTTGTTTATTCTTCAATAAACCTTCAGTACCCAGCAACCTGTGTGACTCCTATGATCACTGCATCCTGGGCTTACTTCACCCACCATCGCACTCCCATTCCTGACACCCCCACTCTTTTCATTTCATTTTGTACCCCCACTCTTTTCATTTTATTTCACCCCCACTCTTTTCATTTTATTTCACCCCCACTTTTTTCATTTTAATTCACCCCACTCTTTTCATTTTATTTCACCCCCACTCTTTTCATTTTATTTCACCCCACACTCTTTTCATTTCATTTCACCCCACACTCTTTTCATTTCATTTCACCCCCACTCTTTTCATTTTATTTCACCCCCACTCTTTTCATTTTATTTCACCCCACACTCTTTTCATTTTATTTCACCCCACACTCTTTTCATTTCATTTCACCCCACACTCTTTTCATTTTATTTCACCCCACTCTTTTCATTTTATTTCACCCCCACTCTTTTCATTTTATTTCACCCCCACTCTTTTCATTTTATTTCACCCCACACTCTTTTCATTTTATTTCACCCCACACTCTTTTCATTTCATTTCACCCCCACTCTTTTCATTTTATTTCACCCCACACTCTTTTCATTTTATTTCACCCCACACTCTTTTCATTTCATTTCACCCCCACTCTTTTCATTTTATTTCACCCCACTCTTTTCATTTTATTTCACCCCACACTCTTTTCATTTTATTTCACCCCACACTCTTTTCATTTCATTTCACCCCCACTCTTTTCATTTTATTTCACCCCACACTCTTTTCATTTCATTTCACCCCTACTCTTTTCATTTCATTTCACCCCACACTCTTTTCATTTTATTTCACCCCTCACTCTTTTCATTTCATTTCACCCCCACTCTTTTCATTTCATTTCACCCCCACTCTTTTCATTTTATTTCACCCCCACTTTTTTCATTTTAATTACCCCCAAATCTTTTCATTTTATTTCAACCTACTCTTTTCATTTTATTTCACCCCACTCTTTTCATTTCATTTCACCCCCACTCTTTTCATTTAATTTCGCACCCCCACTCTTCTCATTTTATTTCAACCCCCCCACTCGTTTCATTTTATTTCACCCCCACTTTTTTCATTTTAATTACCCCAACTCTTTTCATTTTATTTCAACCTACTCTTTTCTCTATATTTCACCCCATTCTTTACATTTTATTTACCCCCACTCTTTTCATTTTATTTCACCCCCATTCTTTTCATTTCATTTCACCCCACACTCTTTTCATTTTATTTCACCCACTCTTTTCATTTCATTTCTGTGATGTCCTGGGTCTCTGGCGCCCTCTCTGGCTTCTATGGACATTGTATTTAGTTCTGGACATTTGGTTCACGTCCAAGCCTGGACCTCACCTGGACTCTAATTGTTCTCATTCAGTCATGGCCTATATAGACAGGCATCGCCCTAAGAAGGGCGCTGCCTCATTCTGATGTTTCAGTCTGCTTTGTTCCAAGCCTTGATCTTCTTGATCCTTATTCACTTACCTTGCAGTTCTGAAGTGGAAATAGGCTGGAAGACGGCCGCCATTGTACACAGGCGGCCATCTTGTTCAGAATATTGGTTCACTTGTATATAACTAGACAGGTTTGTAGCTGAAACTAGAATGAGGTATACGTAGAAATTTAGGAATGCGTTTAGATTAGCAGAAAAGCAATTAAAGCCTTATGAAAGATCTGTGCTGTTTCTGGCACGGAGAAGTAGATATTCCAAGGTCGTTGGGGCCCGCGGAAAGACGAAGGAGTATAGAAGACCGGGCCCCAGGCCATCTGAATAAACATAGCCGATAGGGAGGGAGGCACTGCCCGGAGAAAGACAGCACAAACAAATCACAGACTGTCAAACTAACGAGAAGTGTATCAATTTATAGTTATATGTGGAATGTTCTTTGTGTTCGAATTAATGATGGGAGGTATTAACCCACGTGGGGTGAAATAGAGTGTCATAGGGAGGTGGGCTAATGGGGATGTACCTAATTATGTATTTGGGGCATAAAACCTCATGTCTCTGTGTAATCGGGGCTCACTCTAAGCGATTCAATCCTGTGTGAGCACTTGTGTGACGACACAATAAACTCTTGCCTTTCCTGAAGAGACTCGTGTTTGGACAATCCTTGCTTGTGTCTGGTCCGGCGCCGTTAATGAAGTGAACCTGTCTGACTCTGGCTACATTTCTGGGGTCTCGATAGCCGGGATAACGGGCCTTTTGCCAAGACACAGGCAACGGCTGCTGAACACAGTGCGGCGCTTGACTGCAGCAGTGCCAGAATCCCGATGGTTGGGGGCGTCCGTTGAAGGTGAGCTGACATCTGCAGGCGCCAAGCAGGAGTTCCTGTACAGTGGACCTCATCTCGTCCCAAACAGAGCCCCCCGGCCCGGGAAGCTGGGACACACCCGAGTCCGAGGAAACAGCGAGCAGCGCCGGCGATAGGTAACGTGTCTTCTATGTTTTGTATGTCTAAAGGAAATACCGGTATCTAAGGAAACGTCCGACTGAGATAGACGGATAAGAGGATGCGATGGCCACCATCCTATTGGCATATCTAGCCCGCCGCTGATAGCGCTGACATTGCTGAGGAGCCAGAGTGGCTAGCGGGTGTCTGGATTCGGGGGAATTGAATGCCAATCAAAGGGTAGTTCTGTAAGAGAGGGAGAAGGTAGCTGCGTGGAGTTGCATAGTTCAGTGTTTGTAAATAGAGCTTCGCCACGTGGGTAAAAGGGAAAGGAGGAGGGATTTTCTGTGACTGGGCTAAGAGCCTGAGTCAGTGCCTAGTGTGTACGCCGTATAGTGAAAAGGGCTTATAGTGAAGCCAGCGATAGCTGCAGAGATAGTGGTGCTGAGTGGGTAGATTATCCATAAGGCAGATTGGAATTGCAGGCGGAAGTATAGACAAGGAACGGGGTGCACATAGCCACAAGCAGTCAAGAGTTAGAGTTCAAATTACGGGGTATAAGGAGCCACAAAGAAGGGGATAAGTACCCTTGCCTAGTAGAAAGAGTAGAAGTGCCTATGTTTATTCTATGTTGAAAGTATCTGATACGGTATGAGCTGTGAATGAATTGACTCGAGTGCTGTGAGTGAACGCGCGCCTACTCGCTCCACGAGGAAGCAAATACGAGATTTGACCCTGGACGTACGGTTTCGGCTCAGGCGACTGCAGTCGGCTACTGAAGGGGGAAGCGTATGTGGATGCGGATAAATTGTTGACTGAAGTATCAGACTGTAGATTTTAACTGTTGTTAAAATAAGATATTTGTATCGCAAAAAAGTATTGTTTTCAGGAGTGACAATGGGTAACGGGTCATCAAAGCCCAAGAGGGTAAAGGAGGGGGAGACGCCCCTAGAGTATATGGTGCGAAATTTCGATGCATTATATAAAACTCATGACTATGGTGTAGAATTGACAAAAGAGAAATAAAAGTAATGTGTACAGTTGTGTGGCCGATGTTAGTCCCAGGATGGCCAGAGCAGGGGTCAATGGACCCGGAGTTAGTACAGAAGGTACATTCCCAAGTTACAGAGCAGTATGGACATCCTGAACAGTATCCGTATATAGATATATGGAGATATTGTATTAAAAACAAGAGTTATTTTATAATGATAGCGGGGAGAAATAAGAAGCAGGACCCCAGAATAATGGAGAGAGAGAGGGAGACCGGTGTTAGATCAACCGGAAGAGAGTGATAATCTGCCCCCGTCCTACCCATTATGTTATGGGGCAGCTAGGGAAGCTCTGAATGCCGCGATTGCGCGGGCGGAGAGGGGGGAGCAGGCAGCTGCTATGTCTCGGTCAGCTCCCTCTGCTCCGTCCCGTATGGCTGAGGAAGAAGAGCAGGGTGCATCGGGTAGAGATAGAGGGCTCCACCAGAAAAGATTGAGATGCCCGATGGGAGTATATATAAATATAATTAATTTTTTGGAGTGAGATAGTTTGCAGTGCTGTATGGTTCAGAACTGATTTTGTCCGATTGTGTTTTTAATTGATTATTAAACTGTTCAATTAAAAGTTGAGATTGAGCGTCGTCCCTGGTGTAATAGGCCCCCTCCTTTTTTCTGACTGTTTGCAAGAGAGAGGGGGAGAATTGGGAGCAGTTTGTTTTTTTTGCTCTCTGATAGCTGGAAAGAATAACCTTTTGTGTACTTGTGCAGCGTACTATGTTTAGCTGATTTTAGTGTGTGTTACAATAGAATATTTGTCTGAAGTCTGTTGAGTGCAAGATATATGTTTATATTTTGTGTTGATATTATTTCGAAAGTTTAAGTTTTGTTCAGAGCTAGAATTAAATAGAAAAGAAAAGAAAAGGGAGTCCTGGTTTTTTTATATTATTGCATATAAATAATAATAAGTATGTAATAGTATACAATATTGCCTACTAAAATATAAAATTTATTAACAAATTAAATTGAAATATATGAAACGGTTAGAAAAATTAATTCGAGAAATAATTAAAGTAATTTTTCTTTACTGTTTTTACAAGGTATGTTTTTGTTTGATTTTTGATGGAATGATTTATTTTTATTGGTTTTTTTTCGATGTAGTATTAAGAGTCTGTTTTGGGCTATGGGAAAATATTTCTGAGAATATTATTTACACAATGTGTATATGTATATGCCCGAATGTCCCATCCAGCTCCTGGGGCGGGATATTTTTTGCAAATTGCAAGCCCAAATTATGTTTTGTTTTTTTTTTCCCGGGGGTCACGTTCAATTAAACCTGCCGGAGAGTGGCAGTTTTGTTCGGTAGTATAATCCAGCCAGCCCGCACAACCCCCAATCTGTGAAAATCGCAGTAGTTATGCGAGGGAAGAAGAATGGCGCACGGCACCTACTCTGTCTGCCACGCTGGATCCGCACGCACTACTCCTTGGAATTCCTGAGGTGGGGGCGGAGGACAACCCGCCCAGATTAGTTAATTAAAGCCCGGCGCAAAACGGTGGCTCTAAGACAATATTATATCCCACAGAAAGCCAAGCAGGTTACAGAGTGTCTAAAAAGAAAGCCCAAATATGTAAACAGAGTGTAAAATACCTGGGATTCCAGTTAACAGGTACCAAACGTGCACTAGGGGCAGAAAGGAAAAAAGCAATGTGCCGCATACCCCAACTAAAGACAGGAGACAAGTCCGTGAGTTCCTGGGCTGCAGGTTTCTGCCGCCTGTGGTTCCCCAACTTCGCAGAAATTGCCAAGCGCTTCATCAAGCAACCAAGGAAAGAGAATTAGACCCCTTTCATTGGGAAGAAGAGCAAACCGCAGCGTTTCTGAAATTAAAGACTCTGCTAATGGAAGCTCCTGCGCTGGGTCTGCCAGATCATAGTAAGCCTTTTCTAGCTGTTTGTATATGAATATAATCAAACAGCAACAGGAGTATTGGTCCAGACCTTTGGCTCATGGCTGAGGCCTGTGGCCTACCTCTCCAAGCAACTCGACCCTGTGGCCTGCGGCCTACCCCCATGCCTGAAAGCAGTGGCTGCCACCGCAATGCTGATAGCAGAAGCAGACAAGCTGACCCTTGGACAAGTTCTTCATGTCAAGGTGCCCCATGCTGTCAAGGCTCTGCTGGATGTCAAAGGAGGTTACTGGTTTAGCAACAGCCGGATGACGAAGTACCAAGCCATGATGTGTGAAAATCCACGGGTTCATTTGGACCTCATCGCTACCTAAACCCTGCTACTTTACTGCCTGACTGTGAAGAGGATCCAAATCATGAATGCCTCCAAGTCATGGAAGAAGTGTTCAGTAGCAGGCCAGATTTGAAAGACGTACCCCTAGACAAATACGATCTACAGCTATTCACTGATGGTAGCAGCTACATGGATGATGAGAAGAAAGTCTCCGGCTATGCAGTAGTCTCAACAGAAGAAATTATTGAAGCAAAGCCACTGCCAGGCCATACATCGGCACAACTAGCTGAAATAACAGCTCTAACCAGAGCCCTTGAAATTTCTGAAGGCAAAAGAGTAAATATCTATACAGATTCCAAATACGCCTTTATGACAGTCCATGCACATGGTGCACTCTACAAAGAAAGAGGCCTACTCACGTCTTCAGAACAACAAATTAAATATGCTGCAGAAATCACGGCCCTCCTGGAAGCAGTGTGGAAACCAAGTGCTGTCAGCATCATGCACTGTCGTGGCCATCAAAAAGGCCGTGATGAAATTCCAAAAGGTAACAGACGCGCGGACCAGGCCGCAAAAGCAGCTGCAAAACCGCCACTACCAACAGAAGCAGAAGCTCAAGCTAAAGTACTGATCTGCAAGCAAGAGCCTCAATTTCCATGCCAAATTCCGAGTTCTACATGAATTTGAAAAAGTTTGAACCCCACGGCGAGTTCATTGAAATAATATTGAACAAATGGCAAGATGATTATGAACTGTTAGAACTCAATTATGATTATATCCAATGGCTTTTTCCCAACTCGAACACAAGGCCGAAATTTTTACTCTTATTCCCCTTAATCCGCAAGAGACACGTCTAATGGTTAACACCTCAGAAGTTCAGCAAAGACTGCGCAGAGTCTGCAAGATGATGCTGAAATTCTTCGGCGTAAAAATAGTGGGGAGGAGGAAGACAAAGAAACAATTGAAGTTGAACGAGCAGAGAATTTCGGCGTCACATTTTGAAAATTTGACAATCAATTCTCACAATAATCTACGAATCACACGAATACTGCACAGTCTGGGAGAATTGGGAGCAGAAGAATATCAAGTCCCACTGGTGAGGTTCTTCCTCAAGGAGATCCTTATCAAAAACAGACTGCCAAGAATGAAGAAAAGTGCAATGAATTTTTTTATACCAGCAGTAAGAGATTCACAAGACAGACAAGATTTGTTATTTTGAGAACAGGCCCATCGGGCTATCCCCAATGGTATTATTACAAATAGACTTTACAGTGCTGCCACCCTGCAAAGGATACAAATATTTACTAGTGATGGTGTGCATTTTGACAGGATGGGTAGAAGCCTTCCCAACTAGAACTGAAAAGACGACAGAAGTGGTAAAGAGTCTAATGAAAGAAATAATACCACGTTACGGACTTCCACTCGAGATAGGGTCGGACAATGGCCCTGCATTTATCCAGAACTGTTTACAACAATTTGCCCGGCTACTGGGCATCACCTGGAAGCTATAGACCGCCTACAGGCCCCAAAGTTCGGGAAAAGTTGAAAGAATGAACCGTACCCTAAAACTTTTGATGTCCAAACTGTGCCAAGAGACGTCACTAGGCTGGTTGGACTTGCTGCCGATAGTCCTTTTGCACATTAGGTGCAGCACCAACCCCCCAATTGAAGCTAAGTCCGTACGAACTTATGTTTGGACGGCCAACCCCTCTGATTAATGGACTAAGGGGGACCTTCGGGCATTGGGAGAAACTAAACTAAATGATCAGGTAGTAATGCTGGGTAAATCAATGCAGAAATTAAATACTTGGGTGGGGGATAATATACCGCATTTTCTGTATCCTTCATTGTATAAATATTGTCCGGGTGACTCAGTATGGGTAAAAGAGTGGAAAAAATGATCCACTAGATCCAAAATGGAAAGGTTTTTATTTTGTCCTGTTATCAACCCCTATAGCAGTAAAGGTTGCCGAGGTGGTCCCGTGGATACATCACTCCAGGGTAAAAGCAGCCGCAGCCAGTCCTGAACCAACATGGAAGGTTGTTACCAACGAGACCAACCCACTGAGGCTGAAGCTGACAAAGACCACAGCCATGAGCACCTAAATGATCCTAACCCAGATAATACAGAGGATCAACAAGTGGGTGTTTTGATGGGCACAGGTCCTGACCACCTGCCAACGGGGGATACCCACAGGGTGCTTTTTAGGGGCCCGGCCCCCACCCTTGATTATCCAGAAATGTTCTTTACTTTTGAAATTCCGGTGGGGAGGGATTGGGTTTATGTGACTGTAAAAAGAATTGCCCAAGGAATTCTGACACTCGGGGCATTTGTGGTGCTGATTTTATATTTTGCTAATTTGATTTATGGACTCTCGTGTGGAGTATGCTCTAATTGTACGGGCAATGTGGGGAAAGTGGATATTTCCCATATCTGGAATGGTACGCACCCGGTGATGGAGAACCGTACCATGTGGAGACAAAAACGAGAGGCGCTATCTGGAACCAACCCAAGAGGACACTTACTTGTGCAATTCAAATATGACTATGCTAAAAAGTCTGGGCAAACTGTATGCTGGGTGTGTAGTAGACTGCACCCAGAGACAATTTATATTACCATTTGCCTCTGTTCCAATGAATTTGAGTATGTTTGTATCAGGGAAAAGACAGAATCAGTCAGTCCCGGGTACCCTATAATAGGACCAGTGTATCCACCAGAATGGTGTTTTCAACTAGGACCAGATAAAGAAACAAATAACGAGGGTGGGTTATGTAACTCAAGTCAGTTCAACTGGACATTATATATTTATATATTTAAAACAGGACAAAAGGCGAATTATTTATATATACGATACAGGCAACTCACTAGAGACCAAGAGGCGGTGATTGGGAATGTGACCAATGGGAGGCAGGGTGCAGTGGATATGATGAGACGGCTGAGACACCTTGCGATAGAGATATCAAAGGGAACACTATATTCATCACCATTTATAGTGACAGGAGGGTACCAGGTGTGCTGTGAAAGGGTGTGTTACACATGGGTACCACCAACAATAACGGGAATGTGTTATGTGGCTAAGCTGGTCCCAATCCAGAAACTAAGGGGAGAAGACACAAACACAGACACAGAACTACACCCTAGGTACCCACTGGTGTTTGAAAGACCGAAGAGAGAATTGTTTGCGAAGATGGATCGAATATGGACATGGTTGCCAGCATGGACTGGATGGGGAGGAGAGATGATGAGGAGATTGAATAGCTATGTCAATCTGATGGATGAGATTCTGAATAGAACCAGTATGGATATCCAGCTGCTGAATCTGGAAATGCGTGAGTTACGAAAGGTGCAAATGATCTATGAAATGACGCTTGAGCAGATCAGTGCGGCCTTGAATGGATTGTGTGAAATGACAATGCACTATGAATGTTGCACCTTCATCAGAAACACTACACACGAAGTCCCAGACTATTACCAGGTAATTCAAGATCATCAGGAGAAGGTAGCACAGTTGCAGGGCACAGCCAGAAGGATTGCTGCCGAAGGCTGGAATCCGCTCCGTGGGTTTGGAGCAATGGGAGAATGGTTTGGTTCCATCTTGAGATTCATCTCAAAGATTGGATCCATGATACTTATGATAGTGGTGATTTTGATCATAGGGATACTGATATACCGTATAGGGCTATGTTTATGGCCACTGTGCAAAACAGTACTGATATCTACACAAACACAGAAGATACCACTGATAATTCCACAGGGTATGTTCCCAGTGAAAGAAACCCCCCCTTTTTCAGTAGTTTCAGAATAGTGGAGTGTAATGGCTACAAGTGCCAGGAAAAGATCCTGACACTTGAGCCAAGGGGGGAATGAAGTGGAAATAGGCTGGAAGACGGCCGCCATTGTACACAGGCGGCCATCTTGTTCAGAATATTGGTTCACTTGTATATAACTAGACAGGTTTGTAGCTGAAACTAGAATGAGGTATACGTAGAAATTTAGGAATGCGTTTAGATTAGCAGAAAAGCAATTAAAGCCTTATGAAAGATCTGTGCTGTTTCTGGCACGGAGAAGTAGATATTCCAAGGTCGTTGGGGCCCGCGGAAAGACGAAGGAGTATAGAAGACCGGGCCCCAGGCCATCTGAATAAACATAGCCGATAGGGAGGGAGGCACTGCCCGGAGAAAGACAGCACAAACAAATCACAGACTGTCAAACTAACGAGAAGTGTATCAATTTATAGTTATATGTGGAATGTTCTTTGTGTTCGAATTAATGATGGGAGGTATTAACCCACGTGGGGTGAAATAGAGTGTCATAGGGAGGTGGGCTAATGGGGATGTACCTAATTATGTATTTGGGGCATAAAACCTCATGTCTCTGTGTAATCGGGGCTCACTCTAAGCGATTCAATCCTGTGTGAGCACTTGTGTGACGACACAATAAACTCTTGCCTTTCCTGAAGAGACTCGTGTTTGGACAATCCTTGCTTGTGTCTGGTCCGGCGCCGTTAATGAAGTGAACCTGTCTGACTCCGGCTACAGTTCTGGTATGGATCTTTTGCTCAGGTTCTCCTGTATGTGTTCTAGTTACCCTTTATTACTTTACTTTCAGGTTTTGGGTTTACTCCTCCGCCAGTTCTGTATTTACATCTGTTTATAGTCTCCCAGGTCCTTGGTTATTCATACTGCTTTGTTCATATGGTTCATGTTTGGTATTTATGTTTGCATTTCATGTTTCTTCTCTAGGTTTAAACAGGTTTATGTTTTCACTCATGTTACTCTAGTATTTAGTTCTCTTATGTCTTTCTGCCTATAGTTTCCCAGGTCCTTGGTTGTTCATCTGTTTGTTTATCTATTGTATATATTTAGTTCAGGTCTATGGTTTAATTCTAGTACTCAGGTCTTTTGTTTCATTGTGGTGTTCTGGTTCCTTGCTGTATATAGTACTGTTGTAAATAAATCCCTTTTGTTTATACATCCATGGGTCATGTCTGTTAACTGCTCAAGTAGCTCACACCCCTTCTGTGCCATGTCAGGTCAGGCCCCACGTCACAATTTCACCCCCACTCTTTTCATTTCATTTTGCACCCCCACTCTTTTCATTTTATTTCACCTCACACTCTTTTCTTTTCATTTCACCCCCACTCTTCATTTCGCACCCCCACACTTTACATTTCATTTCGTACCCCCACTCTTTTCATTTTATTTCCCCCACACTCTTTTCATTTTATTTCCACACTCATTTTATTTCACCCCACTCTTTTCATTTTAATTACCCCCACTCTTTTCATTTCATTTTGTACCCGCACTCTTCATTTTATTTCCCTCACACTCTTTTCATTTTATTTCACCCCCCACTCTTTTCATTTTATTTCACCCCCAATCTTTCAATTCATTTCTCCCCTACTCTTTTCATTTCATTTCGTACCCACACTCTTTTCATTTAATTTCCCCCCACTCTTCATTTCATTTCACCTCTACTCTTCATTTTTATTTTCGCCCCACTCTTTTCATTTCATTTCACCCCCATTTCACCACTCTTTTTGTTTCATTTCACCACTCTTTTTGTTTCATTTCACCACTCTTTTTGTTTCATTTCACCCCCACTCTTTTCATTTCACCCCCACTCTTTCATTTCACCCCCACTCTTTTCATTTCACCCCCACTCTTCATTTTACCCCCACTCTTCATTTTATTTCACTCTTTTCATTTTATTTCCCCCACACTCTTTTCATTTCATTTCACCCACACTCTCTTTCATTTTATTTCACCCACACTCTTACATTTTATTTCACCCCCCACTCTTTTCATTTATTTTCATTTCACCCCCTCTCTTTTCATTTTATTTCAACCTACTCTTTTAATTTTATTTCACCAACCACTCTTTTCATTTTATTTCACCCCCACTCTTTTCATTTCACCCCACTATTTTCATTTCATTTCACCCCATTTCACCCCACTCTTTTTATTTAATTTCACCCCCTACTCTTTTCATTTTATTTCACCCCCACTCTTTTCATTTTATTTCACCCCCACTCTATACATTTTATTTACCCCCACTCTTCATTTCACCCCCACTCTATACATTTTATTTCACCCCACTCTTTTCATTTCACCCCCACTCTTTTCATTTCACCCCCACTCTTTTCATTTCACCCCCACTCTTTTCATTTCACCCCCACTCTTTTCTTTTCACCCCCACTCTTTTCATTTTATTTCACCCCCACTCTTCATTTCACCCCCCACTCTTTTCATTTCATTTCACCCCCCACTCTTTTCATTTCACCCCCGACTCTTTTCATTTCATTTCAACCCCACTCTTTTCATTTTATTTCACCCCCACTCTTCATTTCACCCCCCACTCTTTTCATTTCATTTCACCCCCCACTCTTTTCATTTCACCCCCGACTCTTTTCATTTCATTTCACCCCCACTCTTTTCATTTCATTTCACCCCCCACTCTTTTCATTTCACCCCCATTTCACCCCACTCTTTTCATTTCATTTCACCCCAACTCTTTTTATTTAATTTCACCCCCTACTCTTTTCATTGTATTTCACCCCCACTCTTTTCATTTCGTACCCCCACTCTTTTCATTTTATTTCACCCCCATTTCCACCCCACTCTTCATTTTATTTCACCCACACTCTTACATTTTATTTCACCCCCCATTCTTTTCATTTTATTTCACCCCCTACTCTTTTCATTTCATTTTCATTCCTCTCTCTTTTCACTTTGGAACCTGGGTCCTGGGAGCCATTGCTACTTCGCTCTCCTCCACAGCTGAATGCGCATCAGAGCACTGGGAGGAAGTGATTTTATAAATCACTTCCTCCCAGCGCCGCAGAGTGCACGTGATGACGCGACTCAGGAGGAAGCGGAGTCTGTGTCCAGCCTTGTAATACTTGGCAGCGGATCATTATGATCCACAGCTGAGCTGAGGGAGACTCATGGTGTCAAACCCGCCTTTAGTGTCACCTGGGTGCAGTCCGCATCCCCCTTGTGATGCCACTGCCTGGTGCCCAGCATGCTCTGAGATTCCTTTATTGAAAATAGTCCTATCCTTCTAAGTCATGATATTTTCTCCCAATGTATTGGGGTGGAAGATTTCATACTGATTCGGTTTAATCCAGCTTGTCACAGATCTGTTCTTGTGATCCATTGTAGCATTGTCAGTTCCACTGGTATTGACTGTCTCTATAGGGAATGCATTAATAAATGTAAATAAACTGATTGAATTTTGAAATGTGTCCGCTTATCTGTCTATCATGAAACTCACATGGGTGAAGCTCAGGACTGGACAATTCCATTTAAACTAGTTTATTCTCCGTGCCGTCTACTCCCCCCCCCCCAATCAGTCTAACTTTTCAAATGCTCATTGAGACTTTAAATACTGGCGGAGGGATACATTTGAATAGAAATTGTTTTATAAAAACTTACAAAGAGTAGCCATGAATTAGTCCTGAAAACACCATTAGAACAGTTATGTAAATGCAGAAAATAATTACTGAATGATTCAATTAGCCAGTCCATGCAGAAACAGCCATGCTATATCCACTCCTTAAAAAATATTATCTTAAAGGAACACACTATTAAAAGATAGAGTTTCCCTTTCTTGACCCATAAATAGCTGGGCAGACGCTGCTCGCAGTCTTTGCCCAATTTTTTGGTTTGTCTCTTTTTTGGGTAATTTTTACTTCTCGCCATGCGCTGCTCCTCCTCTTTGGCTCAGGGACTCCTAAACTCGAACGTCCCTGTGCTTATCTGCACAATTTGTTCTCATATTCAACTTGCATAGTGTAGGAACCACAAAAACTGCACAATGCTCTGGGACTTACACACTCTACGTACATAAGTTCCGTAGTGCCTGCACAGAGCAATGGATCAGAGCTGCACGCGCATGCACAGATCTGATCCATCACTGTCTCTCTGGGAACGCTCACTACAGCGATTGGTCGCTCTCTGTGTGACATCACTAATGACTGATCTGGTGACCGGCAGCTGGAACTTCAAAAAGTCTGGCTGGAGGTGATGTTGGGTGGGGTGGTGGAATCTCCTTCACTACACCCCACGATTTCACCAGATCGGGGCAGCTGGGGTGTTGAAGGGGGGCACTCCTCACATCCTGACCACTTTATAACAGCAAAGTGGTCAGGATCTCTCTGACATAGCTATTCGCTACAAATGTGAAGATGCAAACATTGCGGTGCAGTTTGGACTATGTCCTATGGACTCCAAGCTGATACTGGCGGCATGGAAGTCCTACTGTGCGTATCAGGGAGGTTAGAGCTGCGTTACGGCGCAAGGTGCTAAGTTAGCACCTTTCCCAGAATTTGACGTTAACACAGAGACTAGATTTCTGGCCCTCTTATTGGCTGCCTTAGAATATGCAGTCAGTTCTCTTTCAGCTAATCACAGTAATGGAACGAATCTATGTGCTATGATACATGTTCAAAATCGATGTTCCAAATAGCCCCACCATGGGATGAGGACTCCAAAAAATATGAATTCTCAAAATCTCTCACATTGATATTAGCAAAAGTCGAGGGTGAACATGGTGCCCATGGCATTTCCAGGAAACTACAAATAAAAATGGTCTTAAAACAAGAAACAATAATGAACAAAAAAATAGGGGTTATTTAGAGAGCACCGAAATGTCACCACAGGGTCCCCAAAGTGTGCTGAATAGAACCACCGAACGAATCCGCAAACTGCCCAAAAAAATCACTGAACGTATATGAAAATCCAGCGAATCAATCCGATAAATCGCCAAACGCAGCTGCAAACCCGATCGCAGCTGACGAATCGCTGAACAGACCGCCGAATGACTCAGACCAGACGCCGCCAAAAAGGGGTAAAACAAAATAACATGCAACTTTTAAAACGCGTTTTTAAAAAATAATGCATGAAAATGCCTTGAAATAATATATAAGGTCCTATGAATAACAATAAAAATGTCTGTTATGGAATAAAAAAAAGGCATTTAAAAAAATTGGATTAAAAAATGTCGCTGAAAATATGCGCCAAAAAAATCCAGAAAAAAGTCAATTAATCAGTAAATAAAGAGACTTGTTGCTGCAAATGAAAAAATAAATGTTGAATAAATATTTAGCAAAAACTGTGAATATTTTTTGCATTGAAACCTATGGTTTCACCTCATTAAACCTGTCAAATAAACCACTGAAAATCAGGGCATTTTGATAACTTTTCTCTGCTGTTCGGCATCCTCTGAATAGATTAACCATTATTTCTCGGGATTTCACTGACAACAAAGGTTGAATTGCCAGCTTTTTGAATAGCCAAATGGCTACGAAATTGCACCGTATGGGGAAATTCACCATTCGGCGCAATTCGGTGGCCAATTCAGTGCTCCTTTCATACATACAATATATGGCTCCACAATTAGCACCACTTCATCTGCACAGGAGAAAAAACAACTAGGATTCTATGCCCCTTTATGTTTGAAAAATAACAATTCATATTTTGAAGACAAAATTTAACCATCTATATAGAAAAGAGCCGATATAAAATATCAAATATAAAAACATCGGGTTCCGTTTTAAAACAGCAGAAAAATATTACTTCCTAGAGGATTTAAACACATGGCATTTTGATATTCTGTGGGCGCGCTTATGCCTGTTCAAACAAGTTCAATAGAGTAAATGTTAATAAGAAATGCACACCAATCACTAAACTGCGTGCACCGCAAACACCCTAGGTAGAAATTCACATTATATTATTTATATTTTACACTCAATCAGTTCCATCATTAATTTTGACATCCGTAATTTTTTTTATCCACCTAAAAAAAAAGTTACATCTGAACCCTAATACAAAATCACTATAAAAGCAATTTGATGGCTATTGGCAGGTGATCACCATCACGCTCTCACTTGACAGCTAAACAAATAAACGCTTCATTCGAAAGGTGCAAAAGCTTGCTTTTAAATAAGGGATTGTGGGAGATATTTCTATATGGAAGGCGTGTTAATCACAAAGGGGATAGAACAAAAAATATGATCATAAAACATTATTTGATATTTAATTCCTCAATGTCTGTATCTTGTAAACCCATCTCATCTCATCTCCTTCCAGCCAAATGGCTTAATACAATCACTACCTCTCCAGTTTCTTTTGACCTGTTTTATACCAACTCATCTGGGTTAAAATTTATTATCTAAAATGGTCTGACATCCTCTGTTTTTTATGTTATATATAAATATATATATGATGGGAAATACAGGTGGAGAGAGTTTGGGTAGTCCTGCCTACATACTACAACCAATCAAATGGCACGCTGACCACAGTCAGTTCTCTCAAATCTTTCCTTTGGCCCCCACATTGAAAAACTCTCATCTAAACTTTACCCAAACTAGGTGCCCTGTACAGAAACAAATCCTGCCTGAGCCCCGCGGTAAGAAAGCAGATTGTACAACAAATGCTTATGCCGGCTATTGAATATGGATATGTAGTGTATGCAGCCGACCCGCAAACACACCTTCATAAACTTACTACACTGTATAACTCATTCTGCCGCTTTGTGCTACAATGTAACTACATGACCCACCATTCTGACATGTTAAAAGAGCTAAACTGGCCGTCGCTGGAATCTAAACGCACTCTTCACCTTTCCAACCTGGTGTTTAAGAGCAGGGAAGCTGACACCCTACCTGAATAGAATGCCTCCCCCAGCAGTTCCCTCATCCTATAACCTCCGATCCAGGACCTGCACCTTACTTACAATAACACAAAGCTTTCGACACAGTTCCACACAAAAGGTTACTATTTAAATTGAGAAAAATTGGTCTAGATGAAAATACTTGTTCTTGGATAGAAAACTCGCTAAAAGATAGGGTACAAAGAGTGGTCATAAATGGTACATTTTCAAGATGGACACCAGTGGTAAGTGGTGTCCCTCATGGGTCTGTTCTAGGACCAATACTATTCAATTTATTTATAAATGACCTTGAGATAGGCATAGAAAGCCATGTATCAGTGTTTGCAGATGACACAAAACTAGGAAAAGTAATACAATGTGAGCAGGATGTTACTTCGCTGCAGAGGGATTTAGATAAATTGGGGGACTGGGCACTTAAATGCAAAGTTATGCACTTTGGAGTGAAGAACACACAAGCAATTTATACCCTAAATGGTACGGAGTTAGGGAAATCCAAGCAGGAGAAGGATTTGGGAATAATCATAGACTTCAAACTAAGTAACAATGTGCAATGTCAAACAGCAGCCACCAAGGCCAGCAAAGTATTGGCATGCATTAAAAGGGGAGTTCACTCACGGGATGAAAACATAATTTTGCCTCTGTATAAATCAATGGTCAGGCCGCACCTTGAATATGCCGTGCAATTTTGGGCACCTGTCTTAAAAAAAGATATTATATCGCTAGAAAAAGTGCAGAGACGGGCGACTAAATTAATAAGGGGAATGGAAGGGTTAAGTTATGAGGCAAGACTAACAAGCTTAAACCTGTTTAGTTTAGAGAAACGGCGCCTTAGAGGGGATCTGATAACCTTATATAAATATATACGGGGCCATTATCAACCATTGTCTGATAACCTATTCATTAACAGGACTATACACAGGACAAGGGGTCATCCATTTAGACTGGAAGAAAGAAAATTTAGCTTAAAGCATAGGAAGGGTTATTTTACGGTGAGAACAATAAAGCTGTGGAATTCTCTGCCTGTTGAGGTGGTTGGGTCAGAGTCTGTACAGACTTTTAAAAAACGACTGGATGACTTCCTGCAGACACAGAATATTAAGGGTTATAATATTTAATATGTGGGTAAAAGCTTCTTGATCCAAGGAGAAATCTGACGCCATTCTGGGGTCAAGAAGAAATTTTTTCCCGGTATGTTGCATATTGGCGAGCATTTCAGACTGGGTTATTTGCCTTCTTTTGGATCAACAGCAGTAGGTTATGTGGGAGAGGCTGAACCCGATGGACGCATGTCTTTTTTCAGCCTATATAACTATGTAACTATGTAACAATACAAAAAGAAAGTGGCTCGATCCTCATTTTCCTACAGAGCGCCACAATTATGGAATAACCTCCCAGACGCCATCAAATCTAACCAGTCTAAAGTCACTTAAGAGATCTCTATTAACATACCTTGATACAGAATGCACCTGTAAACATGTAACACAGTGACTATATACAGAATGCACCTGTAAACATGTAACACAGTGACTATATACAGAATGCACCTGTAAACATGTAACACAGTGACTATAAACAGAATGCGCCTGTAAACATGTAACATAGTGACTATATACAGAATGCACCTGTAAACATGTAACACAGTGACTATATACAGAATGCACCTGTAAACATGTAACATAGTGACTATATACAGAATGCACCTGTAAACATGTAACATAGTGACTATATACAGAATGCACCTGTAAACATGTAACATAGTGACTATATACAGAATGCGCCTGTTTAACATATAACATAGTGACTATATACAGAATGCACCTGTAAACATGTAACACAGTGACTATATACAGAATGCACCTGTAAACATGTAACACAGTGACTATATACAGAATGCGCCTGTAAACATGTAACACAATGACTATATACAGAATGCACCTGTAAACATGTAACACAGTGACTATATACAGAATGCACCTATAAACATGTAACACAGTGACTATATACAGAATGCACCTGTAAACACGTAACATAGTGACTATATACAGAATGCACCTGTAAACATGTAACATAGTGACTATATACAGAATGCACCTGTAAACATGTAACACAGTGACTATATATAGAATGCGCCTGTAAACATGTAACACAGTGACTATATACAGAATGCACCTGTAAACATGTAACATAGTGACTATATACAGAATGCACCTGTAAACGTGTAACACAGTGACTATATACAGAATGCACCTGTAAACATGTAACACAGTGACTATATACAGAATGCACCTGTAAACATGTAACATAGTGACTATATACAGAATGCACCTGTAAACATGTAACATAGTGACTATATACAGGATGCACCTGTAAACATGTAACATAGTGACTATATACAGAATGCACCTGTAAACATGTAACATAGTGACTATATACAGAATGCACCTGTAAACATGTAACATAGTGACTATATACAGAATGCACCTGTAAACATGTAACAGTGACTATATACAGAATGCCCCTGTAAACATGAAACATAGTGACTATATACAGAATGCACCTGTAAACATGTAACATAGTGACTATATACAGAATGCGCCTGTAAACATGTAACATAGTGACTATATACAGAATGCACCTGTAAACATGTAACATAGTGACTATATACAGAATGCACCTGTAAACATGTAACATAGTGACTATATACAGAATGCACCTGTAAACATGTAACATAGTGACTATATACAGAATGCACCTGTAAACATGTAACATAGTGACTATATACAGAATAGGCAGCCATAAACTCAGCATAATTATAAACCACAGGGTTCTTTAGTTCCCACAGGAGGGTTGCCCACAGCAGAGCTTTCTCGGTTAGGTGGTTAATAACGTAACCCACCTTGGCTCTATCTGTGGGACACATTCCTGGATTTAATTCAAACATAATCTCGATTTGGGCTATAAACCCTCTGCATGAACCTGAACTCCCATTAAAGCATGTAGGAGTCTTTAAACTGACATGAGCTACTCCAGTAGCAACCATAGAGGAAACAGATACTGCTTGAGAGGACAAGCCAACCACAGGGGAAGGAGGCGTAGAGGCCTGGCCTAATAGCTTGAATTGCTCCATGAGTAGGCCCAAGCCCTGAGCCAAGTGATCCATGCATTGGTCTTGTTTCTCCTGTGTGGAAATAATATCACCCAGTTTGGAGATAAGCACAGATAAATCAGTCGGATCCATATACGGCCCTGTCGTGATGTAACGGGCGTTATGGCTGTAGTAGCACCCACCAAGGAGTAGCGAAGTTGAGATCCTTAAGGACTGACAAATCTGCTTGACATTAACACACTGCTTGATATATACAGATTTATACACTGCAGTCAGAGAGGATGAGTGAACAACTGAGTTGCTACTAAGCACTAAAGGTTTCAAGACCGATAGACAACTTAGAGCACTTTCAGAAACACAAAGATACTTCAGACAGTAGGTGAATTTTACGGACTGCAGGGCAGTCAGGACATACTTGAAAACGAGAGAAATCTCAATGTATGTTTCCTGGTAAAATCCTTTATAAATAAATAAAATAAAGGTGCAGAGTTAACGTATCCTGATATTCTGGAGCAGGTCAACGGTACCTTATGATGTTCAGGGGTAGCAGATACACACAGGGGTTTGTCGCTGGTACAGTATCGAGTACACTTATTGATTTGCGCACAATACACATAAGCTGCACGTAAGCAGTATTGATCGATCGCGGTATTCATATATTTTCGCGGCAACGAATTGTGAGCCCTTGGTCGGGTATAGGAACCTAATAAGGTTACAGGCAATACCCCAAGACGAGTGGAAGCACCACTAAAGCAGAACACTTGCGATCGTATTCGTAGCAGCAATAGAATGGTCAGGTACAAGCCGGGTCAAAATCAGGAGCAGGAATCGTATACAGAAATGGGTCGGCAACAAAATCAATATCGAGGTCAGTTTCGGGGTGCGGGAAATAGACTCCACGACAGGGCGACGAGGCAACTCCTCGCACCCTGTTTTAAACCCGGTGGCTCCTCGTGACAACGCCAGGCCCCGCCCCCTCAGGCACCGCTTGACCATTCCCTGTTGCTGGCACTCTGCCAGTTCTTGGCACAGGACCTTGCCCAGACCCCCCAGGCAGCACAGCAGGGGCTGAGGATGTGACAGACGGGAAGGGTATGATTGGGTGAACCCTTTTGTCCCGCTATGTAGAAGGATCCTGATTGGACAACAACCTTATGATAGTGGAATTTAAAAAGGATGACAGTCATTATGATTATTATTATTATTTATTTATAAAGTGCCAGCATATAGACAGGGTTACAATACATTTGACAAACCAGTGCAGGAGGAAACAAGGGTCCTATTCCCGTGAGAACTCACAATCTATAAGGGTTGGGGTGGACACAGGGGGAGAAGACTGCAAGGTGAGAGTGATGGACTGCAAGGTGAGAGTGATGGACTGCAAGGTGAGAGTGAAGGACTGCAATGTGAGAGTGATGGTCTGCAAGGTGAGAGTGATGGTCTGCAAGGTGAGAGTGATGGTCTGCAAGGTGAGAGTGATGGGCTGCAAGGTGAGAATAATGGGCTGGTTGAGGCAGTGAGGTGTATCAGTGAGTCGGGTGGTAGGCTTCCCTAAATAGGAATGTCTTAAGGGAGCGTTTGAAGGAAGGGAAAAGTTTGACAGTACGAGGGAGAGCTTTCCAGAGGATGGGGGCTGCGCGTGAGAAATCCTGCAGTCTAACATGGGAAGAGGTGATGCTGGGAGAAGCTAGGCGCAGGTCACTGTTCGATCTTAGGGAGTGGGCTGGGGTGTATGTGGTGATTAGTGAGGACAGGTAGTGGGGAGCTGAGTTAGTGAGAGCTTTGTAGATCAAGGTAAGGATTTTGAATTTAATTCTGCAGTGGATGTCTGTAGAGAAGGTTTGGGGGCTGCTAAAGCTGGATTTTGGGGTCCAGCTTGGAGAAAGCTAGAGCTTGACAGAGGCACACAGTCGGTGTGCCAAGCGGTCTGTCACAATGAGTCCATTCAACAAGACAGTAATTGTAAATCTAATTAAACCAATATAGAGCATTATTACACAAAAACTGTGTTAAAACTCAGTCATAAAGGGGTTAAGCTACAGATATAAATTGAACAGGTGATGTGCTGAATTACCTCATATAAAATATGTTTGGAAATTTTAACCTGTAGAATAATAACTTCCTATAAATGGCAGCTCTCGTCGGCACGGGGACAAAAGAGCAAAGTCCAGGTATAGGAGATGCCAGACAAAACCAATGATTTAAACAATTTGCATATGGATTCAGGACTGGGTGATTAATCGGTTTGCTCATAGTACAGAATGTGTTGCTGGTTTATTACCCTGATGGCACTGACTGCACGTACCTCATTATTTCCATATTTATTAATAGACGGCGCTGGGTTTAATTGTAATTTACATGATCTATATAAATATTATCCACATGAAGAGAGCCCTCACCAGACGACCAAACTAAGCTGTACATGCAAGAAAAGGGTCAGCAAGATGACATCCACTGAGGGAAGAGACACTGATATCCCCCTTCTTGTTGTGTGTATATTTGTCTTGACACTCGGGGTGATGGTCAATCTATTAATCGCTGCTGTGAATTTTCCTGATTGGCTGAGAGGGAGGAAGATTAAGGCTAGTGAGAAAATCCAGTGTGTTCTATCGCTCTCCAGGATGTGTTATGCCTGTTTCAGCTGGATAAGGCTGTTCATCAGACTATCTGGAGAAGACAACTTGTTCCTTATAAACACCATCCTATCTGTGATCCTCATCATAAACAACCACGCCAGTCTCTGGTATCTCACTTTGCTCTCAGTTTTCCTCTTCCTGAAGATTGCAGATTACAAGCACGCTATTTTCTTACGCATGAAAGTATTAATAACGCAAAGGGTGATGAAGTGCCTTGTTGGGATCAGTCTTATAGCAATCTGCTTTGCTCCTATTCATATATGGAATTATTTTAGGCTCTTTGACAATCTGCAACCATGGAACAGAACACACGAGACTTGTCAATCACAGTATGATTACGGATTCATCTTTTTTATTGTATTGTGGAACTGTGGACCTTTCATTCCATACAGTGTGTGCTACATAATGGTGGTGATCCTTGTGTGTCGCCATGTAAAGCAGATGAGAAGAAGTGACGTTGGTCTTTCTAGAAGCAATTTGGACAGTTACTATTTTGCGGTGAAGTCCTTGACTGTCTGTTACCTCATATATGGTTTCCACGTTGCAGTTAATAATTTGATAACGCTTTATTACTTTTGTCTCGGCATCCCTGTGTTTTACTTATTGTTGAACTTGTTTCCAACGCTTCACTCCATCTATTTGATCTACAGAAACCCGAAACTGAGACATCTACTCTCTAAAACAATACAACAAGCTGTGATCTATTTTACAAAGAGGGGAGACGTTGCGTCCATTGAGACCAGGAAAGAGACAACCATCGCTGAATGATTTAGGAACCACCAACTCATCCAATGTTACTATGACTCACTACACCCGTACATATATTTTATGAAACTCTTGAAACTATACTCTTAAAGGGCCAGTACCACCAAAAATGTAATGTCCTTATTGTGTTTATGTTATGTTGCTGATATTATATCATACCCTAAAAATTTTTTGCAAAATCATAAGTAACATACAATCACCCCCCGTCTACTCCCAACCGGCTGCTGTCAAAGTAAACAACCAAATGGTTGGTATCCAACTACCGCCCAATATAATTGCTCCCTCTAATGTCAAAAATTCGGGAAAAATGTGTCTACACTAGACCATGGCATCCTGTTACAAAAACTTAAAAACTCCGGTATTGGTGATCGCACGCTAACCTGGTTTCAATCATATGTATCTGATCGGTCGCAATATGTGTCCATTTCTGGCAGCTTCTCCCTCCCCCTCCCAGTCACTTGTGGTGTACCCCAAGGCTCAATACTCGGCCCCCTGCTATTCACAATATTCATAAATGATCTGCCCAACGTCTGCAAAGCCTCAACTGTACATATGTACGCAGACGACACTGTAATCTATACCAGCAAACCAAATCTCCGCAGCTGGAGGCCGTGCTGCAAGAACAATTCACAGAGGAAGAAAAGTGGATCACAGATAACAAACTATAACTAAATACTGACAAAACGGTAACGATGCTCTTTGGCACCTAAACTACACAAATTGCAAAATCCCCATCTATGTGTCAGGACTCAGGACAGGATCAAATGACATGCTGACCCCAGTCACTTCTCTCAAATATCTAGGTATCTGCAGGGCCGGTTCTAGACTATTTTGCGCCCTAGGCAAGACCAACTACTTGCACCCCCCCAAAAAAAGAAAGCTCACATGGATATATTGCCCCAGCTCTCACATGGGTATATTTGTCCCCAGCTCTCACATGGATATATTGCCCCAGCTCTCACATGGGTATATTTGCCCCAGCTCACACATGGATATATTTGCCGCTAGCTCACACATGGATATATTGCCCCAGCTCTCACATGGGTATATAAGGCCCCCAGCTTTCACATGGGTATATTTGCCTCCAGCTCACACATGGGTATATATTGCCCCAGCTCACACATGGATATCTGCCCCAGCTCACACATGGATATCTGCCCAAGCTCACACATGGGTATCTGCCCCAGCTCTTACATGGGTATCTGCCCCAGCTCACACATAGATATCTGCCCCAGCTCACACATGGAGATCTGCCCCAGCTCACACATGGATATCTGCCCCAGCACACACATGGATATCTGCCCCAGCTCACACATGGATATCTGCCCCAGCTCACACATAGATATCTGGCCCAGCTCACACATGGATATCTGCCCCAGCTCACACATGGATATCTGCCCCAGCTTACACATGGATATCTGCCCCAGCTCACACATGGATATCTGCCCCAGCACACTCATGGATATCTGCCCCAGCACACTCATGGATATCTGCCCCAGCTCACACGTGGATATCTGCCCCAGCACACTCATGGATATCTGCCCCAGCTCACACATGGATATCTGCCCCAGCACACTCATGGATATCTGCCCCAGCTCACACATGGATATCTGCCCCAGCTCACACGTGGATATCTGCCCCAGCTTCTCATGGATATCTGCCCCAGCTCACACATGGATATCTGCCCCAGCTCACACGTGGATATCTGCCCCAGCACACTCATGGATATCTGCCCCAGCACACACATGGATATTTGCCCCAGCTCTTACATGGATATCTGCCCCAGCACACACATGGATATCTGCCCCAGCTTACACATGGATATCTGCCCCAGCTTACACATGAATATCTGCCCCAGCAAAAACATGGATATCTGCCCCAGCTCACACATGGATATCTGCCCCAGCACACACATGGATATCTGCCCCAGCTCACACATGGATATCTGCCCCAGCTCACACATGGATATCTGCCCCAGCATACTCATGGATATCTGCCCCAGCTCACACATGGATATCTGCCCCAGCTCACACGTGGATATCTGCCCCAGCACACTCATGGATATCTGCCCCAGCACACACATGGATATTTGCCCCAGCTCTTACATGGATATCTGCCCCAGCACACACATGGATATCTGCCCCAGCTTACACATGGATATCTGCCCCAGCTTACACATGAATATCTGCCCCAGCAAAAACATGGATATCTGCCCCAGCTCACACATGGATATCTGCCCCAGCTCACACATGGATATCTGCCCCAGCTCACACATGGAGATCTGCCCCAGCACACACATGGAGATCTGCCCCAGCACACACATGGATACCTGCCCCAGCACACACATGGATATCTGCCCCAGCTCTCATGGATATCTGCCCCAGCACACACATGGATATCTGCCACAGCACACACATGGATATCTGCCCCAGCTCACACATGGATTGCCCCAGCACACACATGGATATCGCCACAGCACACACATGGATATCTGCCCCCCAGCTCACATGGATATCTGCCCCAGCTCACACATGGATATCTGCCCCAGCACACACATGGATATCTGCCCCAGCACACACATGGAGATCTGCCCCAGCTCACACATGGGTATATTTCCCGCTCCGTCTCTCCACCTCCTCGTAGCCAGTCCCAACGTGCTGGCGTCGCCACTGGCACCAAGGAGACGGAGGCGTGGAGTTGGTGCAGGAAGCTGGAAGCAACAAGTCCACGCCTCTGTCTCCTTGACGCGGCGGAGACGCCGGCACGTATTGGGGCTGGCTGCAGCACGCTGCCGCCCCGGGCTGCCCCGCGGCCAATTTTTTTTGTTAAAAAAAGTGGTTGGGCCAGCTGCGCCCTAGACGGGCACTGCACTCTAGGCGCCCACCTAGCTCGCCTATACGGAATGCACCTGTAAACATGTAACACAGTGACTATATACAGAATGAACATGTAACACAGTGACTATATACAGAATGCACCTGTAAACATGTAACATAGTGACTATATACAGAATGCACCTGTAAACATGTAACATAGTGACTATATACAGAATGCGCCTGTAAACATGTAACACAGTGACTATATACAGAATGCACCTGTAAACATGTAACACAGTGACTATATACAGAATGCACCTGTAAACATGTAACATAGTGACTATATACAGAATGCACCTGTAAACATGTAACATAGTGACTATATACAGAATGCACCTGTAAACATGTAACATAATGACTATATACAGAATGCACCTGTAAACATGTAACACAGTGACTATATACAGAATGCACCTGTAAACATGTAACATACTGACTATATACAGAATGCACCTGTAAACATGTAGCATAGTGACTATATACAGAATGCTCTGTAAACATGTAACAGTGACTATAATACAAATGCACCTGTAAACATGTAACACATGACTAATACTACAGAAATGCACCTGTAAACATGTAACATAATGACTATATTTTCTAAATATTTATTTTCTGTTAATCTGTATATTTATTGTGTGTTTTTAATATCTTGCATTTTATTACTTTGTATTTCTGTAACACTTCAATGTTCTTGAATCCAGGACTTACTGAAAACAAGAGAAATCTCAATGTGTCCTTCCTGGTGAAATACTTTATAAATAAATAAATAAATCTTACATGTTCTTTGTTTTTCTCTTGTATGTTTAGTTAAGCAAATATTTTCCCCTATATGTGTCACTGGGCGCATCCATTGTGTGATATTTTCCCCTATATGTGTCACTGGGTGCATCCATTGTGTGATATTTTCCTCTATATGTGTCACTGGGCGCATCCATTGTGTGATATTTTCCTCTATGTGTGTCACCGGGTGCATCCATTGTGTGATATTTTCCTCTATGTGTGTCACCGGGTGCATCCATTGTGTGATATTTTCCTCTATATGTGTCACTGGGCGCATGCTTTGTGTGATATTTTCCTCTATATGTGTCACTGGGCGCATCCATTGTGTGATATTTTCCTCTATATGTGTCACTGGCTGCTTCCATTGTGTGATATTTCCCTCTATATGTGTCACTGGGCGCATCCTTTGTGTGATATTTTCCTCTATATGTGTCACTGGCTGCTTCCATTGTGTGATATTTCCCTCTATATGTGTCACTGGGTGCATCCATTGTGTGATATTTTCCTCTATATGTGTCACTGGGTGCATCCATTGTGTGATATTTTCCTCTATATGTGTCAGTGGGTGCATCCATTGTGTGATATTTTCCTCTATATGTGTCACTGGGTGCATCCATTGTGTGATATTTTCCTCTGTGTCACTGGATGCATCCATTGTGTGATATTTTCCTCTATATGTGTCACTGGGCGCATCCATTGTGAGATAGTTTGTGTTGCAAAAGGCCCCCCCACAGTAGCTTTCCATCACTCGCTCCTCACTGTGTGGCTTTGGTCATAGAATGGAGTAAATGGGTCAGTCGTTATTGTATTGTGTGGGATGTATTCAAAGGACATCACCAGGTGGTAGATTAGAAATCTTAAGCTCCCTGTTTTATCTCATTCAACTGCCAGCTCTTATCTCAGCCTGGAGAACAACTGCTGCCTTATCTAAACATTCTCTCCTCCACCTCATTCACTGTTAAGTAATGTAGATTAAATAAATGACAGCCATAAAGTAATGTTTTTGGTAAATGTTGCATTATTGGAAAAAAAACACACAAAAAATAATTGAAACAGGAGTTAAACTACCTACAGAGTTATTCTATTGGGCAGAAATTTTGTTTTCTGCCCAATAAAATTCCCTGAACCTGTGGTGAAATCAGCTGGGAAAAGCAGCCGACCGTATTTAAAAACTGTAGAAAAACTGCCGAATGGAATGCAAAACCGCCGCAAGACCACCCTAAAAAAATCGGAATGATCCAAGAAACTGGCAAAAAAACAGCCGACAGCACCCGACGATCCGCCGCGAAATTACCAACAGCCGGAAATAGCCAACAAGCCAACGAACGAGGTAAAAGGAAAAAAAAAACCTGCAAATATTTTTTGCTGTTTGCCAAAAAAATACTTCACGAAAATGCCTGGAATTAATATATAAAGTCCGATGAATAATAATAAAAAGGTCTGTTACAGAACAAAAAGCTATTTTTTTTAAAAAAAATTGCCGAAAAATGCCTAAAAAATATTAATAAATAAATTAATAAAAAGACTTTTTACTGCAGATTAAAAGAATTAACAGTTTAACCCCTTCACTGCTGAGCCATTTCACCCCTGTGTTCTGAGCTCATTTTTTGAAGTCATGTTTTATTGTATGACCCAGACATATTATATATCGTTCTTTCCGGCAGATTCGGCAGATTCATAATATGTCATTATTATATGTATACGTCATGTCCTGCCTGTATATTATAACAAAAAATGCAATAAAATTGGAAATTTTAATCATCTGCAGCGTGTAAAGTGTTTTTTTTTCACATTTTATCACATGAACATTTGCGGTTATATTTTCTATGGGGTGCGCTTGTACAAAAATTCGAAATGGAGACTTGTTACATTTTTTGGGGGAATTATGTGATTTTTAGCAAACGCACTCCATAGAAAAAAATCATTAGTGCAGCATCATTGTTCACATTATAATTGAAACGCCGAACAATATTGCTGCATTAATAAAAACAACACACAAAAAACATGTTTTTTTTTTAAATATTCTTTTTATCTTTTTTAATTTTTTAAAAATTTTTTGATTAGTTTGAACATAGAGACAGAGAGGTGAGTATCTCCACCGGTGCTTCCGCTTGCGGGTGACGTGTGGGGAACGTCTTCCGCATATAGCGGGAGTCAATGAGGACGTTCCCCACACGTCCTCCGCAGTGAAGGGCTTAATAAACATTCAATAGAAACGGGAATATTTTTTACATTGAAGCCTATTAGATTCGCCAGATTCGTGAATTGCCAAATATGTGAATAACCGAATGGCCACGAAATTGCACCGTACGGGGAAATTCACTGTATGGTGCAATTTCGAGATCAGTCCGGCTCTATTTGAATAAACCTCTAGTTATAGCTTTCCTTTTCACATGCAATTACTTCAAGGAAAAAAGACAGCAGCATGTGTTTTATAAGGTGTTTTATAAAGTGGTTTTGTTTGTAATGGTGCTTTATAAATAAAGAATAATAATAATAATAATAATAATAATGCACAAGTAATCTACAGGGTTATTCAGAGAAAGGTGAAAACCAGGAGAACTGGCAGGCGAAGAGAACAGTCTAGACCAAATAGCCGATTTGGAAAGTGAGGTAAATGGGAGAGTTTTTCTGGTTTGGCTATTTTGACCTAGAATTTTCACTTCTCCATTCATTCTCCTGGTTTTCACCTCTCTCTGAATAACCCTTCTAGTTCAAGCTTATGTACTGTAAGTGGTAATGGCCCTTTAAAAATTAATATATGTTTTCTGGTTACACCCTTGAAGGGCCTCCACGTTTAGAAAAAAAATTGACTCCTTTGTTCCGGAGGTCTCCCCTCTTTTTATAACCCCTCAGTTTTCTCCTACATTTGAGTGCCTTCGTACTATAACTGCAATCTACTCTAATGCCTCCTGACTTTCCTATCACGGTATCACTATCTCCCCATCAAAAAAGGTTAGCTCTCGGAGTTACACTTGACTCTGCTCTTTCCTTCATCCCCCACATCAAGTCTCTTTCCTCCTCCTGCCGATACCAACTGCGTAATATTTCCAGAATTCGGCCATTTCTTACCGCTGTCACCACAAAACAACTCATACACGCCCTGGTAATCTCCCGACTCGACTATTGCAATAATCTCTTATCTGGCCTCACCCGCCGCTCTGTCTCTGCCGCTCCCCTCTGCGAGTCCCTTCGCTGGCTCCCCATCCACGTCACCCACCGCGCTGTCTCTGCCGCTCCTCTCTGCGAGTCTCTTCACTGACTCCCCATCCATCTCACCCGCCGCTCTGTCTCTGCCGCTCCCCTCTGCGAGTCTCTTCACTGGCTCCCCATCCATCTCACCCACCGCTCTGTCTCTGCCGCTCCCCTCTGCGAGTCCCTTCACTGGCTCCCCATCCACTGCAGAATTAAGTTCAAAATCATTATCCTTACCTACAAAACCCTCACTAACTCAGCTCCCCACTACCTGTCCTCACTAATCACCAAATACACCCCAGCCCGCTCCCTAAGGTCAAACAGTGACCTGCGCCTAGCTTCTCCCCGCATCACCTCTTCCCATGATAGACTGCAGGATTTCTCATGCACAGCCCCCACTCTCTGGAACACTCTCCCTCGTACTGTCAGACTGTCCCCTAACTTCTCTTCCTTCAAACGCTGCCTTAAGACATTCCTATTTAGGGAAGCCGACCACCCGACTCACTGACGCAACTAGTCCATCACTCTCACCTTTCAGTCCACCAATCTCACCTTGCAGACATCACTCTCACCTTGCAGTCCATCACTGTCACATTGCAGACCTTCACTCTCACCTTGCAGTCCACCACTCTCACCTTGCAGACCATCACTCTCACTTTGCAGTCCACCACTCTCAACTTGCAGACCATCACTCTCACCTTGCAGCCCATCACTGTCACATTGCAGCCCCCTCACTGTCACATTGCAGCCCATCACTGTCACCTTGCAGACCATCACTCTCACCTTGCAGTCCATCACTGTCACATTGCAGTCCATCACTCTCACCTTGCAGACCTTCACTCTCACCTTGCAGTCCACCACTCTCACCTTGCAGACCATCACTCTCACCTTGCAGTCCACCACTCTCAACTTGCAGACCATCACTCTCACCTTGCAGACCATCACTCTCACCTTGCAGCCCATCACTGTCACATTGCAGCCAATCACTCTCACCTTGCAGTCCATCACTGTCACATTGCAGCCATCACTCTCACCTTGCAGTCCTTTACTCTCACCTTGCAGTCCATCATTCTCACCTTGCAGTCCTCTCCTCCTGTTTCCACCCCTAACCCTTCTAGATAGTAAGCTCCCCCCAGAATAAGGCCCTCATTTCCTCCTGGAAAATGTTGTTCGGTCTCAATGTATTGTAACCCTGTCTACAGTATATTGTGCCCATTGTTCTGAGCTGCGGAATATGCTGGCACATATAAATAAATAATAATAATATACAAGGGGAATTTCAAAATTAGGGTTTAAAATCAATGAAATAATGATGTTATCTCAAAAAAATTCTATTCAGCGTTTCTAGCCTTAATCAATGCCAACCTCCATGCATTTTTCAAGTAGTGCATCCATTTTTTCAAGACAGCCACAAAAAATGAGTCTAAGGCCCGTGTCAGACGAGCGCACTGATCACGTCCGTGTTGCCGCACATTTTAACGTTCGTCGTAACATAAACTTATAATCAATAGAGTCCCACACACGAAGTACGTGCGCACAGAAGTGCGGACGCATAACGCACGTGGCACCGGACGCAATTTAGGCAAGAACATTAAACCGCTAGGACGGACGCGCACATCCGGGTAGCTTTGTGTGTGAGTGATGAACGAAGTCAGACGGATTGCATTTTTGACGTCCAGCATTTTTGACAGACAAAATGTTTTTCATATTAATTTATTTTCCATCTACATCAGTCAAAAAAAAATCAGTGGCCACTACCACTAGTCAGAAAGTACGTCCATTGTGCACGGACGCACAGTCCGCAAAGAATGCGTTCATCTGACCCTAGCCTTACCCTTCGTTCCACATTACAAGCAGTTGACTACCTGGAGGACAGTAAGGTCGGACTTTCAGAAAAGAGAATCAGCATCATAACCTGCTTGTCCCAACAAAAGATACTCCTCTCTTATGCCCTTCCCCACAAACTTCTGGGGTACACACCTATACTTATAAAACATCTTTTCCAAAGGACCCCCAATATCTCTAATACAGGGAATCCCATGCCCGGCTAGCAGGGATTCCTTTTCTGATGTCATCGTGCCCATGCGCGACGTTGTCAGTGGATGAGGGGAGGTCCAGAGGGCGGTGCTGACATCCAAGATATCAGACTCCACCGGAAGAAGGCTGCAATCCGGGATTAAGGGGTTAAGAGGGGCATCGCTGCAAAGGACAGACTTTAACCTTTCCAGCGATGCCTTTCTTGTTAGATTGGTTCAAAGGACCCCCCTTCAGGCACTATCCTGGCTTTGGTGGGGGGGCGCTTTAAACTGACATCATCGTGCCCAGTGATATGAAAGCGAGGGACTGACTTCAAAGAAGCCAGACTACTTCGGGACCCTGGCCATAAAGGTGAGTATGGGGGTCTTTTTCTGCGGAGACCCCATGAAGTGTAGGGGACATCCTCTGCACAAAACGTATGATCACCAGGACGTTCCCCACACGTCATCCACAGCGAAAGGGTTAACACCTCAAATACAAAGTGTAGGAGGCGGAATATGGATTCCAGGAGATAAAGTGACTTCTGGAGACGCTGGGCTCTATTACAATCTTCACGCAAAAATGCATTAACGCGAGGGGAAAAACCCTTTGCGCTGATCGTTGTATTACAATGTCAGCGCAACGAACGCACGTAATCGTCTACCGCGGGTGAACCTGCACAAACGCTGCGCGAGCGTACTGTACTGCGCGCATCCTATACTTAACATTGTGAGCGTAAATGCGTTTGTGCGCTGGTACACGGATGGTATTACAATCTATGCACATAATTTAACGCACCGCGTTTGCGCGCATAATTTTAACGACGTCTAAAAGCTGGTGGTAACGGCAAATCTGAACGTCCTGGCCGAAACCAAATACACCAGCCCAAAATAAAATACGCTGCAAAGTATAGTTACACATTCTACACATACCCAAACAATAAAATTGATAAGTTGTGCGTGTTTTTATTATTGCTGCAGCATATATGCACAGATTGATTTTGACAGGCGCAAAAACTGAACGGGAGACAATTGTGGTTCTTAATTCTGATTGGCTGAATCGCGTGAAAAAACAGTCCGCCCACCAATTTCTGCACGCAACGTTAATGCGCGCGTGTTTTTGTGTGTCCTTTTTACGCGCGTTATTTTTTGACGGATGAAAAATGCGCGAAGATTGTAATACCAGCGTTAATTTACGCGCGATAACGTTTAACGTTTGTCGCAAAAATTCACACGTTCGCCGTGCATTTTTGCGTGAAGAATGTAATAGAGCCCGCTATGTATAAAGTTATGTTATCAACCACCTTGAATAGACCAACCTGAAGGTAGATATAACTAAGTGGATATAATTGAAGGTGTTTTTTTTTACTTTATTGATGGTCACGGACAAATAAATAATAATACAGTTATTATGAAACGTTGGTCAATTTTAAAGTCATATGAAGATTTAAATAAGATTTTATCTCCAACACCAACAATTTGTTTTAGTGGATCTAAGAATGTAATGGATCGCTTGGTCAGAGGTTTATAAAGGGGAAACATCGTAAACACAGAAGGGTTTTATAAATATATTAAGAACTAAACATTGCAGAAACACCAAAGCTATGCGGACGTTGCGGATGCAGCGCACTCTGTGCGTCCGTTCTAGCGGATTTACGTTCTTGCCTAACCTGCGTACGTTTGCCACGTCCGTTATTCGTCCACAGTTCCGTGCGGACGTACTTCGTGTGTGGGGCTCCATTGGTCATAATTATATGCTATAACGGACGTACAAATGTGCGGCAACGCAGACGTGATCAGTGCGATCGTCTGACCTCCACCCCAAAATGAAGATGCAACAATGGGAATTTCATGGCAGATCTATAAAATGAACCTATGAGGTCCCACAGATGTGGCTAAGAAATCAGCAGGAATTTGGGATTGATCCAAGGTCACCTAAAGTATAACGTGTCCTGCAAATATATTGCCATCATCAAAGCAAATCCCTTTACCTCATTATTTCCATGATTATTTGTAGATGTAAGTGGTTTGCTTGGAGATTTGCATGACCCATAACAATATTCCCCGCTCACTCTCATCTGATGGCCAACATCCAAGCTCCAGTTACACCGGAAGAGAAACTAAAAACCAGAAACCAAACGACATCCATGGAGAGATAGAAATACGAGCTCACCTTTCTTGTAGCGTATGTGCTTACTTACAAAGTAGGGATAATGATATGTATCGCTTCTGTGCTCTTTAATGATTGGCTGAGAGAAAGTAAGCTTAAGATTGCCAAAAAAACCAGCAATTTCTTGTGATAACTATTATGGGCTAAATTCCAATCTTCACACAAACTTTAACGCTCACTTGCGTGAGCATTAACGTTTGCTGCGGTGTTCACCGCATAATAAAATCCAAACGCTAACGGGTTAAGTAACCCGTTTGCATTCGGTATCTTCCGCTTTGGACCGAGGCTCCAACCGCCTCCTCCATGCGGCGGGAGCAGGGAAAGACTGGGGGAAAAAGTCCCCCCAGTCTCTCCCTGCATATCACTACGCCGACTGACTGGATCTTGCGAGGCGAGATCCGGCTGGTCATGTGACCGGCAGCGGGAAACTCAATGCAGTCCTATGGACTCCATGGAGTGGATGCTCGCGGCTGCGCTCAGCATCGACATTTCGGTTCTCTCTCGTTCCCCGCACTTCACTGCACTTTAAGGAATCAAAGTTCCCCATCCTGCGGTCCCTGGAGTGAGGAGAAAACCCCCATCCCAAAGTTCCCCATCCCAAAGGGTCCCTGGAGTGAGGAGAAAACCCGTCGCAAACCCGCCACAAGCCCGCCAAACACCCACCGAAAACCTGCTGGAACGGCCGCAAAAAACAAGCCGAACACGTTGGAAAAAGCCGACAAGCTGGCGAATAGGGATGAGCTGTAAGGTTCGGACGGTTCGGAGTTCGCATTGAACATAGCCTGTTCGTTTGTTCGCGAACTCCGAACATTTCCGGGTGTTCGCCGCGTGTTCGCCCACAATGGACCACAATGCACTTTCCCACTGGCCTGAAGCTCGTAATTGGCTACAGCCTTGCACCTGACCACAGGTCTGGTGCAAGACAGGTTCAACACTATGCCAATCACGGCTCAGAGTCCTGATTGGGCAAAATTTTGCCCAATCATGGGCTCACAGAGCTATGTCCCGCAGCACACTATATAAGGTTTCCACGCAGTGCTTCTGCACACATTTGAGAGGAGATTTCAGAGGAGATAGTTGTTGTGTGTTCTTACTGCCGGTCTGCCACGCTACTGGGGGGGTCTGGGGGGTCTCATTTCTACCAAATATCTGGGAATTGAGGTGATCTGTCTCTTGTCACTGCCAGCAAGTATTTTGGGGGTCACTAATTTCTACAAAACATTTGGGAATTGAGGTGATCTGTCTCTTGTCACACAGCCAGTACCCGCAGTAGTTTGGGGGTCACTAATTTCTACAAAACATTTGGGAATTGAGGTGATCTGTGTCTTGTCACACAGCCAGTGCCAGGCAGTATTTTGGGGGTCACAAATTTCTACAAAATATTTGGGAATTGTTATAATCCGTGTGTTCTCACTGGCTGCCACCCATCAGGGGGTCTCACTGATTTATAGGAAGTTTCTGAGATTTGTAATCTGTGGCTTCTCACTACCACCCATCAGAGGGTCACACTGATTTATAGGAGGGAATTGTAATCTGTGTCTTGTCACTGGCTGTCAGCTATCAGGGTGTCTCACTGAATTATACCAGAGTTCTGTAAATCTTTAATCTTTATACCAGAGTTGAATCAGAGTTCTGTATATATTTAATCTATATATCACTCACCGTGTCTCAAAGAACAAAAAGGACAGGCAGACGCTCCCAGACACAGATAAGAGGGCAAGCAGCCCCTGTGTCGGGAGGCTGTGCCTCTGGTCGTGGAGGACGTGGTGCATCCTCTGCAGGGGCACGCTTGTCCTCTCTAACTGGTGCTGGCCATCTTCTTAAGCAGCAGCAACATACAGAGGATTTGGTGGATTGGCTAACCAGGCCATCCTCATCCTCCGAGTCCTCTGCCAGCCAGGCTTCTAGTGCTTTACAGTCCACCTCAGCTGCCAAAGCATCTAATGCAGCCTCCATGTCCACAGCTACTCCTGCCGTAGCCTCGCTATCACCCCACGGAGGAGTCAGCTGAATTGTTTGACTACAATGACAGTGACATGCTGCTTGAGGATGCGCAGCAAGTACAGTGCTCTGATTCAATCTCTGAGGTTGAGGAAGGGAGTATAATCAACCTAGAGGAAGGGGGTGCCAGTGATGACACACAAATAACTGGCACTCATGTTGCCCCAGCAGCTGCAGCATACTGCCAAGTTGGCTCCAGTGACGACGAGATAGGGGGTGAAGATGACATTGATGATGAGGTCACTGACTCCACCTGGGTGCCAGATCGAACAGAGGAATCAAGTGAGGAGGAGGGAGAGGAGGAGGAGGCACAGCAAACACGAGGCACAACATCCTCTATGACCAACCGTAGCACTAGCCAGTCCAAAGCATCAGATGTCAGAGCTGCTCTGGTGCAGAGAGTTGTTTCAAAGCACACACGCAGGAACTCTGCTGTCTGCTGGGAGTTCTTTAAGAAATGTGCAGCAGACCCCACTGTTACTATTTGTAATCTATGTCAGATGAGGCTTAAGCGTGGGAAAGACACCGGACACTTGGGTACCACGTGCTTGAGGCAACATATGACCTCCTGCCACACATCCCGTTGGCGCAAAACTTTGCGTAGGTCTTCCTCCTCCTCATCTGTCTCTAGCCTTACTGTATGTCCTGCCATGTCATTGCCTACAACCTCCACTGACAGGGATGATGCTACAGTAATGGATGTACCAGGTCCTTCCTCACAATGTGACAGCATCCCATCAGCTGAAGATTTACGCAGTCAGATTACATTGTCCTAGCTGCTGCAGCGGAAGAAAAAATATAGTCCCAACCATCCCCAAGCACAGCGTCTAAATGCCAGCTTAGCAAAATTACTCACATTGCAGCTGCTGCCTTTCCAGCTGGTGGACTCAGCTCCCTTCCGTGAATTTTCTGAATGTGCTGTACCACAGTGGCAGGTTCCAAAACGCCATTACTTTTCACGCAAGGCCATTCCAGCACTATACCAGCACGTAGAAGACAATGTTATCGAGTCATTAGGAAAGGCAGTCAGCAGCAAGGTGCATGTGACTTTAGACACGTGGTCCAGCAAGCATGGACAGGGTCATTACATTTCCTTCACAGCACACTGGGTAACTCTGATTGCAGCTGGGAGGGATCCAAGACAGGGCTCTGTGCTGGAGCTTGTTCATTCACCTCGCCTCCAGAAAGCTGATTGTATGAGGTCTATCTGCTCCACCACCACCACCTCTCCCTCTTCCTCCTCCTCCTCCTCCTTCTGTGTCTCTGGCGAAGTGGCAGTTAAACCGACGCCTGACAGGGTCTACGCAATGGCTCAGGCAAAAAGAAGCCATACTGTGTTTGAGCTGGTTTGCTTAGGGGACAGGAGCCACACCGGGCCAGAAATTCTGTCAGCTCTGCAGGGCCAGGTGCAGAGATGGTTAACACCATGCCAGCTTCAGCTGGGAATGATCGTCTGTGATAATGGCAGCAACCTTCTCTCCGCCCTACGCAAGGGTAAATTGACGCATGTACCATGCCTAGCACACGTCCTAATTCTAGTGGTACAGCGTTCCCTAACCAAGTACCCAGGGCTGCCAGAGCTTCTCAGCCAGGCCAGAAAAGTCTGCAGCCACTTCAGGTGGTCATTCCCAGCAAGCGTTCGCCTGGCAGAAATTCAAAGAGAATTCCACCTTCCCACAAACCGTCTGATCTGTGACATCCCCACCAGGTGGAACTCAACATTAGCAATGCTGCAGGGTCTGCACAAGCAGCAGAGGGCCATCAACGAGTACCTGTGTGAGTATGGCACAAGGACAGGTTCAGGTCAACTTGTTTTTTTCCCCCCGCAGTGGCTGATGATCAAGGATGCATGCACTGTACTGTCACAATTTGAGGAGGCAACGAGGATGGTGAGCAGGGACAGTGCATGCATCAGTGACACAATTCCTTTAGTGTTCCTGCTGTAGCACACTCTGCAGGGAATTATAGATGTGGCTCTAGAGGCAGAGCAGCAGGAGGAAGAGGAGGCCTTCCCTAGCTCTCAAGGCCCCAGTCTTTCCGCAGACAGCATTCCAGCGGGTCCTACTCAGATCAGACAGGAGGAGGATGAGGAGGAGGAATATTTAAGTAGTGGGGGCATTGAAGGTGGGGATTCCTCAAGGGAGGGTTTCGTGTGCCCAGAAACACAAGGGCTAGTGCATGGCTGGGAGGAGGAAGTGCACGATGGGGTCATCCTCATTGACCAAGAAGACTCAGAAGCTAATGCCACCTCCAACCTACACTGCATGGGCACCCTTATAATGCAAAGCCTGCTAAAGGACCCCAGGATTCGTGCTATCAAGGAAAGGGATCATTACTGGTTGGCAAGCCTTCTTGATCCACGATACAAGAGTAAAGTTGCAGAGCTCATCCTGCCCGCACAGAGAGAGCAAAGGATAAAAAAAATTGAGGACGCTCTAAAGCGACACTTGTGTAACACCTTTCCAGGCACTGGTAGGTTACCAAGTGATGACACACGTGCTTCTGAGGCTGCGGATGATCAGAGGAATAGTGGTGAAGGCCAGGACCGCTTGACTGATGCATTTTTAATTTTTTTTAGTCCACTACGCCCAGGGACGTCAAATGTAGGCACCCATTGCCAGCGTCTTCACCATATGGTGCAGGACTACCTAGGGGCAAGGGCAGACCTGGATACGTTTCCAGCAGATGATCCACTGGCTTACTGGGTGTTGAGATTGGATCACTGGTCAGAATTTAGCCAATATGCTATGCAGCTTCTAGGTTGCCCTTCATCTAGCGTGCTTTCTGAAAGGACGTTCAGTGCCGCTGGAGGTTTTGTCACTGACCAAAGAGTGCGTCTGTCCACCGACTCTGTAGACCGGCTGACATTTATAAAAATGAATCAGTCCTGGATCAGCAGCTATCAATCCCCTGATGCTGATGTAACGGAATATATCGGGGATGTCTTCTGCATTCACAAAACCTCCAGCACTGAACTCTTCCACAATACCACAAAAGGGTTACGGTGTGAAGGTACTTGCTGCCATGAAAGGTGCAATATTTGGCTGCACTGAAACCTGTGCCACATTTATATAATTTGAATTTTTTGAACCGCATGGTCCAACCCTGCACTCTTCCACAATACCACAAAAGGGTTACAGTGTGAAGGCACTTGCTGCCACGAAAGGTGCAATATTTGTCTGCAATGACGCCTGTGCCACATCTACAGTTGTGTTCAAAATTATTCAACCCCCACTGAAATTGAGTGTTTTGGCCAGTTTGACATTGATTTTGATCATTCAGTCATCTTGCTTACAATTAAATCAAAGAGGCACGTGTAGGTCAGACAAATATAACATAACATTTATAATGAAATAACCACAAATGTCTTTTCTGTGCTCACATCATTATCAGTTTTATTCAACCCCCAAGTGACATTCAATCTTAGTACTTACTTTTACAGTTATAACAGCTTTTAAACGTGAAGCATAGCTTGACACAAGTGTCTTGCAGCGATCTACGGGTATCTTCGTCCATTCGTCATGGGCAAAAGCCTCCAGTTCAGTCACATTCTTAGGCTTGCGCACTGCAACTGCTTTCTTTAAGTCCCACCAGAGGTTCTCAATTGGATTTAAGTCAGGTGACTGCGATTGCCACTCCAAAATGTTCCAGCCTTTAATCTGCAACCATGCTCTAGTGGACTTGGAGGTATGCTTGGGATCATTGTCCTGTTGAAAGGTCCAACGTCTCCCAAGCCTCAGGTTTGTGACGGACTGCATCACATTGTCATCCAATATCTCCTGGTACTGAAGAGAATTCATGGTACCTTGCACACGCTGAATCTTCCCTGTACCTGCAGAAGCAAAACAGCCCCAAAGCATGATTGACCCCCCGCCATGCTTTGGGGCTGTTTGAAAACACCTGATTGAAAACACTGGAATGAACCTCTGTTCTTCAGAGTGGTAGTCTTTAAGGGGTTGAATAATTGTGTCAATGAAGAATTCACAAAAGAAACATTTACTACTGTATTACAAAACCAATTGATGTCATTTTAGTTGCATTTGGTTCTTTAAAAAGTCCTTGTAGGATTTCATTCTGAATACAATTACAAATATACACTAAATTCCCTAAAACCCTTTACAGCATTGGGGGTTGAATAATTTTGAACACAACTGTATATCATTTAAATTTTTTGGACCGCAGGGTCCAACCCTGCACTCTTCCACAATACTACAGAGGGGTTACTGTTTGATAGTACTTGCTGTCCTGGCAGTCTGGCACCAAAAGCACAATATCTGGGTGCACTGACGCCCATTACCAGATTCATATCTTTTTAATATAGGACCACATGGTCCACCCCTGCATTCTTCCACAATACCACAGAGGGGTTACTGTATAAATGCACTTGCTGGCCTGGCACCAAAAGCACAATATCTGGGTGCACTGACGCCTTTAACAGATGCATATTTTTCTAATATAGGACCGCAAGGTCCACCCCTGCATTCTTAGAAACATAGAAACATAGAAAAATGTCGGCAGATAAGAACCTTTCGGCCCATCTAGTCGCCCAATTACATGGATACTTTACCTGGATTTATCTTTTGTTTAGGATAGTCTTATGCCTATCCCATGTCTGCTTAAATTCAATTACTGTTTTGGCCTCTACCACTTCTACTGGAAGACTGTTCCATGTATCCACCACCCTCTCAGTAAAATAATGCTTCCTGATGTTACTTTTAAACCTTTGCCCCTCTAATCTAAGACTATGTCCTCTTGTTTTGCTACTTTGTTTCCTTTTAAATATACTCCCTTCCTCTACCTTGTGGATTCCCTTTACGTATTTAAATGTTTCTATCATATCTCCTCTGTCTCATCTTTTTTCCAAGCTGTACATGTTAAGATCATTAACACTTTCCACAATACCACAGAGGGGTTACTGTATGATAGTACTTGCAGGCCTGGCACCAAAAGCCCAATATTTGGGTGCACTGCCACTGACGCCTGTATCAGATTCATATCCTCAGAGGGGTTACGGTGTGACGGCACTGTTGCCGACGCTAAAAGCCCAATTTTAAAGCACCTATTGTTACTTCCATCCAAAGCCTGCATAAGTTTCACAATAATTTAGCCAAAAAATCACTACATTTTTTCTACGTGTCCGAAAATGTCTTTTCTTTTCATACAGACTGCCGCCCCAAGCAGTTGTTTATGGATAAAGGAAAAGCATTTACCGTCTTTTGAAACGTCATTTTTTTGTTTTTAAGTGTTTCTATACATCCTAGAAATCCGCCACTTCACGGGCAGGTTATGGGACCTCCTAGGCACGATATTTGAAGGAATTTTTCGTTTTTATTTTTAACCCTTATTTCACGGAAAACTCACTGTCCCTTTAAAAACGTTTTTTTTAAAAACTTTTTGTCCTTGTTTCCTGTCCCCCAGGGCACTACCCGGACCCCCATACACCTTTTATGGCAAATATCTAGCATATATGCCCTCTTGGAGGGCACTCTAAAAATCGAATTTTCAGCCCCATTGACTTGTATTGAGTTCGAGTTCGAGTTCGGATTCGAACATTTGGAAAGTTTGGGTTCGAATACGAACCGAACTCGGGGGTGTTCGGCTCATCCCTACTGACGAACAGGGTAAACCCCCCCCAAAAACCCCAATTCGCTTGAAAGTTTCAAAATTTAAATGCTCTTTGCAAAACAACTACTGTACGAGTATAGTTACATATAAGATTCTATGAATAATAATAAAAAAGAATGTTACAGAAAAAAGCAAAAAAACACTTTAACCACTTCGATGCTATGGACGCGCTGAGCGCGTCCAACCGCATGTCACGTTCCATGCGGTGGACGCGCTGAGCGTGTCCAGCCTTTGGGGTCAGCGTTCGGCCGGGTTCGGCCGATCGCTGGCCCCCCCGGTGCGGGCTGACATCCTCGATGTCAGCCCAGCATCCGGAACTGCCGCCGGGCTAATTAGGTGTCACCGCGGCAGAGCGATGACACCTAATTCAGGCGCCCCCCCGCATGTGCGGAGGAGGCGCCTGAAAGGGAGGGGGGGAGGTCCTTCGGACCTCTCTCCCTCCCGATCGGCGGCGTTGCGGGGGTTAACCCAGGCACCATTTGGAAGGGCACAGCCTGCCCTTCCAAATGGTACCTGGCATTAACCCCTGGGGAGCCGGATCACGAATCGGCGCTGAAAAGCGCCGGTTCGTGATCCTTTCCCGGAGCTGGCCGACATCTTGGATGTCGGCCAAGCCTCCGGGAACTCCCCCTGAGGACTGGCGTCATCGTGCATAGCACGATGACGCCAGTCCTGGAGTTAACCCCTAGCTGCCACCAATGGTGGAGATAGGGAGTTCCAATGAACTCCCTATCTCCCGATCCGTGGCAGCTAGGGGTTAAAGTTTGGTATTGTTGGATCGGCCAGAGCATGGCCGTTCCAACGATACCAAACACGAAAATGAAAAAGTTTGTAAAAAAAATAAAAAAAAAAAAAATAAAAAAATAAATAAAAAATAAAAAAAAATTAAAAAAAATTATAAAAAAAAAATAAACAAGTTTTTTTTCTTTTTTTTGGTTTGTTAATGCAGCAATATTGTTCCCATTTCAATTATAATGTGAACAATGATGCTGCACTAACGATTTTTGTATCCGGTGCGTTTGTTAAAAATCGTGTAATTTTCCCCAAAAAAAAATGTAACGAGACCTCATCTCTAATTTTTTTAACAAGCGTACCCCATACAAAATATAACCGCAATTGCTCGCATGTTAAAATGTGAAAAAAAACACTTTACACGTTGTAAATTATTGAAAAATCATATTTTATTTCATTTTTTGTTATAATATACAGACAGGTCATGACGTATACATATAATAATGACATATTATGACTCTGTCGAGTCTGACGGAAAGAACAATATATAATATGTCTGGGTCATATACTAAAATAAGCCTTCAAAACACGTTTAAACATGATGAGCAAAACCAGTAAAAATGACCTCAGCACAGGGGCGGGAAAAGCCTCAGCAGCGAAAGGGTTAAAAAAACAATTGCCGAAAAAATCCCGAAAAATTACTAAAAGATCCTAAAAAAAATCAATAAAAAAAAAAAGAATCGACTTTTTACTGCAGATTAAAATAGTAAACGGTTTATTAGATATTGAGTAAAAACTGGAATATTTTTAACATTGAAGCCTATGGGATTCGCCTGAATAAACCTGCCGAACAGCAGAGCACCGAACAGCAGAGCACTTCAGCAACGTTTCCCTGCTGTTCGGTGTTCTTTGAATAGATTAGCCATTGCTTCTCTATGGGGAATTACACTGCCGTCAAACAGGCACCGTACATCCTGGCAGTTCGCCAAAATGTGACAAACTGCCTGCTCTCTGAGTAGCCGAATGGCCCCGAAATGTCACCGTATGGGGAAATTAACTGTTCAGTGACATTTTGGGGGCAGATCGACTCTCTCTGAATAATGTGTCATACTAAAATATGATCCGCAACTTGCAATGTGTCTAACTCACACTTTTCATATTATTACCCATATCACACCCATAATGCTCCTACTGTAAAATACACTATTGTATAGTAAATCCCGCAACTTGCAATTCTACTACTTTAAAAAACATTATTGTACAGTAAATCCCGCAACTTGCAATTCTACTGCTGTAAAAACATTATTGTACAGTAAATCCCGCAACTTGCAATTCTACTGCTGTAAAAACATTATTGTACAGTAAATCCCGCAACTTGCAATTCTACTGCTGTAAAAAACATTATTGTACAGTAAATCCCGCAACTTGCAATTCTACTGCTGTAAAAAAACATTATTGTACAGTAAATCCCGCAACTTGCAATTCTACTGCTGTAAAAACATTATTGTACAGTAAATCCCGCAACTTGCAATTCTACTGCTGTAAAAAACATTATTGTACAGTAAATCCCGCAACTTGCAATTCTACTGCTGTAAAAACATTATTGTACAGTAAATCCCGCAACTTGCAATTCTACTGCTGTAAAAAACATTATTGTACAGTAAATCCCGCAACTTGCAATTCTACTGCTGTAAAAAACATTATTGTACAGTAAATCCCGCAACTTGCACTTCCACTACTGTATAAAACATTAATGTACAGTAAGCCCCGCAACTTGCACTTCCACTACTGTATAAAACATTATTGTACAGTAAGCCCCGCAACTTGCACTTCCACTACTGTATAAAACATTATTGTACAGTAAGCCCCGCAACTTGCAATTCCACTACTGTATAAAACATTATTGTACAGTAAGCCCCGCAACTTGCAATTCCACTACTGTATAAAACATTATTGTACAGTAAATCCCGCAACTTGCACTTCCACTACTGTATAAAACATTGTACAGTAAGCCCCGCAACTTGCACTTTCACTACTGTATAAAACATTATTGTACAGTAAATCCCGCAACTTGCACTTCCACTACTGTATAAAACATTGTACAGTAAGCCCCGCAACTTGCACTTCCACTACTGTATAAAACATTATTGTACAGTAAATCCCGCAACTTGCACTTGCACTACTGTATAAAACATTGTACAGTAAGCCCCGCAACTTGCACTTCCACTACTGTATAAAACATTATTGTACAGTAAGCCCCACAACTTGCACTTCCACTACTGTATAAAACATTATTGTACAGAAAACCCCGCAACTTGCAAATAAAGTTCTGTAAAAAACATTGTATCGTATACCTGCAATGTTTCACTGTAAAGTACACTATTTAAATTATAACCCGTAACTCGCCATGCATTTACTGTAAAATACAATATTTTAAATATAGCTCAGAACTCGCACTGTGTCTACTGTGAAATACACTATCTAGTGTCTACAACTTGTCATCCTAACAATATTACTGTGAAGGCGATTGAATACATTAAAAATGTGCAAATTAGCATGATACTAATCTATTATCCGTTTCAGAATGACAATCTATAAGCAAAGTTACTATTTACCCCACAAGTAGTTGTTGACTAAACATCCTTTCTGTCAAATGTTATGCTAATTTTTTTTTTAAAAAAAAAACAGCTCGCTAGTAATGGTTTGGAACACAAAATTCATTGATCCGCAAAAATTTGCTTCCGAATGCTTTTACCTCAAGATTTCCATGATTATTTATACAGGAGGTGGTTTGTACGGTAACATGCATCACATATAAAGGTATTACAGACCTGAAAATACCTCTCAACCAGTGACCAACATCAGAGCTGGAAACACGGCTGACAGATCCTTAAAACCAGCAACAAAACATCAATCACGATGGACCAAAACTGTGAGACGGCACTTCTGGCTGTGTTAATAGTCATCTTTATAGTAGGGATAATGACTAATACATTCATCGCTGCTGTGGATTTCCCTGATTGGCTGAGAGGGAGGAAGATTAAGGCTTGTGAGAAAGTCCAGGTCCTCCTAGCGGTGTCTAGGATTTTTTTTCTCGCTATCAGTATGATGAAGGTGTTCGTCACCTTGTCGGGTGTAGACAAGGATCTGCTTATAAACAAAATCCTTACCTGCATCCACATTTTTATCAAATTCACCAGTCTCTGGTACCTCACTCTGCTGTCAGTCATCTACTTCCTGCGAGTCTCAGACTGCAAGAACGCCTTCTACTTACGCCTGAAAGATATGCTATTCCGAAAGCTGAAGTATTTCCTAATTGGGGTCACCGTGATAGCGTTCTATAACCTTCTTCTGCATTTATGGGGTCATTATGATCAGATCTCCAATGCACAACCGCACAATATAACAAGTGAAGGATGTCAGCCAGAATTTACAACGTTGTCCCTCATTTTTATCACCATTGGAAACTCTGGACCTTTCGCCGTTTACAGTGTATCCACCATGATGCTGGTCACCTCCGTGTGCCGTCACATGATGCAGATGAGAAGCAGCAACATTGATCTTTCCAAAAGCAATCTGGACAGTTACAACGCTGCGGTGAAGTCTTTGGTTGTCTCCGTCCTCATATACGCCTTGCACATAAGTGCTAATGTTTGGGGCTTGTTTTACTTCTCCTGCTTTGGCTTCGCTGGCTTTTTTATATTGTTAAACTTGTTCCCCACGATTCACTCCGTCTGCCTGATCTTCATGAACTCCAAACTAAGACAGCAATTACGCAAAACATTTGAGGAAACGCCAATGTGTCTCCCAAAGAGGGGATGGGCTGAATCCACCAGGACCACCACAGTGACGACCATCAATGATTAACCGGGATAATATTGGAGGGCGAATAGTGAAAAGGAGAATGAGTTAGAAGAGGACATCGATATAACTCATGATGCGTTCTCTGGTTTTGCATGAAAATATAGATTTCTAGACTAAAATTACTTCGATTTAGATTTAAAGGGAAAGTAATTAGAGTTATCAAATTGTTACATAATATCACATTTATATAGAGCATCTTATGATATTTAAGACTTATAATAAAATGATACAAATATTGAAATCTTTGGCATCATTGATTATTTTTTCTCTTTATTGGACAGTGAAGGGGCTATTTAGAGAGCAACGAAATGTTGCCGACATTTCGGTGCTTTCTCGTTCCCGCTTCCCTACACTTCGGGGAATCAAAGTTCCCCACCCTGCAGTTAATTCAGCCTTCACCGCAGGGTCCCCGGAGTGCAGGGAAAACCCACTGCAAACTCGATGAACACCAATTGATCACTCGCCAAACACTCACCAAACCCTCACTGAAAACCCGCAGATACCACCTCAAAAACAACGCCGAACCCACCGGAAAAAAGCCAACAAGCTGACGAACGGGGTAAAAAAAATAAAATACTGTTGAAAGTGTCAAAATTTAAACGCTGTTTGAAAAAAAATTACTGAATGAAAATGTCTGGAATTTACACATAAGATCCAATGAATGATAATAAAAAGGTCTGTTACAGAAAAAGAAAAAAAAATCCCAAAAAAAAAAGCCTTAAAGATCCTAAAAAAATCAATAGATAAAGAGACTTTTTACTGCAGATTAAAATAATAAATGGTTTACTAGATATTGAATTATAACAGGAATATTTTTAACATTGGAGCCTATGGGATTCGCCTGAATAAATCTGATGAATGAAAACACCAAACAGCAGGCACTTCGGCAACTTTTCTCTGCTGTTCAGTGTTTCTGAATAGATTAACCATTGCTTCTCTATGGGGGATTTCACTGCCTTCGAACAGGCACCGTACTTGCTGGCAGTTTTCCAAAATTTTGGCGAACTGTCTGCTTTCTGAATAGCCGAATGTTCCCGAAATGGCACCGTACAGGAAAATTCCCTGTTCAGTGCCATTTCGGGGCCAGATTGGCTCTCTCTGAAGAACCCCTTCTGTCAATTCGTCTGTATTTGGTGAATTGACAGTTTAGTAAAATAGATGAATTGGCCCCATCCGGGGCAATTCATCCGGGGCAATTCCTACGGGGCAATTCATCCGGGGCAATTCATCCGGGGCAATTCATCCGGGGCAATTCCTACGGGGCAATTCATCCGGGGCAATTCATCCGGGGCAATTCAGTGGCAAGTTCATGCTTATTGGATAACCCCTTTAGTGTTTCTGCAATGTTTAGTTCTTAATATATTTATAAAACCCTTCTGTGTTTACGATGTTTCCCCTTTATACAGTATAACCTCTGACCAAGCGATCCATTACATTCTTAGATCCACTAAAACAAATTGTTGGTGTTGGAGATAAATTCTTATTTAAATCTTCATATGACTTTAAAATTGACCAACATTTCATAATAACTGTATTATTATTTACTAGGTATAAAGCCTGCCCTAAGGGCATTCATATATATATATGTTACAGGAGATATATATATATATATATACACACACACCCTGTAACCCCATGTGGGTGTATATATATATATATATATACACCCTGTAACCCCATGTGGGTATATATGTATATATATATATACCCTGTAACCCCATGTGGGTATATATATATACACCCTGTAACCCCATGTGGGTATATATATATATATATACCCTGTAACCCCATGTGGGTGTATTATATATATATATATATATTACACACCCTGTAAATCCATTTGAGTATATATATACACCCTGTAACCCCATGTGGATATATATATATATACACCCTGTAACCCCATGTGGATATATATATATATATATACACATATACACACACTGTAACAACCATATATGTGTGTGTGTGTATGGCTGGCATCCAGGCTCAGGCGAGCCCCCGGCTTGGCTGGGGCCTAGAGGCCCAGCCGAGCCGGGGGCTCACCTGAGCCTGGAGGACGCCCGAGCAGGCAACTCGGCCGGCCTCCATGCTCAGGTGAGCCCCCGGCTCGGCCTCTAGGCCCAGGCCAAGACGGGGGCTCTCCTTAGCCTGGATGCCGGCCAAGCAAGTAAATCGGCCGGCATCCAAGCTTAGGCGAGCCCTCGGCTTGGCTTGGGCCTAGAGGCCCAGCCGAGCCGGGGACTCGCCTGAGCCTGGAGGCCGGCCGAGCAGCCTGCGACAGCCGGAGGACAGTCACCGCTGGAGCTCAGGGCCAATGCAGGTGAGTATGTGCTCTCCACACCCACCCTGCTTGCTCGGCCGGTATCCAAGCTTAGGTGAGCCCCCGGCTTGGCCTAGAGGCCCTGCCGAGCCGGGGCCTCGCCTAAGCCTGGAGGACGCCCGAGCAGGCAACTCGGCCGGCCTCCATGCTCAGGCGAGTCCCCGGCTCGGCAGGGCCTCTAGGCCCAAGCCAAGCCGGGGGCTCGCCTAAGCCTGGATACCGGCCGAGCAAGCAGGGTGGGTGTGGAGAGCACATACTCACCTACATCGGCCTCGAGTCCTCCACCGGTTCCACACATACTCACCTACATCGGCCCTTAGCTCCTCCAGCAATGGCAGTCCCGCTTCCAGTGTCCTCTCTCTGTTGGTCGCCGGTATGACATCACAAAAGCCTTTGACCCTGGGTCAAAGGCTTTCGTGACGTCATACCGGTGACCAACGGAGAGAGGACACTGGAAGCGGGACTGCCATCGCTGGAGGAGCTAAGGGCCGATGTAGGTGAGTATGTGTAGGAAACCTCCTCCTACATTGGCCCTGAGCTCCAGCGGTGACTGTCCTCCGGCTGTCAAGGCTGCTTGGCCGGCCTCCAGGCTTAGGCGAGTCCCCAGCTTGGCTGGGCCTGTAGGCCCAAACCAAGCCGGGGGCTCGCCTGAGCCTGAAGGCCGGCCGAGCAGCCTGTGACAGCCGGAGGACAGTCACCGCTGGAGCTCAGGGCCAATGTAGGTGAGTATGTGTAGGCAACTTCGGCCATGAGCTCCAGCGGTGACTGTACTCCGGCTGTCGCAGGCTTCTCGGCCGGCCTCCAGGCTTAGGCGAGTCCCCGGCTCGGCTGGGCCTATAGGCCCAAGCTAAGCCGGGGGCTCGCCTGAGCCTGGATGCCGGCCGAGCAGCCTGCCACAGCCTGAGGATGGTCACCGCTGGAGGATTCGGGGCTTGCGCCGTTTAAACAAACTGGTAGCTGCGCGCTGCTCTTGCCAATTTTTTATTTTTTTTGCAGGTGGCCGACACGCGCAGCTACCTGTTTGTTTTAACGGCCAGCTCGCAACCCAGTTTCAAATGTCCGTCGCGCATGCGCACTCAGCGCTTGACGGCGACGGACTTTGAAACAGTTTTATTATATAGATTTGTCCTTGACCAACAAAAAAGTAAAAAAAAAACACCTTAAATTATATCCACTTAGTTATATCGAACTTTGGGCTGGTCTATTCAAGGTTGTTGATAACATAACTTTATACATAGCGTCAGGGCAGCCGTTAGAAATGATGGGGCCCCTACTGAACCTCAAGATGGGGCCCCCCCGTAAACTTCCTCAACCCTTAGCCTTGGGGTCTGGCTGGGCCCTGGCTGGACCTTGGGGTCTGGCTAGGCCCTGGCTGGACCTTGGGGTCTGGCTGGGCACTGGGGTCTGGCTGGGCCCTGGCTGGAGCTTGGGGTCTGGCTGTGCTCTGGCTGGACCTTGGGGTCTGGCTGGGCCCTGGGGTCTGGCTGGGCCCTGGCTGGACCTTGGGCCCTGGCTGGCCCTGGCTGGACCTTGGGGTCTGGCTGAGCCCTAGCTGGACCTTGGGGTCTGGCTGCACCCTGGCTGGACCTTGGGGTCTGGCTGGGCCCTGGGGTCTGGCTGGGACCTGGCTGAACCTTGGGGTCTGACTGGGCCCTGGGGGTTTGGCTGGACCTTGGGGGTCTGGCTGGACCCTGGGGGTCTGGCTGGGCCTCAGGGTCTGGCTGGGCCTCAGGGTCTGGCTGGGCCTTGTGGTCTGGCTGGGCCTTGGGGTCTGTCTGGGCCCTGGTGGTCTGGCTGGGCCCTGGCTCACCACTCCGCTGTCTTCCTTCCCTGTCCTCCTTCTTTTCTATTCTTCTCTCTTCTCCTCTTCTTCTTTTCTTCTCTTCTTCTTTTCTTCTGCTCTTCTTCTGGCCGGGCCCTCCGTCTCAGGCAGCTTCACTGACTGGAGGGGGTGGAGCCAAAGCAGCATGCTTGGGAGGCCCCCGCACGCTGCTTGGCCCTGCCCAGCCAGCGAAGCTGCCAGGGCAGGAGGAGACACACACAGTCTGCTCCGGATTCGGACTCAGAGTCTGATACCAGAGCTGAAGAAGGGCGCCTCCGCTGCCGATGGGGCCCCGGTGGGCCAGGCTCCCCAGGCTCCTTACGGCAGCATAGGGTGTAATGCCCTGATGGCGGCCCTGCATAGCGTCTCCAGAAGTCACCTTATCGCCTGGAATCCATATTCCGTCTGCTACACTTTGTATCAGTGGCGAAACTACAAGGGTCGCAGGGGTCGCACTTTCGACCGGGCCCCGGCATTCCACCACTGGAGGGGGGCCCAGGCAGTGGTGGAACCACTGGTAACACTTTAAGAACCAAGGGTCTTTAAAGTCAATGCATTTATGACTGAACAGTTCTGTCATTGGTCCTTAAGAGGTTAATTAGGCAGCAGAGGCCTTGTTAATTTTCCTCTGGCTATCCATCATGAGTCTGACACCTCCTGGTGTCTCATTGCAGGTCTGGTGGTCACTTGCTTGTGATCACTCAAGTGTGATGTGTCCCTATCTGTCTCTTGAAACAAAGTAGTTCTTCTGCACACTATTTTCATAAAATAATCACAAAAAGGGTGCTCATCTGCAAGAAGGACTCACCAAGGTCCTATAAATGTGTAACTACACCACAATAAATCAAGAGGGCACAACCATGAAATAACATATACTAGGGATGTGCGTTTCGGGTTTCGGAATTTTCACGAAATTTCCCGATTCGTGTTTTCGGATGCGGCCGATTTTCCTAAACTTTTTAGATCCGAAAACAGCAGATACGAAAAGTTTTCCGGGCCGAAACGAAATATTTTCGGAATTTTCGAATGGACTTGAAATGTGTCAAATCAAAATTTATTTTCGCTCTATTCATGATTTCGGTTCCATTCGTGATTTCGGTTCCATTTCGGTAATTCTGGACATCGTATATTTAACTATTACCAGTTATATCGCTGATTCTGTAAATTTTGTATTTGTAAATGCGTAACACTTGTTTTTTTGTTTCCAATGGTCCGATAATTCTGTCGATACGAAAATTCGTAATCGGGTCGGATCCGATTCGTCCACGGGTCGCGCATGCGCCGGTGGATGTCGTAACTTTATTGAGCCATTTTTGTAGAGAGTTTTGACAATTGCCAAAAAATATAGAAATTATTTATCATGGCTGAAGGAAGAGACAGAGAGTCCCATTCGGACACCTCCTCATCTGCTTCCACCCCAGAGACACCCAGGAAGAAGCGGGCCAGCAACATGGCATTTGACGAGATGCTGGAGCTGGTCCGCATCTTTGATCTTAAAGATTACGACTGCCGTAAGGGCCCTTACGGCAGAAAGAATAACGCGCGCAAGAACCGTATCCTAGATAAGCTACGCACCACCATCGCGGAATTATTTGGGAAAGACCAGACGAAGGACCAGCTCCGAAAACGCTGGTCCGACCTCAAGACGCGCGAGCAGGAGCAGCTGAGGCACATCCGGTGTGTCATAGCCAAACGTAAGTGTCATGTTATATTGTAAAGCGCTGCGCAAACTGTTGGCGCTATATAAATCCTGTATAATAATAATAATGTGCTTGCATGTGCTAATGTGCACAGAAATACGTTGATTTATCTAGTCCTTTTTTCATGCAATGTGATTGTGTATAGCTTTGCTTTTTCTCGTCATACATGCATTTTTGCCATAGCTCTTCTTTTTTGTGATTTTACTACGTATTCGTGAAAATTGTGACATTTGATGTATGTAGATGAAGTTACAATGCTGGATTTCTTTTGGCACTGTGTGTACTGTAGTGTGCTGGGGGGGGAGGTTGTTGTGATTGAGTGATGCATACGAGATGACTCGCAGCTTTCCCAATATTGGCTCCCATCTGCGCATCAACAAAAATCTCTGTGTCTCTGCTAAGTGGTAGGATGGGACATGTAGTTGTTCTGAAAGTGCATCCAAACAGAGCCGCGTTCAATACATCCTCAGCAGCTGCTGAATTGTTGCAGCGCAGCAATTCAGTTTGCTGCAGCAGTGTCATTATTGAACGCTTTAGATACAAATTTCAAAACAAAATGGCGGATTTCTGTTGTTTCTGCAATATCCAGTTTTATTAGCAGAAACTGAAAGTGAAACTGAGGCTGAGGCCTTCTATAAAATAAATAAAAGCAGTCACACAATGCGTTTTGTATGCACACAACACAAATAATAGTTTTTATTGAATAAACATAATGTTTACTTCTAAAAAAAATATATAATTGAGCGGTAATATATGTCTATGTGCAGAGGAAATAAATAAATATTTTGTGACTTTAGAACTATGAGATGGGAGTAGTGGTGTGTCAAGCTGGTAGTGCTAGTGGGTAGTGGAGGGGTGTCGCAATACTTTCGGCAATATATTGTATACATATACCATTTTTTCCAGTCTGCATTATTTACGTGTTATTTTTTGGATTTGGCAGAAGACAGGAAGAAGGCAGCATCTGCCCCGGCGGGCACCAGTGCCCCAGTGGAGGAGGAGCCACGGGTGACCACCAGCGCTGGTATATACTGTTTTATTTTGCAACGACTTTTGGTCAAAAAAAGAAACATTTTTTGTTTACTGTATTTTAATTTAATTTTTCGGCGAGCTACGCCTGGCTGTACCCATCATCGACGCCATCCAGGAACTGCTCCAGGAACTGCGGGAGCACATAAGCAATGCTGCTGACCTCCTGGAGCGGCAGTGAGACCAGTGGCAGCCTCCTCCCGAATGTAACCGGAATGTGCCTCAGCTGCTCCTGCTCGCGTGCCTTGAGGTCGGACCAGCGTTTTCGGAGCTGGTCCTTCGTCCGGTCCTTCCCAAACAGCTCCAGGATGGTGGTGCGTAGCTTGTCAAGGATACGATCCTTGCGGGTGTTATTCTTCCTGCCGTAAGGGCCCTTACGGCAGTCATAATCTTTGTAATCAAAGATGCGGACCAGCTCCAACATCTCCTCAAATGCCAGTAATTATCTCAAGTGAACTAATATTCTGAACAAGATGTTCGCCTGGCTTACAATGGCGGCCATCTTCCAGTTCCACTACACTATGTTTGTTTGTGCCCCTGTTGGGCAGTTTGCCATCCTTGGCATGTTCCCTTCCCTTCCCCATGTTGTAAATAAATTTTCTATTTTTTCTGTATTTTCCTGTTTGTGTGCGTTGCTTTTCCTTACTTAATAAGTTAATATGTATCGCTCGGTTTCCACACTGTTAAAATTATATGTACATAAATGTATTGACATTTCTATGAACCCTTTGTCATAAATTTGTCAACATATTTGTGGCCATGAATGTGACTGTGCACATTCTACACTTCCTGCCTGGCCAAAAAATGTCACACACTAACACAACCTTGTTGTACTGCCTTGAGATTTGATTACCGACGTGGCATGGTTTTGTTAAGCTTAGGCGATGTCACAACAACACGGATTTTTGTCCATTCATTGTATAACCAAGAATTTATCAAAAACTATTGATGGCAGCACTTCGTGAAGTCTTCTCTGACACAACCCAAAGATCCTCAGTGCGGCTCAGGTCTAGTTTATTTGTCCCTGTTTGCAGCTTCACGCAACACCTCCTCCCAGCTATGAGCTCTCTCTCCCACCGCTGCCCGCTAAGACGCTGCCCGCCAACATGGTCACGTCTTTGCAGGAAGACAACAGCGTGGGGGAACGGCAGCTGCCGACAGTCCCAAGACCTCGTCACAATGACGCCAGTTCTGGAGTTAACCCCTAACTGCGACCAATGGTGGAGATAGGGGGTTCATTGGAACCCCCTATCTCCCGATCCGCGGCAGCTATCGGTTGGTTAATGTTTGGTATCTTTGGATCGACCAGAGCATGGCCTTTCCAACAATACCAAACATGACAATGTTAAAAATTATAAAAAATTCAAATATTAAAAAAAAATAAACAGGTTTTTTGTTTTGTTTTGTTAATGCAGCAATATTGTTCCCATTTCAATTATAATGTGAACAATGATGCTGCACTAAGGATTTTTGTATGGGGTACGTTTGTTAAAAATAGTGTAATTTTCACCCAAAAAAATGTAACAAGTCCCCTTTTCAATTTTTTTTAACAAACGCAACTCATAAAATATAACCGTAAACACTCGCATGTTAAAATGTAAAAAAAATACTTTACACCTTGTAAAACAAACATTGAAAATTCTAATTTTATTGCATTTTTTGTTATAATATACAGACAGGACATGACGCATACATATGATAATGATATATTATGAATCATCTGCTGAGTCTGCCGGAAAGAACGATATATAACATGTCTGGGTCATATTATAAAATAAGGCTTCAAAACGCGTTTAAACAAGAGGAGCGAAACTGTTAAAAATTAGCTCAGCAGCAGACCGCAGTACCGCACACAGGCGTGAAGGGAAGCCGTTAAATGCCTCAGCAGCGAAAGGGTTAATTTTTTTTTGTCTGTTTTAGGCTAGGGTCAGACTGAGGCAGTGCGAACGCGCGTGCAGCCGCACTTAATCACGGCCGCACTAGCAGCAGATGCCGGGCAATGACGGCCAATATACGAAGTACGGTCGCACAAAAGTCCGGCTGCGCAACGCAAGTGGAAAATGAACGCATTTTTTCGAGAACGTGAAACCGCAGGTACTGACGTACAGAGTGCGCTGCGTCCGCTAGCGGCGTGTGTGCGTGATTAGGAGACGTCAGACGCTGCTAATGTCCGGCCAACATAACGTCCAGACACAAAAAGAGTTTTATTGATGATCCGTACAAAATCACGGACGAAAATGCGCATCGTATGACCACTATCACGTATTCTGTGAAAAAATGCGTCCATTCGTTCGAACGCACTTTTTCACAGACAACATAAAAATGCGTTAGTCTGACCCTAGCCTTAAATCTTTTTTTTTTTTTTTTCGTTTCAGATCATTTTGATCAACTATTTTTCCGTTTTAAAACCTTTTTGTTCTGGTTTTTATTTTTAAAGTCAGACCATTCGGGTCAGTTTAGCGTTTTTTAAATCGTTTTGTTAATTTTTTTTTGTTCCTTGGCTTTCATACCATTTTTTAATGTGATTAAATAAAGTTGTGAAATGTATATTCATAAGAAAAAAAGGATCTTTATTTAATTAAAAAAAACACGATAGAATCACCAGAATTATCGTATCGACAGAATGAATTATCGGATCCGAAAAACAAACCAAAAATTTATTATAAAAAAATATATAAAGTATAAAAAAGTAAACCATAGTAGCTTACATCAAAACGAATAGAGTTAGACACTTTGAAACGAGGACAACAGACGTTCCGAAAAAACGAAAATTTCCGAAATCACAAAAAGTCGATACAAAAAACGAGCAAAGTGACACGAAAATACGAAAAATGGTCGATATTCCGAAAAAATATGTACACGAAAAACGAGTCGAGCCGAACCGAATCGAAACAGAAATCGGCCGAAACGAGCCGAATCGAAAAGTTTAAACATCCAAACGAATCGAACCGAATCGAACCGAAAAAAAAAATCGGTGCACAAGCCTAATATATACCAAAAGTATAATAAAAAATATCTTTAAAGAAATACAAAAATATATAATGTCAGTAACAAGAGTAAAGTAGCACAAATGTTACATATAGATAAAGTACACAATATGCAGCATATAGTAAGGCAGCCCCAGAGGCTCAGCAAAAATAAACACAAGAAAAACCAAATAGCTGAACCAAATGAAATATGCAATGTTAGGGAAAGCACTATGCAAAAAGCAGCCAAAAAGTGAGTCAGTACAAACTCCTGAAAGGCAAGACAAGGCACCCCAACGTTTCGGCGATCTATTGCCTAGTATCCCGGTTATATATGCATTAGCTATGGAATTTAATGCTATGGTAATATTAATATAATAGGGATATTAAACGATAGGTATTGTTAGGTTTGGAATCCAGCAATTTTTGGATAGTGCAAGAGACATGTATACAGGTATTTTTGCAAAATGTTTTTAGTAAAAATGCAAAACTCTCTCGCTGGGGGGGGCCCTTCATGGATTCTTGCACCGGGGCCCTGAGGTTTCTAGTTACGTTTCTGCTTTGTATACTTTGTATTTGAGGTGTTATCCCTTTCGTTGTGGATGACGTGTGTGGAACGTCTCGGTGATCGTACCTTGTGTGCAGAGGATGTCCCCTACACGCCATGGGGTCTCCGTAGCAAAAGACCCCCATACTCACCTTTATGTCCAGGGTCCCGCAGTGGTCTGACTTCTTTGAAGTCAGTCCCTCGCTTTCATATCGCTGGGCACAATGATGTCAGTTTAAGGCACCCCCCTCCAAAGCCAGTATAGTGCCTGAAGGGGGGTCCTTTGAACAAACCTATCAAGAAAGGCATCGCTGGAAAGGTTAGTCTGTCCTTTGCAGTGATGCCCCTCTTAACCCCTTAATCCCGGATTGCAGCCTTATTCCGGTGGAGTCTGATATCTTGGATGTCAGCGCCGCTTTCTGGACCTCCCCTCATCCACTGATAACGTCGCACATGGGCACGATGACATCAGAAAAGGAATCCCCCCCTAGCCAGGCAGGGGATTCCCTATGTTAGAGATATTGGGGGTCCTTTAGAAAAGATGTTTTGTAAGTATAGCTGTGTACCCCATAAATTTGTGGGGAAGGGCATAAGAGAGGAGTATCTTTTGTTGGGACAAGCAGGTTATGATGCTGATTCTTTTCTGAAGTCCGACCTTACTTTCCTCCAGGTGGTCAACTGCTTGTAATGTGGAACGAAGGGTAAACCTCCACCCCAAAATGACGATGCAACAATGGGAATTTCATGGCAGATCTATAAAATGAACCTATGAGGTCCCACAGATGTGGCTAAGAAATCAGCAGGTATTTGGGATTGATCCAAGGTCACCTAAAGTACAACGTGTCCTGCAAATATATTGCCATCATCAAAGCAAATCCCTTTACCTCATTATTTCCATGATTATTTGTAGATGTAAGTGGTTTGCTTGGAGATTTGCATGACCCATAACAATATTCCCCGCTCACTCTCATCTGATGGCCAACATCCAAGCTCCAGTTACACCGGAAGAGTAACTAAAAACCAGAAACCAAACGACATCCATGGAGAGATAGAAATACGAGCTCACCTTTCTTGTAGCGTTTGTGCTTACTTACAAAGTAGGGATAATGATATGTATCGCTTCTGTGCTCTTTAATGATTGGCTGAGAGAAAAAGCCAATCAGATTGAAAAAAATACAGCATTTTCTAGTGATGCCTATTATGTGTTTCCACTGTATTGGCACGGCAAGAGTGTTTATCAGAATATTTGGTCAAGCTGATGAGCTCATTGCAAGCATCAATACAGGCAACATTTAATTCACAATGTCCTTATCGTAATATCGGCAATTCTACAGAAAAAAATAATATTTTTAGATAAAACACAATTTTTTGTAAAAAAAAAAAAAAGCATTCTTATATAAACATAATTTTGTTTAAAGAATCATTTTAGTATAAAAATTATATAAAAAAATCTATGCAAATTAATACTTTTTTTACAAAAAATAATTTTACAGTAAAGCAATCATTTTATATTAACAATAATTTTTATATTAAAACTAATTCATACTAAAAACTACTTTTATTGTGAAAACAGCAACAAAAAAATGTAACTCACAATTTCAATTCAGTAAAACCAGCACTTGTACATTATAACCTGCAACTCATAATTCCACTAATGTAATATACACTATTGTGCAGTAAACCCACAACTCACAATGGGGGTTATTCAGAAAGCACCGAAACTGTTGTTCCCAGCACTTCCCTGCAGTTCGGAGAATCAAAGTTCTGCACCCTGCAATGAATTCTTCATTCAACGCAGGGTCCCCGGAGTGCAGGGAAAACCCTCCCCAATCCCGCCAAACACCTGCCTTAAAATCCACTGAAAACCTGCCAGAACTGCCACAAAAAACACGCCGAACACGCTGGGAAAAGCAGACAAGCTGACGAACGGGTTATATAAAATAAAAAACAACAATCCACTTGAAATTGTCAAAATTTAAACGCTGTTTGCAAAAAAAACTACTGAACGAAAATGCCTGGAATTTACATTTAAGATCCTATGAATGATAATAAAAAGGACTGTTACAGAAAACAATTTTGATGAAAAAATCCAGAAAAATGCCTAAAAGATCCTAAACACAAACAAACAATAAAGAGACTTTTTTCTGCAGATTAAAATAATAAATGGTTTATTAGATATTGGGGAAAAAGGGAATATTTTTAACACTGAAGCCTATGGGATTAGCCGGAATAAACCTGCCGAATGAAACCACTGAACATCAGGGCATTTCGGCAACTTTTCACTGCTGTTCGGTGTCTGTGAATAGATTAACCATTGCTTCTCTATGGGGGATTTCACTGCTTTCGAACAGGCACCGTACTGGCTAGCAGTTTGCCAAAATCTGGTGAACTGACTGATCTCTGAATTGCCCAATGGCTCCAAAATATCACCATACCAGGAAATTCCCTGCTAGGTGACATTTTGGGGCCAGATCGTCTCTTTCTGAATAATGTGTCTACTGTAAAATACATACCAAAATATGATCCGCAACTCGCAATGTGTCTAACTCACACTATTTATATTATTACCCATATCACACAATGCCCCTACGGTAAAATACACTATTATACAGTAAATCCCACAATTTGCAATTCCACTACTGTAGAAAACACTATTGTGCAATAAACCCCGCAGCTTGCAATTCAACAACTGTAAAAAACATTATTGTACAGTAAACCCTGCAAGTTGCAAGTCCACTACTGTAAAAAACACTATTGTACAGTAAACCCCACAACTTGCAATTCCACTACTGTAAAAAACACTATTGTACAGTAAAGCCCACAACTTGCAATTCCACTACTGTAAAAAACACTATTGTACAGTAAACCCCACAACTTGCAATTCCACTACTGTAAAAAACACTATTGTACAGTAAACCCCACAACTTGCAATTCCACTACTGTAAAAAACACTATTGTACAGTAAAGCCCGCAACTTGCAATTCCAGTTCTGTAACAAACATTGTATCGTATACCTGCAATGTTTCACTGTAAAGTACACTATTTAATTATGACCCGTAACTCGCCATGCTTTTATTGTAAAAAACAATATTTGAAATATAATCAGCAACTCGCACTGTGTCTACTGTAAAATACACTATTATACAGTAAATCCCACAATTTGCAATTCCACTACTGTAGAAAACACTATTGTGCAATAAACCCCGCAGCTTGCAATTCAACAACTGTAAAAAACATTATTGTACAGTAAACCCTGCAAGTTGCAAGTCCACTACTGTAAAAAATACTATTGTACAGTAAACCCCACAAATTGCAATTCCACTACTGTAAAAAACACTATTGTACAGTAAAGCCCACAACTTGCAATTCCACTACTGTAAAAAACACTATTGTACAGTAAACCCCACAACTTGCAATTCCACTACTGTAAAAAACACTATTGTACAGTAAACCCCACAACTTGCAATTCCACTACTGTAAAAAACACTATTGTACAGTAAAGCCCGCAACTTGGAATTCCAGTTCTGTAACAAACATTGTATCGTATACCTGCAATGTTTCACTGTAAAGTACACTATTTAATTATGACCCGTAACTCGCCATGCTTTTATTGTAAAAAACAATATTTGAAATATAATCAGCAACTCGCACTGTGTCTACTGTAAAATACACTATCTAGTGTCTACAACTTGTCATCCTAACAATATTTCTGTGAAGGCGATTGAATACATTAAAAATGTGCAAATTAGCATGATACTAATCTATTATCCGTTTCAGAATGACAATCTATAAGCAAAGTTACTATTTACCCCACAAGTAGCTGTTGACTACACATCCTTTCTGTCAAATGTTATGCTAATTTTTTTTTTTTAAAAAAAGAACGGCTCGCTAGTAATGGTTTGGAACACAAAATTCATTGATCCGCATTGATGCCTTTACCTCATGATTTCCATGATTATTTATAGAGGAGGTGGTTTGTACGGTAACATGCATCACATATAAAGGTATTACAGACCTGAAAATACCTCTCAACCAGTGACCAACATCAGAGCTGGAAACACGACTGACAGATCCTTAAAACCAGCAACAAAACATCAATCACGATGGACCAAAACTGTGAGACGGCACTTCTGGCTGTGTTAATAATCATCTTTATAGTAGGGATAATGACTAATACATTCATCGCTGCTGTGGATTTCCCTGATTGGCTGAGAGGGAGGAAGATTAAGGCTTGTGAGAAAGTCCAGGTCCTCCTAGCGGTGTCTAGGATTTTTTTTCTCGCTATCAGTATGATGAAGGTGTTCGTCACCTTGTCGGGTGTAGACAAGGATCTGCTTATAAACAACATCCTTACCTGCATCCACATTTTTAACAATTTCACCAGTCTCTGGTACCTCACTCTGCTGTCAGTCATCTACTTCCTGCGAGTCTCAGACTGCAAGAACGCCTTCTACTTACGCCTGAAAGATATGATATTCCGAAAGCTGAGGTATTTCCTAATCGGGGTCACCGTGATAGCGTTCTCTAACCTTCTTCTGCATTTATGGGGTCATTATGATCAGATCTCCAATGCACAACCGCACAATATAACAAGTGAAGGATGTCAGCCAGAATTTACAACGTTGTCCCTCATTTTTATCACCATTGGAAACTCTGGACCTTTCGCCGTTTACAGTGTGTCCACCATGATGCTGGTCACCTCCGTGTGCCGTCACATGATGCAGATGAGAAGCAGCAACATTGATCTTTCCAAAAGCAATCTGGACAGTTACAACGCTGCGGTGAAGTCTTTGGTTGTTTCCGTCCTCATATACGCCTTGCACATCAGTGCTAATGTTTGGGGCTTGTTTTACTTCTCCTGCTTCGGTCTCGCTGGCTTTTTTATATTGTTAAACTTGTTCCCCACGATTCACTCCGTCTGCCTGATCTTCATGAACTCCAAACTAAGACAGCAATTACGCAAAACATTTGAGCAAACGCCAATGTGTCTCCCAAAGAGGGGATGGGCTGAATCCACCAGGACCACCACAGTGACGACCATTGATGATTAACCGGGGACTCCCCAAGCCTTACTCATAGAAACGCTCAGCTGTTGAAGTCAGTTCGTATCGGTGATATCAGAGGGCGAATAGTGAAAAGGAGAATGAGTTAGAAGAGGACATCGATATAACTCATGCTGCGTTCTCTGGTTTTGCATGAAAATATAGATTTCTAAATAGAATTACTTAGATTTAGATTTAATGAGAAAGTAATTTGAGTGAACAAATTGTTACATAATATCACATTTACTGTATATCATCTTATGATATTTAAGGCTTATAATAAAATTATACAAATATTGAAATCTTTGGCATCACATTGAATATTTTCTTTCTTTATTGGACACAAGGGGTTATTCAGAGAGCAACGAAATCTTGCCGACATTTCGGTGCTTTCTTGTTCCCCGGGCTTCCCTGCACTTCGGGGAATCAAAGTTCCCCACCCTGCAGTGAATTCAGCATTCACCGCAGGGTCCCCGGAGTGCAGGGAAATCCTGCCGCGAACTCGACGAACACCCTTTGAACACCTGCCAAACACTTACCAAACATCCACTGAAAACCCACAGAAACCACCTCAACAACTACTCCGGACACACCAGAAAAAGCCAACAATACCCCCTATAATATCTAATGGCCTATTCCCTTTAATATCTAATGGTATATCCCCATATAACCCTATAATATCTAAGGCCCTATCCCCCTATAATATCTAATGGTATATCCCCATATAACCCTATAATATCTAAGGCCCTATCCCCCTATAATATTTAATTGCCTATCCCCATATAACCCTATAATATCTAATGGCCTATCCCTCTATAACCCTATAATATTTAGTGGCCTATCCCCCTATAATATCTAATGGCCTATCACCCTATAATATTTAATTGCCTATCCCCATATAACCCTATAATATCTAATGGCCTATCCCTCTATAACCCTATAATATCTAGTGGTCTATCCCCCTATAATATCTAATGGCCTATCCCCCTATAACCCTATAATATCTAATGGCCTATCACCCTATAACCCTATAATATCTAAGGTCCTATCCACCTATAATATCTAATGGCCTATCCCTCTATAACCCTATAATATTTAGTGGCCTATCCCCCTATAATATCTAATGGCCTATCCCTCTATAACCCTATAATATTTAGTGGCCTATCCCCCTATAATATCTAATGGCCTATTCCCCTATAACCCTACAATATCTAATGGCCTAACCCCCTATAACCCTACAATATCGAATGGCCTAACCCCCTACAATCCTACAATATCTGATGGCCTATCCCCATATAACCCTATAATATCTAATGGCCTAACCCCCTATAACCCTACAATATCTAATGGCCTAACCCCCTACAACCCTACAATATCTAATGACCTATCCCCATATAACCCTATAATATCTAATGGCCTATCCCCCTATAACCCTACAATATCTAATGGTCTATCCCCCTATAATATCTAAAGGCCTATCCCCATATAACCCTATAATCTAAGGTCCTATCCCCTATAATATCTAATGGCCTATCTCCATATAACCCTATGATATCTAATGGCCTATCCCCATATAACCCTATAATATCTAATGGCCTATCCCCCTATAATTTTGAATGGTCTATCCCCCTAAAATATCCAATGGCCTATCCCCATATAACCCTATAATATCTAATGGCCTATCCTCCTATAATATCTAATGACCCATAACCCTACAATATCTAATGGCCTATAGCCCTATAATATCTAATGACCTATCCCCCTATAATATCTAATGGCCTATCCCCATATAACCCTATAATATCTTATGGCCTATCCCCATATAGCCCTATAATATAAAATGGCCTATCCCCCTATAATATCTAATGGCCTATCCCCCCTATAATATCTAATGGCCTATCCCCTTATAATATCTAGTGGTCTATCCCCCTATAATATCTAATGACCTATCCCCCTATAACCCTACAAAATCTAATGACCTATCTCCCTATAAACCTATAATATCTAGCATCCTATCCCCCTATAGCCCTATAATATCTAATGGCCTATCCCCCTATAATCCTACAATATCTAATAGCCCCCAATAATAAATAATGGCCTATAACATCTAATTGCATATCCCCTATAACCCTATAATATCTAATGGCTTATCCCCTATAACCCTATAATATCTAATGGCCTAACCCCCTAAAACCTTACAACATTTAATGGCCTATCTCCATATAATATCTAATGGCCTATCCCCTATAACCCTACAACATCTAATGGCCTATCCCCTATAACCCTACAACATCTAATGGCCTATCTCCCTATAATATCTAATGGCCTATCCCCTGTAACCCTATAATATCTAATGGCCTATCTCCCTATAATATCTAATGGCCTATCCCCTGTAACCCTATAATATCTAATGACCTATCCCCCTATAATATCTAATGGCCCTATATCCCCATATAACCCTATAATATCTTATGGCCTATCCCCATTATAGCCCTATAATATAAAATGGCCTATCCCCCTATAATATCTAATGGCCTATCCCCCTATAATATCTAATGGCCTATCCCCTTATAATATCTAGTGGTCTATCCCCCTATAATATCTAATGACCTATCCCCCTATAACCCTACAAAATCTAATGACCTATCTCCCTATAAACCTATAATATCTAGCATCCTATCCCCCCTATAGCCCTATAATATCTAATGGCCTATCCCCCTATAATCCTACAATATCTAATAGCCCCCAATAATAAATAATGGCCTATAACATCTAATTGCATATCCCCTATAACCCTATAATATCTAATGGCTTATCCCCTATAACCCTATAATATCTAATGGCCTAACCCCCTAAAACCTTACAACATTTAATGGCCTATCTCCATATAATATCTAATGGCCTATCCCCTATAACCCTACAACATCTAATGGCCTATCCCCTATAACCCTACAACATCTAATGGCCTATCTCCCTATAATATCTAATGGCCTATCCCCTGTAACCCTATAATATCTAATGACCTATCCCCCTATAATATCTAATGGCCTATCCCCATATAACCCTATAATATCTTATGGCCTATCCCCATATAGCCCTATAATATAAAATGGCCTATCCCCCTATAATATCTAATGGCCTATCCCCCCTATAATATCTAATGGCCTATCCCCTTATAATATCTAGTGGTCTATCCCCCTATAATATCTAATGACCTATCCCCCTATAACCCTACAAAATCTAATGACCTATCTCCCTATAAACCTATAATATCTAGCATCCTATCCCCCTATAGCCCTATAATATCTAATGGCCTATCCCCCTATAATCCTACAATATCTAATAGCCCCCAATAATAAATAATGGCCTATAACATCTAATTGCATATCCCCTATAACCCTATAATATCTAATGGCTTATCCCCTATAACCCTATAATATCTAATGGCCTAACCCCCTAAAACCTTACAACATTTAATGGCCTATCTCCATATAATATCTAATGGCCTATCCCCTATAACCCTACAACATCTAATGGCCTATCTCCCTATAATATCTAATGGCCTATCCCCTGTAACCCTATAATATCTAATGGCCTATCTCCCTATAATATCTAATGGCCTATCCCCTGTAACCCTATAATATCTAATGGCCTATCCTCCTATAATATCTAATGGCCTATCCCCCTATAATATCTAATGGCCTATCCCCCTATAACCCTATAATATCTAATGGCTTATCCCCCTATAACCCTATAATATTTAATGGCCTATCCCCCTATAACCCTAATATATCTAAGGGCCTAACTACCCCTGGGCCGGCTGGGTGGAGTAGAGGTAACATCACTGCTCTGCGTGGAGAGAGCCTGTGGAGTCATGGGCTCAATCCCAGCGAGCAACCTCTCCAGTAAGTGTCCTTGGGCAAGACACCTAATGGTACAGACTCGCCACCCAGGACATACCTGAAAACGAGAGAAATCTCAATGTTTCCTTCCTGGTAAAATACTTTCTCAAAAAAAACCCTCTTAACCCTATAATATATAAGGGACTGCCACCCCCCTAACCTGAATTCAGAGTTAAATTCTCAACTATACCCCCTAAAATGAAATAAAACCCCTAGTGTAGAGTATCTTTAAATCCAGAAGTCCACAACATCCTTTAGATTATATAAGCCAATAGCATTCCTTGTTAAATATTTATATCAGCCAATGAGATATCTCCTTCTATGGAGCTCATCTCATTGGTTGATTTAGTTTGGCCATGTGTAGCCACACTGTCCATTCAGAGACGCCACTTCTCTGTACATATACCCACATTACAGGCGGTGTGAGCATTTCAGAAAGAAACTAAAAACAACTAGTTCTTCCTGCGTGAGCTTGTATCTCCAGTATCCCTAGCGCGACACTCCGTGGAGTCCTGCAAACAAGAGGTTGGAATGGGCACTCTGGTGTTAAATTATAACCTTAAGCAAATGTCACGGGATGGCCCAGCACCCTCAGCCAGGGGCGGCGCGCAGTGACAGTGGTGACATGGACACTTGGGTGTGGTGGCACGCACCCCGTTTTACCAGTATTTTTAGTTAGATGTGATTATTGTGTGGTGTAATAAAGTGTTCCCCGTTGGTTATGGTGTAATGTATTTTTCCCTTTGTTTGCCTTGCTCGCCGCCATTTTCCGATTCTTGTGGCGCAGTTGGAATTTCGATTCGGAAAATGGCCGATCCGAACCATCCGGTTCGGATCGCAAAATGGCCGATTCGGACCATCCGGTCCGAATTGGCGACTCCCTGAAGGATGGTGGCCAATGGGTCCCGGGAGGGCGGGCAAGGAGTCCCATTGTATTCTAATTATAATGAGAAGTAATAAAAGTCTGTAATGTAAACAATAAAGGCAGATTCTGCAGTGCATTCAGCTGTGTCTGGTGTGGCTTGATTCTCCGCCGTATTTCGGATCTGAGTGTCCCCCGCGGCCTCAGAATACGGTGCCCATCCGATCCGAATCGAGCGCGCTGACCCTGCATCGAGCATCAGGGCAGCGGCGCTACATCAGAAGATTCGATCGGAGAAATTCAGAGATCCGAACCGAAGGGCGCGGCCGCGTACCGCGCTTCGGTATTGCGAGGGATTGCGGTGCGATCCGAATCCCTCGCCCATCCCGGCAGATCCGAAGATTCCTTCAGCCCTGGTCCGATCCGAAAAGTCGTTCACCGAGATCCGAAAAGTTACCCGCACCGCGATCGGAAACGTTTCCCGCAAGATCCGAAACGTTTCCCACATCGAACCGAAGATTCCTCCGCGGCTGGCAGATCCGATCTCCACGGACGTCCCACACCCGCAAGGTCAGTGAACCAGCTGCTCGGGACGCTGAGTGCCGTATGGCTCAGTGGTCGGGCTGGTTCTAGGCAGGGGTCCCCTCCACCGCCCGCTAACCCTTCCCCAGGGTCACGCCAGGCCGCACGAGACGCCGAGTGCGCGTCACTCGGTAGTCGGGCCAGCGGTAAGCGAAGGGGTCACGCAGATTGAGCACACCCGCAGGCGGAACAACATCCCATTCCGTCATAGCAAACAAAAAAATTTTTCCTATTACACCACATTTTTGAGCATTTTGACGGGACTTACACTCGCGAACTGAGAGGTTAACCGTTCCTTTTTCCGCTGCGTGTTTTCCCACGTTACGCATTCCTGTAATTCATATCAACCTACATGTGTATTATATGCCACTATATTGAGACCAGTAAAGTATAGAAAATAGAAAATCCACAACAGTGCTGGTGTATAGTAATTCCTAGTGCGGTGAGACTATCCCGAGGTTTATTCAGCGGCTCCTCCGGGGGTGAACGCTACACAAGCCTGAATTAAGGGAGGGCTGTTTCTTTTACAGCTGTTTAGGGGGAGAAACGGACACACGGCATTCATCTTTTTTTTTCATACTGGCAAAGCGACATATTCCAAAGGTAATCAGTGCCTATACACACAGAAACACAGACAGCTGTACAGTGTAATAAAATACAAAACATAATATCTGGAAAAAACGAGCATTGCATTTAAATTATGTAGAAAATATCAGCAATAAATTAAAAAAAATATATCTAAGTAGTTAGCAAAAATAATACAGAAACCAGACAGCGCGCGAGCAACAGCAACGCAAAAAAATAAAAAATGGCAAGAATTCAAACAATTGTAATAGCGCGAAATAAAATTGCTCTCAATGGGAGCAAAGCTATTTTGTTTTCTATTTTGTTATATGAGACGAAACCAGACAGATACAATACTTACAGATCTAATCAATTAAAATAAAATGCTCAAAACTGTAAAAATAAAACAACCAATTGCCTCAACACTGCGGGGAGGTTCAATAGAAACACATCTCCGGGTGAGTTGCCACCTACAGGGAACTCAAACGCTTGAGAAAAACATAAAAACACCAACAGGCTGTCACAGCCAAAACCAGAAAGGCATTAAGATTCATGATCTGAACAAGCAAATGTAAGACATTTGAATGGCAGATCCCAAGTCTGACACCAACTATTAAAAAATTATAACCTTAAGCAAACAAAAACAATTTTCCTATTATAATTACCATATATGGAATCCCAAATAGTCTGTCATTTCTTTCTCATATATCAAAATGAAGCAAAACGCTGCGCTGCGCTGATCAGCGGAGAGACCAAAATCAGCTACACACAAAATATAGCTTCATCAGGTTGTCTGAGTACTTTTTGTTAGACAGACCAGTTTATTCGATTTCAAAGAACTTATAGCCAATCAGCATACAGATACATTTCTACATCAGAGTTTTAACATAGAAACATAGAAACATAGAAAAATGTCGGCAGATAAGAACCTTTCGGCCCATCTAGTCTGCCCAATTACATGGATACTTTACCTGGATTTATCTTTTGTTTAGGATAGCCTTATGCCTATCCCATGCTTGCTTAAATTCAATTACTGTTTTGGCCTCTACCACTTCTACTGGAAGACTGTTCAACAACACAGTTTAACAAAGATTACTACATATGAATCAGAGATGGGGTTTTTTCTAGCTTACAATGTCCGCACACCCTTTCCTGCACAAACAGGAAATATGGCTAATTCCACAGGCAACATCCTATGTAAGAAAAGACTGTCTAGCTACAGAAATGACACATATAAAGGAAGGGGGGTCACAGCCCATTTTATCAGAACAGGCTTTTCAAAACAGTATAGTTATTATATTCATACAGAAAATTAAAATCTAACATCTGGGATCTGATCCAACTGCATTATTGGAGCACAGCAAAGCAGCAGATTGGCTCCAAGCCTTTCTCAATCCTTTCACGAGCATCACTACTCAACATATGTATCACAAGAACAACAGATTCAATCACAAAATAACATAAATGACCACCTGAAATACTAGAGATCTAGCCAAGGTAAGAGAGCTACAAGAAAATGGCCTCCACGGGCTGCACACCCAGCTAACGCGTGCACAAAGAAATCACTGCTAAAAACACTAGAGAAAAATCAGGTGACTAGCCACCTCTCGGTGCTCTTTTTCTGGCATGTCATTATTTTTGAAAATTTTGGCATTTTGTGGCTCGTGCTTCATAGGGTTTTATTTGCTGTGCCTTCTCGTAAATTAACCCATTACAAAAAAATTGCCTCTTTATAATGAAGGTAGGCAGGAATGTGTCTCTAAAATGCGTCAATGTTAGGTATATTCTGTTTACCAAAAGTCCCATAAATATTGCTTATAATATAAAACAATGTCACATCTGTTACAGACAGATTAAAGGAACATTAAAGAATATAGTTTCCTTTTTTTGCATTTATTTAACTGGACAGAGGATCCTGACAGCCACAGCCCAATATTGTTTTAATTTTATTTTGGGTGATTTTACTCACCTTTTGTCCCTCGTTACTCACTGCTCCTCTTTGGCTCAGGGACTCCTGAGCTTTTCTGTGCAATTTGTGCTCCTATACAACTTACGTAACCTAGGAAGCACAAATTGTGCAGCACTACGGGACTTGCAGGCTTTCCGTACACAAGTTCCGTAGCGCCTGCACAGAGTGATGGATCGGAGCTGCACGCGCATGCACAGATCTGATCTATCACTGCCTCTCAGAGAATGCTCGCTACAGCGATTGGTCTCAGAGGGTGACGTCGCAGCTCTCAGTGTGTGACACCACTAGTGACCGATCTGGTGACTGCCAGGTGCGAAATTCAAAAATCCCAACTGTTGGTTGGGTTGGGGAACGTTTCCACTTCACCTAGCTTTTTAGTCAGATCGGGGGAACCATAAGGGGGGCACGCCTCATATCCTGACCACTTTATAATTGAAAACAAGTCAGGATGAGTAGAGTGTCCCTTTAGAAATCTGAATTTATGGATCCCTCCCATACAAGACATGTGCACAACAAAAAAAATTGTTTTGTTTCGGATCGCTTCGTTATGTTTTTTAGTTTGTTTTGGCGTGTTCGTTATGTTTCCATGATTCAGATCGATTCGTTATTTTGCTTTTTCCGTTATTTCATTTTTATTCATTATTTTGGAATGTAAAAGGGATGAATTAATTACTTAGATTAGGGGTAAAATAAAAAAAGATCCGTAATCCCCCTGTCCTTTGGTGCTGAAAATTTTTTCAGCACCAAGGACAGCAGTTCCGCCAGGCTCTGGAGCAAAAAATTCCCCTGTCCTAGGTGCTGAAATATGTTTCAGCACCAAGTACAGCACCCGCTGAGCGCAGCCAGACCGAAGGAAAAAAAAACTCGCTGCCTTCAAAAACACTACTCAAAAAAAATTCAAAAAAAAATCAATAAATAAAAAGGCCTTTTGCTACAAATGAAAAGAATAAACGGTTGAATAAATATATTATAAAAATTAGGATTTTTTTTTTACATTGAAGCCTATGGGATTCGCCTGTTTAAACCAGTCGAGCGAACCACCGAAAATCAGGACATTTCACTGGCATTTCACTGCTGCTCGGTGTTCTCTGAATAGTTTAACCTTAACCGTCACTTGTCTTTGGGGAGTTTGGCAATGTCCATGGCCTGTGGTGCTTACAACAGATTCAGTAGCATGGCCAATGGACAGGGAAACAAGTGAAACTTGTATAGCGAATCGATTCATGAAAGCTATATTGAGTCGTTATATTCCATTTTGTTTTTGTTCCGCTTCGGATGGAATCAATTCGTTATTTCGGAAGTGTTTCCAAAATACGAATCGGTATAATTTCATCAGAATTGCGTTGCGGAACGAAATGAAACGCACATATCTATCCCATAATACATCTTGTACTTCTGGCAAAATCCTTACATTCCACCCGAGAACTCCGTGTTGGGTTCGGTAAACAAAAATTGCAATTGGAACATGACGCTTTCAACTCGCAAAGAGTAAATCTAATTATCCGCATCAAACAAATGCCTTTGCCTCATTATTTCCTTGTTTATTTATAGCTGGGGATGTTTTGCATCGCTATTTACACAGTGCATATAAATATTACCCACTCGAAGTGAGCCCTCATCTGTCGAGCAACAGCCAAGCTGCAAATATAACTCAAGGATCCTAACACCTGCAACAACATGGCATCCACAAGGGATCTGAGCCATGACGTCACCTTCCTGGTTTTCTGTGTATTTGCCTTTATTGCCGGGATATGGGTAAATCTATTTATCGCTGCTGTGGATTTTCCTGATTGGGTGAGAGGGAAGAAGATTAAGGTCTGTGAAAAAAAATCCAGTACATCCTAGCGCTCTCCAGGATGTCTCATCTCTGTGTCACTTTGATAAGAGTGTTCACTTAAGTGGCCGGGCAAGATCATCGGTTCGGATTAAATGACAGCCTAAACTTCATCCAAATTTCATTCAACTTTGCCGGCCTCTGGTATCTAACGTTGCTGACAGTCCTCTACTTCCTGAAGATTGCAGACTGCAAGCATGCTCAGATTTTACGCCTGGAAGTCATAATATCGCAAAGACTGTTGTGTTTCATAGTCGGGGTCACCCTGATATCTGTCTCTGTTGCTGCTCTGCGAGTGATGAGCTTGAAAAATGAGCACACCGGTGAACAGCAACACAATCAAACAGACGTAACCTGCAGACCACGCTTTTCAGTGTCGATCCTCTATTCAGTCGCAGTGGGAAACTGTGGACCTTTTATTCCATACAGTGTGTCCTCCATATTGTTAGTGACCTCTTTGTGCCGGCATATGATTCAGATGAGAAGGAGTGACATTGGTCTTTCCAAAAGCAATCTGGACCATTACTACTGTATGTTGCAATAAAGTCCTTGGTTGTGTGTTACCTCATATATGCCCTACATATTGGAGCCAATGTTCTGGGTGCTACATACTTCACCTGCTTTGGTGTGTCTGGGCTTTTTGTGTTGTTAAATATATTCCCCAATCTTCACTCCGTCTACCTGATCTATGGAAACTCCAAACTCCGACAGAGATTCTCTGAAACAATACAAAGAACAACAAACTATTTAACAAAGGCGAGGCACTGAGTCCACCCAGACCTGGAGCATGGCGACCGTTGCGGAATGACGTGGGAACCACCAAATTCAATGTCTTTCACTAAAATGACTTTCACTTTTGACTTTCACCAAAATGTTACTAATCTTAAACTCTTAGAAACATAGAAACATAGAAACATAGAAAAATGTCGGCAGATAAGAACCTTTCGGCCCATCTAGTCGCCCAATTACATGGATACTTTACCTGGATTTATCTTTTGTTTAGGATAGCCTTATGCCTATCCCATGCTTGCTTAAATTCAATTACTGTTTTGGCCTCTACCACTTCTACTGGAAGACTGTTCCATGTATCCACCACCCTCTCAGTAAAATAATGCTTCCTGATGTTACTTTTAAACCTTTGCCCCTCTAATCTAAGACTATGTCCTCTTGTTTTGCTACTTTGTTTCCTTTTAAATATACTCCCTTCCTCTACCTTGTGGATTCCCTTTACGTATTTAAATGTTTCTATTTGGTCAAGCCAATGTGAATTAGTGATATTGGGCTCAGAAATAAAATACAAGAATGTTGGATCTGAGAGTATATTTATACTGTATATTATACTATGGGGATCCATAAAAATATGAATTTCTATGCTAGAAAATATTATTTTACTTACATTGTGAACTCATAATCTGGCCACATTGAGTATCCACCAACCTTTTAAAATGTTTACTGCAACCTCTTAAAACGTGTACTCTACATTGTTACAATTTAAATATCACCGGCCACATTACATACTTGTTGCCAACGTTAGCGCTCACTTGTGTGAGCGTTAACGTTAGCCCTGGTGGCGCTAACGCGGGCCACCCATACTACAATCCAAATGCTAACGGGTGAAAAAACTGTTACCGTTTGGAATCTTGCGCTGTACTGCGCGAGGTTACTGTACTTTGCACTCCCTATACTTAACATGAGGAGCGCAAAGTGTTAATCAGCGTTAGTATTACAATATACTATTGAAAATTAACATCCGGATATGGTTAGCAAAACGTTAACCACAGCCTGGACTTGGTGCTAACGGATTCCGCTGCTGCAGAATCCGTCAGCACCAGCAGTAACCCCCTCCCCCAAATGAATCCGATACTCACCTCCTATCCCACGGCGAGGAACACGGCTCCAACCGCCTCCTCCGTCCAGCGGGAGAAGGGAGAGACTGTGGGGGAAGCCCCCCAGTCTCCCCCTGCAGATCACTACACCGACCTGCCAGATATCGGGAGGCGAGATCCGGCAGATCATGTTACCGGCGCTGTCTGCTTCAATGGAGTCCTATGGACTGGCACCCTTCCTAGCACCCTAGAACAATGCAGGCTTCTTTTTAAGCGCCTACATTGCGCTAAAATGGAGGTGCAAAAGGAGAAACCTGAAGGCGCAGTTTTTCTCCTTTGCGTCCCCGTTTTAGCGCGATTGATGTAATGTATCCCCACATCATTTATGAGTCACTGTCACCGCATCCTTTTCATAATCAGAGGGTACACTGTATATAAAGCACCAATGCCGCTTCCTATTTATACCCAGATATCACACTGTATATAAAGTGCCACGGCTGCATCCTATTTATACCCAGATATCACACTGTATATAAAGTGCCACTGCTGCATCCTATACCCAGATATCACACTGTATATAAAGTGCCACTGCTGCATCCTATTTAGAAACATAGAAAAATGTCGGCAGATAAGAACCTTTCGGCCCATCTAGTCGCCCAATTACATGGATACTTTACCTGGATTTATCTTTTGTTTAGGATAGCCTTATGCCTCTCCCATGCCTGCTTAAATTCAATTACTGTTTTGGCCTCTACCACTTCAACTGGAAGACTGTTCCATGTATCCACCACCCTCTCAGTAAAATAATGCTTCCTGATGTTACTTTTAAACCTTTGCCCCTCTAATCTAAGACTATGTCCTCTTGTTTTGCTACTTTGTTTCCTTTTAAATATACTCCCTTCCTCTACCTTGTGGATTCCTTTATGTATTTAAATGTTTCTATCATATCTCCTCTGTCTCGTCTTTTTTCCAAGCTGTACATGTTAAGATCATTAAGATCATTAAGCCTTTCCTGGTAACTTTTCTCCTTCAAGCCGTACACCATTTTAGTAGCCCTTCTCTGAACTCTCTCTAAAATGTCTATATCCTTCTGGAGATACGGTCTCCAGTACTGCACACAGTACTCCAAGTGAGGTCTCACCAGTGCTCTGTACAGTGGCATGAGCACTTCCCTTTTCCTACTGCTAATACCTCTCCCTACACAACCAAGCATTCTGCCAGCATTTCCTGCTGCTCTATTACATTGACTAGAAACATAGAAACATAGAAAAATGTCGGCAGATAAGAACCTTTCGGCCCATCTAGTCGCCCAATTACATGGATACTTTACCTGGATTTATCTTTTGTTTAGGATAGCCTTATGCCTATCCCATGCTTGCTTAAATTCAATTACTGTTTTGGCCTCTACCACTTCTACTGGAAGACTGTTCCATGTATCCACCACCCTCTCAGTAAAATAATGCTTCCTGATGTTACTTTTAAACCTTTTTCCCTCTAATCTAAGACTATGTCCTCTTGTTTTGCTATTTTGTTTCCTTTTAAATATACTCCCTTCCTCTACCTTGTGGATTCCCTTTACGTATTTAAATGTTTCTATCATATCTCCTCTGTCTCGTCTTTTTTCCAAGCTGTACATGTTAAGATCATTAAGCCTTTCCTGGTAACTTTTCTCCTTCAAGCCGTACACCATTTTAGTAGCCCTTCTCTGAACTCTCTCTAAGAGGTCTATATCCTTCTGGAGATACGGTCTCCAGTCCTGCACACAGTACTCCAAGTGAGGTCTCACCAGTGCTCTGTACAGTGGCATGAGCACTTCCCTTTTCCTACTGCTAATACCTCTCCCTACACAACCAAGCATTCTGCCAGCATTTCCTGCTGCTCTATTACATTGACTACTTACCCTTAGATCCTCTGAAATAATGACCCCTAAATCCCAACCCTCAGATGTTGAGGTTAGGACTGTATCAAATATTCTATATTCAGCCCTTGGGTTTTTACGTCCCAGGTGCATTATCTTGCCCTTATCCACGTTAAAACTCAATTGCCACAGCTCCCACCATTTTTTTAGTTTACCAAAATCATTTGTCATTTGGCTGATCCCTCCAGGAACGTCAACCCTGTTGCAAATCTTTGTGTCATCAGCAAAAAGACATACTTTTCCATTAATACCTTCTGCAATATCACTAATAAAAATATTAAAGAGAATGGGTCCAAGTACTGACCCCTGAGGTACCCCACTGGTAACAAGACCTTGCGCCGAATAAACTCCATTTACCACAACCCTCTGTTGCCTGTCACTCAGCCACTGCCTAATCCATTCAACAATATTGAAATCCAAGCTCAAAGATTGCAATTTATTGATAAGCTTCTATGCGGAACAGTATCAAAAGCCTTACTGAAATCTAAATAAGCAATGTCTACTGCACCACCTAGTGTCTATTATTAGTCTTATGACATAAGACTAACTGGCCTATAGTTCCCCGATTCCTCCCTACTACCCTTCTTGTAAATGGGCACAACATTTGCTAATTTCCAGTCTTCTGGGACGACTCCCGTTAACAAGGATTGGTTAAATAAATCTGTTAACGGTTTTGCTATTACACCACTGAGCTCTTTTAATAATTTAGGGTGGATCCCATCAGGCCCCATTGACTTATTTGTCTTTACTTTAGACAGCTGCTGTAGAACCTCCTCCTCTGTAAACTCATATGTAAATGTCTCTTTAGTGTTTCCTCCTAACTGAGGTCCCTTTCCTTCCTTTTCTTCTGCAAAGACTGAACAAAAATATTCATTGAGGCAGTCAGCGAGACTTTTATCCTCTTCTACATACCTTCCTTCCTTTGTTTTTAATCAAACTAATCCTTGTTTTACTTTTCTTTTCTCGTTTATGTATCTAAAAATGTTTTGTCCCCCTTTTTTACTGACTGAGCTATTTTCTTATAACCAGATATCACTAGGCTTGTGCACCGATTTTTTTTTCGGTTCGATTCGGTTCGATTTTTCGGATTTTTAAACTTTTCGATTCGGCCCGTTTCGACCGATTTCGGATTCGATTCGATTCGGTTCGGCACGGTTTTCGGGTACATTTTTTTCGGAATTTCGACCATTTTTCGTATTTTCGTGTCACTGTGCTCGGTTTTTGTATCGACCTTTCGTAATTTCGAAAAGTTTCGTTTTTCAGAAATTTTCGTTTTTACAAAAGTTTCGTTTTTCAGAAATTTTCGTTTTTCGGAATTGCACATTTTTTCGGAATATCGACCATTTTTCGTATTTTCGTGTCATTTTGCCCGTTTTTTGTATCGACTTTTCGTTTTTTTCGGAAAATTTTCGTTTTTCCGAAATTTTCGTTTTTACAAAATTTTCGTTTTTCAGAAATTTTCGTTTTTCAAAATTTTCGTTTTTCAGAAATTTTCGTTTTCCGGAAAATTTTCGTTTTTCGGAAAATCTGTTCTCCTCGTTTGACACATTTCAAGTCCATTCGAAAAATCCGAAAATCTTCGTTTCGGCTCGGAAACCATTTCGGATCTGAAATTTTCGGATCTAGAAATTTTCGGCATTTCGGCCGCATCCGAAAACACGAATCGGGAAATTTCGTGAAAATTCCGAAATTCCGAAACCCGAAACGCACATCCCTAGATATCACACTGTCTATAAAGCACCAATGCCGCATCCTATTTATACCCAGATATCACACTGTATATAAAGCGCCAATGCTGCATCCTTTTTATACCCAGATATCACACTGCATATAAAGGACCAATGCTGCATTCTAATTATACCAAGATATCACACTGTATATAAAGCACCAATGCTGCATCCTATTTATAACCATATATCACACTGTATATAAAGCACCAATGCCGCATTCTATTTATAACCAGATTTCACACTGTATATAAAGCACCAATGCAGCATCCTATTTATAACCAGATATCACTGTATATAAAGCACCAATGCCGCATCCTATTTATACCCAGATATCACACTGTATATAAAGCACCAATGCCGCATCCTATTTATACCCAGATATCACACTGTATATAAGGCACCAATGCCGCATCCTATTTATAACCAGATATCCTTCTGTATATAAAGCACTAATGCCACATCCTATTTATACCCAGATATCTCACTGTATATAAAGCGCCAATGCCACATCCTATTTATAACCAGATAACATGTAACGCACAGTGGCGGTTGGTGACATTTCAAGTTGGGGCGCAAAGACTGGAATATGTCTATATGGCACTACTACCTCCAAATTATGTGGACGATCCCATATATAGGGATTAAACCTTATAGACATATTCCTAGTAATGAGGCAAATAACATGGCCATAAATTCAATGATTATAAGCGTAATCCAGAAATTAGCCACGAGATGCATACATAAAACATTATTCAGTATGAAAAAATCTAAAAAGTGAAAAAAGTGATTTTATTATTATTTACTAAAAATAAAAAGTGAACCCTGATCCTAACCATTTTATTTTAAATAACTCTGAGAATACAAAACTTCAGCGTGCTAAAGAAAGAAATCCCGTTCACTACTGCACATTTATTTAATTTATTTGTATTTAGCACATTAAGGCAAATGTTGGATACATTTGCTGTCGTTAAGGGGTTAAGGCAGACTTACTTGTGTGTACTACTTAGAACAGGTACAACTGGAAGATTGCTATGTGCAGTTTGTTTAACGCCTGGCAGAGCTCACTTCATGCCATCAGCAGGAGGTCTGATAACAATTGAAGCTGGTATTTGTAAGATCTCCATGGAGCCCATGTCAGATTTCTGGACGCTGGTCAAAGCCAAATAGTTATGTAATCTTTCTATTAATTTTTTTACTCTGCCAAGCAAAAGTTGGGGAGACAATGACACTGCTGAGGCTAATGTCAGACTAACGCATTCTGAGCACACTGTGTGTCCATGCACAACTGATGATATCGTAGACACCACACGGTCTGGTTTTTTTGACTGAAGTTATTTTTGACTGCTGTAGATGGGAAATAAAATTAATATGGATTAATGATGGACGTCAAAAATGCAGTCCGTCTGACTACATTCCATCACTCACACACAAAGCTACGTGGACGTGGCATACTCTGTGCGTCCGTCCTAGCGGTTTTACGCTCTTGCCTAAATTGCGTCCGGTGCCATACGCGTTGTGCGTCCGCACTTCTGTGCAGACGTACTTTGTGTGTGGGTCTCCATTGATCATAATTTTATGCTATGATGGACGTTAAAATGTGCAGCAACACGGACGTGATCACTGTGTTCGTCTTACACGGGCCTTAAAGGGACATAACACATTTTTTCAATCAGCTACATGTTAAATTACGTAAAATAAAGCAACAGAAAAAACTGATATAGTTTAAATTTTTTTTTTTTTTTCCACAAATATGGTAGGGCACTGCCCCATCTATCCTATGGACAAGCCACAGATATCACACTGTATATAAAGCACCAATGCTCTTAAAATCATCATCCGGAGTTTAGGTACATTATGGCACAGAGAAACCAGTTATGTAGGTTGTGGTGCTTCTCCTTAAGGTCCGGGTCTGTGTTTCCCCACGTTAGCCATATAGTTGAAAAATGATCTATTGATTTTGCCTTCAGGTTCCTTATCAGCACTAAACAAAATAATTCTCAGATTGATAAGGAGGCTCTTGCCATTTTCTGGCGGTCCATGTTGGTGATGAACTGTCACAGTGGCCCATGTCCAGGGAAGTGTTGCGTCTTCGGCCCATGTCCAGGGAAGTGTTGCACCTTCGGCCCATGTCCAGGGAAGTGTTGCGCCTTTGGCCCATGTCCAGGGAAGTGTTGCGCCTTTGGCCCATGTCCAGGGAAGTGTTGCGTCTTCAGGCCCATGTCCAGGGAAGTGTTGCACCTTCGGCCCATGTCCAGGCAAGTGTTGCACCTTCGGCCCATGTCCAGTGAAGTGTTGCACCTTCGGCCCATGTCCGGGGAAGTGTAGCGCCTTCGGCCCATGTCCGGGATATTGTAGCGCCTTCGGCCCATGTCAGGGGAAGTGTTGCGCCTTCGGCCCATGTTCGGAGAAATGTTGCGGTCGTCACAGCAGCTGATATCCAGAAAGCCTTATTCCAGGGTACTGTGTACTACTGGACAGAGAATGGTGCCGCTCGCGAATCAGACGCAGCATGCAGGAAGGACAACCAATCGGAGCACATGATCGGCGATCCTATAGCAGAGCAGGGTGGCTCCATTTAAAGGGCTTCATTTCTCCTAGCAAATTGCCCTAGCGTGGTTCCATTTACGCCTAGTGCCTTGTTGTTATTGCTGCATTCCTATCTGACTGATTTCCTGCTTATTACGATCCCGGCTTGTCTCGATTTCCCTGTATTCTGGCAGCCGGAATTTTGGCATAGTATAAACAGACCTCTATTCCTTAACCCCTACCTATGTGTGTTTTTGTTTGTCTGCTCTGCTTAACCCGGCCATTATTAAGGACCGGCTAGCTAGAGCACTGTGGGTTACTTCATTCAGCAGGTTGTTTTACTTTGCACTCCGCCACTTTCTCTGTGTTCGTCGTTCTCAGTATTACTGACCATAACCCGGCCATTACTAAGGACCAGTTGGTCTGGGTCTGTTGGCTTATCGTCTGCAAGCGAGGTTACCCGAATCTTAAACATAAACCATACCCCATTGCTGTCAAACTTCTGCCCTGATAAACATATTTCTACAACCACAGCTAACTGCCTACAGCACTATGCTCTGTTTCTGAGGGGCTATACCTATGAAATACAATATCTTACCCATTGAGCTCATGGTAACCCTGGTATAAGATCTGTGATGTGAGGAATGCGAGGAATGCACATGACACAGGATCCACCAATGCCATGTAGTCTCACCATGACAACAAAATATCTAAAGACACAGGATCCGCCAATGCCATGTATTCTCACCTTGACAACAAAATATCTTAAGTAGTGGACTCAGACCCTCTGTACAGACAGTAAATTTCTACATTGTGGTTGACCTTGCCCTGTTCCCCTAGGGTTCCAAGGTTATACTCATAGGAAATGGGAACTGACTAGTCAAGAGACGTGCGTACCATAAAGGTTCAGTGTTGTTATTTGGAGAAGATCTTATGTTAAAGGCCACCATCGAGTTGTACACATGGAAAAAACAACTCTTAGCCACATTTGGTGACAAGGTCTGGATAGTGACATTGAACAGTTCTGCAAGGGGATGCACAGTCTTGGAGACCTACAATAAGATGCCAGATATAACCATGAACCTTAGTCTTGCCTTCATGTTGGTTTTGCTGGTCCGTTCACTGGCCCAATGGCCTGAGGTACTTCACCTATGTTAAATATCATGTTCAAGTACCAATAGATCACCGAACAAGCTGTTCACAACCTCTAATCTTCCTAAAACCATTGTTTCAGACAATGGAACCAGTTTAGATCTACTTTCTTTCATCAGTACCACAACACGTCTCATGCTTCGACTTGCCATTCTCCATTTGTTTCACTAATGGCGGCATCACTTGCAAACAAAACTTGATTTGTATCATCCAGATCCTCCGAGACAAATCAGGCAAAAATGTGAAGCTTTCCAAGTTATGATGCCTGCCTCTGGTCCTTAGTACAATTTCCATTCAAAGTCATCCCTGGCTATTATTACAAAGCCTTTAAAAACTTGTAGAATAACCATTTTCAGGTCAGCTGGTCCAGCAGCACATTGATCAATTTCAATTATGTTTGTTACCCCGGCTACCTGAAACTGTTGTTGCAAGGGATGATATTTGGCAAGGGTATGGCTTTGCCAGATTTGCCTCTATATGTACACCTTATCTACTGCGAGACGACTCTCATTAAACTGACACTGTCACCACTCCTTCGAACCTCATGGCTCCCATTTGGTTGCTCCTCCGACTGAAACCCCCAAAACCTCTAAACGACGGTGCTCTACCAGACAACTGAATCCTTGCAGGATTTCCCCATTTGTCCTTGTCACCTGCTCATGCTTGAAGGACTCGTGAATGAAGGGCCAATGATCATGTTGCTGAGCCTGCAGAGACATCTGCTTCCATGACTTTGCCTAATGTGTGTACACATATTGGTCTTGTTTATATACTTTTTATTTTTCCTATTTTTTTGCAGCTTTTGTTCTATAGGGGAGGAATAGGTTGTGGTGTATTCTGATAGTCTCATCTAGCCCTAATACAGACATAAGCAGTAAATTTAAACCAACAAAAACAAGTAACCCTAACCCTAATAATAACCCTAACTCTAGAAGTAAACCTAACCCTGATATCAAAACAAACAGTAACCCTAATAATAACCCTAACTCTAGAAGTAAACCTAACCCTGATATCAAAACAAACAGTAACCCTAACCCTAATAATAACCCTAACTAGAAGTAAACCTAACCTTGATATCAAAACAAACAGTAACCCTAACCCTAATAATAACCCTAACTCTAGAAGTAAACCTAACCCTAATATCAAAGCAAACAGTAACCCTAATAATAACCCTAACTCTAGAAGTAAACCTAACCCTGATATCAAAACAAACAGTAACCCTAATAATAACCCTAACTCTAGAAGTAAACGTAACCCTGATATCGAAACAAACAGTAACCCTAATAATAACCCTAACTCTAGAAGTAAACCTAACCCTGATATCAAAACAAACAGTAACCCTAACCCTAATAATAAACCTAACTCTAGAAGTAAACCTAACCCTGATATCAAAACAAACAGTAACCCTAACCCTAATAATAACCCTAACTAGAAGTAAACCTAACCTTGATATCAAAACAAACAGTAACCCTAATAATAACCCTAACTCTAGAAGTAAACCTAACCCTGATATCAAAACAAACAGTAACCCTAACCCTAATAATAACCCTAACTCTAGAAGTAAACCTAACCCTAATATCAAAGCAAACAGTAACCCTAATAATAACCTAACTCTAGAAGTAAACCTAACCCTGATATCAAAACAAACAGTAACCCTAATAATAACCCTAACTCTAGAAGTAAACGTAACCCTGATATCGAAACAAACAGTAACCCTAATAATAACCCTAACTCTAGAAGTAAACCTAAACCTGATATCAAAATAAACAGTAACCCTAACCCTAATAATAAACCTAACTCTAGAAGTAAACCTAACCCTGATATCAAAATAAACAGTAACCCTAATAATAACCCTAACTCTAGAAGTAAACCTAACCCTGATATCAAAACAAACAGTAACCCTAATAATAACCCTAACTCTAGAAGTAAACCTAACCCTGATATAAAAACAAACAGTAACCCTAATAATAACCATAACTCTAGAAGCAAACCTAACCCTGATATCAAAAGAAACAGTAACCCTAATAATAACCCTAACTCTAGAAGTAAACCTAACCCTAATATAAAAACAAACAGTAAATATAACCCTAATTCATAAACTATAACTGTAAACCTAACACAAACAGAACCAGTAACCAAAAACAAGTAACCCTAACCCTAATAATAACCCTAACTCTAGAAGTAAACCTAACCCTGATATCAAAACAAACAGTAACCCTAATAATAACCCTAACTCTAGAAGTAAACCTAACCCTGATATCAAAACAAACAGTAACCCTAACCCTAATAATAACCCTAACTCTAGAAGTAAACCTAACCCTGATATCGAAACAAACAGTAACCCTAACCCTAATAATAACCCTAACTCTAGAAGTAAACCTAACCCTAATATCAAAGCAAACAGTAACCCTAATAATAACCCTAACTCTAGAAGTAAACCTAACCCTGATATCAAAACCAACAGTAACCCTAATAATAACCCTAACTCTAGAAGTAAACGTAACCCTGATATCGAAACAAACAGTAACCCTAATAATAACCCTAACTCTAGAAGTAAACCTAACCCTGATATCAAAACAAACAGTAACCCTAACCCTAATAATAAACCTAACTCTAGAAGTAAACCTAACCCTGATATCAAAACAAACAGTAACCCTAACCCTAATAATAACCCTAACTAGAAGTAAACCTAACCTTGATATCAAAACAAACAGTAACCCTAATAATAACCCTAACTCTAGAAGTAAACCTAACCCTGATATCAAAACAAACAGTAACCCTTATAATAACCCTAACTCTAGAAGTAAACCTAACCCTGATATCAAAACAAACAGTAACCCTTATAATAACCCTAACTCTAGAAGTAAACCTAACCCTGATATCAAAACAAACAGTAACCCTAATAATAACCCTAACTCTAGAAGTAAACGTAACCCTGATATCGAAACAAACAGTAACCCTAATAATAACCCTAACTCTAGAAGTAAACCTAACCCTGATATCAAAACAAACAGTAACCCTAACCCTAATAATAAACCTAACTCTAGAAGTAAACCTAACCCTGATATCAAAACAAACAGTAACCCTAACCCTAATAATAACCCTAACTAGAAGTAAACCTAACCTTGATATCAAAACAAACAGTAACCCTAATAATAACCCTAACTCTAGAAGTAAACCTAACCCTGATATCAAAACAAACAGTAACCCTAACCCTAATAATAACCCTAACTCTAGAAGTAAACCTAACCCTAATATCAAAGCAAACAGTAACCCTAATAATAACCCTAACTCTAGAAGTAATCCTAACCCTGATATCAAAACAAACAGTAACCCTTATAATAACCCTAACTCTAGAAGTAAACCTAACCCTGATATCAAAACAAACAGTAACCCTAACCCTAATAATAACCCTAACTCTAGAAGTAAACCTAAACCTAATATCAAAGCAAACAGTAACCCTAATAATAACCCTAACTCTAGAAGTAAACCTAACCCTGATATCAAAACAAACAGTAACCCTAATAATAACCCTAACTCTAGAAGTAAACCTAACCCTGATATCAAAATAAACAGTAACCCTAACCCTAATATAAAAACCTAACTCTAGAAGTAAACCTAACCCTGATATCAAAACAAACAGTAACCCTAATAATAACCCTAACTCTAGAAGTAAACCTAACCCTGATATCAAAACAAACAGTAACCCTAATAATAACCCTAACTCTAGAAGTAAACCTAACCCTGATATAAAAACAAACAGTAACCCTAATAATAACCATAACTCTAGAAGCAAACCTAACCCTGATATCAAAAGAAACAGTAACCCTAACCCTAATAATAACCATAACTCTAGAAGTAAACCTAACCCTGATATAAAAACAAACAGTAACCATAATAATAACCATAACTCTAGAAGCAAACCTAACCCTGATATCAAAACAAACAGTAACCCTAACCCTAATAATAACCCTAACTAGAAGTAAACCTAACCTTGATATCAAAACAAACAGTAACCCTAATAATAACCCTAACTCTAGAAGTAAACCTAACCCTGATATCAAAACAAACAGTAACCCTAACCCTAATAATAACCCTAACTCTAGAAGTAAACCTAACCCTAATATCAAAGCAAACAGTAACCCTAATAATAACCCTAACTCTAGAAGTAATCCTAACCCTGATATCAAAACAAACAGTAACCCTTATAATAACCCTAACTCTAGAAGTAAACCTAACCCTGATATCAAAACAAACAGTAACCCTAACCCTAATAATAACCCTAACTCTAGAAGTAAACCTAAACCTAATATCAAAGCAAACAGTAACCCTAATAATAACCCTAACTCTAGAAGTAAACCTAACCCTGATATCAAAACAAACAGTAACCCTAATAATAACCCTAACTCTAGAAGTAAACCTAACCCTGATATCAAAATAAACAGTAACCCTAACCCTAATAATAAACCTAACTCTAGAAGTAAACCTAACCCTGATATCAAAACAAACAGTAACCCTAATAATAACCCTAACTCTAGAAGTAAACCTAACCCTGATATCAAAACAAACAGTAACCCTAATAATAACCCTAACTCTAGAAGTAAACCTAACCCTGATATAAAAACAAACAGTAACCCTAATAATAACCATAACTCTAGAAGCAAACCTAACCCTGATATCAAAAGAAACAGTAACCCTAACCCTAATAATAACCATAACTCTAGAAGTAAACCTAACCCTGATATCAAAACAAACAGTAACCCTAATAATAACCCTAACTCTAGAAGTAAACCTAACCCTGATATAAAAACAAACAGTAACCATAATAATAACCATAACTCTAGAAGCAAACCTAACCCTGATATCAAAAGAAACAGTAAACCTAACCCTAATATAAAAACAAACAGTAAATATAACCCTAATTCATAAACTATAACTGTAAACCTAACACAAACAGAACCAGTAAACCTAACATTAACCCAACCCTAGAAGCAACACTCACCCAAACCCTAAGACAAACAGAAACAGTAATTGTAAACCTTAAACTAACAGAACCAGAAAACGTAACAGTAGCCCAAATCCTACAAGTAACCCTAGCCCTAACTCTAAACCTAATCCTATTCCAAATTTAAACATCAACTGTAACCCTAACACCAAGAGAAAAAGTAAGCCTAATAGTGACCCAACCCTCAAAGTAATCCTAACCAGGGGCGGATCCAGACACAGGTTCTGGGGGGGCAGTCTACCAGTTTTGGCTAAGAGCTGGTGTTGGGTTTGCAGTGACAGAGAGGCGCCTAATCGCAGACTGTGCTCGTTACACTCACTTTCCCCAGAACATTACACAGGGTCTGTCCTCATGTGGCTCATGAGCCCTGCGAACCCTTTCCATATGAGGGGGTCAGAATACCCCCCTCGTATGGGGCCCCTCAAGGGGCCCATCACCCACTCATTGCAGCTGATGCTGCGCCGCAGCACAGAATGTCCCTGTGGCAAATGTGGGAAACTGCTGATCACTTTAAAAGATACTGTACATTACTGACACACTGCATATTACAGAGCTCCACAGCAATTAAACTCACAGTAATGTGCGGTGCGTATGAGCGTATCACAGAGCTCCACAGCAATAAAACTCACAGTAATGTGCAGTGTGTATGAGTGCATCACAGAGCTCCACAGAAATAAGACTCACAGTAATGTGCAGTGTGTATGAGCGTATCACAGAGCTCCACAGAAATAAGGCTCACAGTAATGTGCAGTGTGTATGAGCGTATCACAGAGCTCCACAGAAATAAAACTCACAGTACTGTGCAGTGTGAGAGTATCAGAGGACCAGAACAATAAAACTCACGCTCATACACACTGCACATTCCAGTAAGTTTTATTGCTCTGAAGCTCTGTGATATACTCATACATATCACACATTCCAGTGTCACAGAGCTGCACAGCAATAAAACTCACAGCAATGTGCGGTGTGTATGAGCGTATCACAGAATCCACAGCAATAAAACTCACTGTAACGTACTGATGGTTTATTCACCCCCCAGCATATCAAATGCAGGCCTCGCAACTCCCCCCCATATCAATTGCAGGCCCCAACCCCCCAGCATATCAATTGCAGGCCCCAACCCCCCAGAATATCAACTGCAGGCCCCAACCCCCCAGCATATCAACTGCAGACCCCCAACCCCCCCAGCATATCAATTGCAGGCCCCCAACATATTAATTGCAGGCCCCAACCCCCCAGCATATCAACTGCAGACCCCCAACCCCCCCAGCATATCAATTGCAGGCCCCCAACATATTAATTGCAGGCCCCAACCCCCCAGCATATCAACTGCAGACCCCCAACCCCCCCAGCATATCAATTGCAGGCCCCCAACATATTAATTGCAGGCCCCAACCCCCCAGCATATCAACTGCAGACCCCCAACCCCCCAGCATATCAATTGCAGGCCCCCAACATATTAATTGCAGGCCCCCAACCCCCCAGCATATCAAATGCAGGCCCCCAACCTCCAGCATATCAATTACAGACCCTCAACACCCCCAGCATATCAATTGCAGGCCCCAACCTCCCCAGCATATCAATTGCAGACCCCCAACATATCAATTGCAGCCCCCCCAACTCCCCCAGCATATCAATTGCAGACCCCAACATATCAATTTCAGCCCCCCAACTCCCCCAGCATATCAAATGCAGGCCCCCAAACCCCCAGCATATCGATTGCAAACCCCCAAGCCCCCCAGCATATCAATTGCAGACCCCAACTCCCCCAGCATATCAAATGCAGGCCCTCAACCCCCAGCATATCAATTGCAGGCCCCAACCTCCCCAGCATATCAATTGCAGACCCCAACTCCCCCAGCATATCAATTGCAGACCCCAACTCCCCCCCAGCATATCAATTGCAGGCCCCCAACCCCCCCAGCATCTCAAATGCAGGCTCCCAAATCCCAGCATATCAATTGCAGACCCCAACTCCCCCAGCATATCAATTGCAGGCCCCCCAGCACATCCCCCCAGCATATTAATTACAGACCCCAACCCCCCCAGCATATCAAATGCAGACCCCCAACTCCCCCAGCATATAAATTGCAGGCCCCCAGCCCCCCCAGCATATCAAATTCAGGCCCCCAATCCTCCAGCATATCAATTGCAGAACCCCAACCCCCCAGCATATCAATTGCAGACCCCCAACATATCAATTGAAGACCCCCCTAACTCCCCCCTCAGCATGCCGAGTAAATGGGAGACCCAGTGCCCGACCCCTGCCTGGGCTGCAATTGCCACGTTGGACCCCCCGGATCCTCCCCTGACCCTAACCATACTCGAGTCCTAAGCTTTTACGGTGATTTATTTGGCTGTGTCTATTCATAAATGAGCCGGTTACAAATTAAAGCACGTGTTAAATGAAACCAGACAGGACGGTGTCTCGAAAAGCTGTCCGTGTTATGTTTTACTTGTAAAATTTGAATTTTTTTATGGATCACTCACATACTACATCCTGCGGAACCGGACAATTCCTGTCTAGGCTTTCCACCTGGAAGACATTCGTTGGGTTTGGTAGGTGAGGAGTTGACCAGGACGATTCCGCCTCGCAGAGAGTAATTGTGATAATAATCTTAAAGAAATGCCTTTGCCTCATTATTTCCATGTTTATTTATAGCTGGGGATGGTTTGCATCGCTATATACATGGTCCATATAAATATTACCCACTGGCGTATCTCCCTCATCTGGCGATCAACGTCCAAGCCGCAAGTATAGCTTGAGGATCGTAGCACCAGCAGCACCATGATATCCACGAAGCGGTGGAGCATGGACCTCACCTTCCTTGTCGTGTTAATATGTACCTGCATTGCAGGAATAATGGTCAATGTATTTATCGCTGCTGTTAATTATCTTGATTGGCTGAAAGGGAGGAAGATTAAGGCTTGTGAGAAAGTGATATGCGTCCTAGCGCTCTCCAGGATGTGTTACGTCTGTATCAGTTTGATAAGAGTGTCCCTTTTTGTGTCTCGTCAAGGAAACGCGATTATGAATTACGTCTTTGCTTTCGTCCACATTTCAGTCAACTACACCGGCCTCTGGTATCTCACGTTGCTGTCCGTCCTCTTCGTGCTGAAAATTGCAGACTGCAAGCGCGCTCTCTTCATTCGTCTGAAAGCGGTGATAACAAGAAGGCTGCCGTGCTTCATAGTCGGGGTGACCCTGCTAGCCTTCTGTAAGGCTACCATGCGTGTTTGGGGCTTGCAAAAAATGGCCAACGCACAGCCATACAATCTAACAAATGAAGCATGCAGACCTCAGTTTTGTCTGTCGATCCTTTATGCAGCCGCAATGGGAAACTTTGGACCTTTCGTTATATACAGTGTGTCCTTCATAATGCTAGTGACCTCTCTGGGCCGTCACGTGATTCGGATGAGAAGCAGTGACAATAGTCTTTCCACAACCAATCTGGACAGGTACAATGCTACGATAAAGTCCTTGGCCGTGTGTTACCTCATGTTTGGCTTACACGTTGCAGCTGATGTTTTGGGTGCTACATATTACCCATGTATTGGTATGTCGGGGTTTTATGTATTGGTATGTGTATTCCCCAATCTTCACTCTGCCTACCTGATCTGCAAACTCCCCAAACTAAGGCAGCGATTCTTCGACACAGTTCAAGGAGCGACAAACTGTTTTGGCAGGTAATGGGAAGCTAGCGACAGAAGGCTAACATGACGAAAAGCCACGGTCAAAGCCACGGTCAATGGACTGAAACGTTGATGTCTTGCTGGGACTAATACATTACGCCTTGAAGAAGTCCATGGAGTGCTGCTTCATTGTATATATTCTAAGCTAGCACCATGAGTACTATGGTCTCTGATTCTCTCTCTTAGGGATGTGCGTTTCGGGTTTCGGAATTTCGGAATTTTCACGAAATTTCCCGATTCGTGTTTTCGGATGCGGACGATTTTCCGAAAATTTTTAGATCCGAAAACGGCAGATCCGAAAAGTTTTCCGAGCCGAAACGAAATATTTTGGGAATTTTCGAATGGACTTGAAATGTGTCAAATCGAAATTTATTGCTTTGAAACGAGGAGAACAGACGTTCCGAAAAAACGAAAATTTCCGAAATTAGGAAAAGTCGATCCAAAAAACGAGCAAAGTGACACGAAAATACGAAAAATGGTCGATATTCCGAAAACAAAATGTACACGAAAAACGAGTCGAACTGAATCGAAACAGAAATCGGTCGAAACGAGCCAAATCGAAAAGTTTAAAAATCCGAAAAATCGAACCGAATCAAACCGAAAAAAAAAAATCGGTGCACAAGCCTACTCTCTCTTAACCTCCTTATTTTTATATAAACGGTATATATATATAGGGCTAAATTACAATCTTCACGTAAAAACGCACGCGCAACGCATGAATTTGTGAGTCAAGCGTTAAACGTTAACGCGCGTAAATCACCGCTGGAATTACAATCCTCGTGCATTTTATCATTCGTCGAGCAATACACAAATGCTCGTGCAGTAACGTCGCACGCAGAAACTGGTGTGCGGACTGGTTTTTTTCACATGATTCAGCCAATCAGAATTAAGAACCACAATAGTCTCCCGTTAAGTTTTTGCGCCTGTTAAAGTCAATCTGCGCATATATGCTGCGGCAATAATATATGCACACACAACTTCTTCATTTTATTGGTTTGGGTATGTGTAGAACGTGTAACTGTATTTTGCAGCATTTTTTTCGGGCTGGTTTATTTGGTTTCGGCCAGGTCGTTCAGATTTGTCGTTACCACCAGCTTTTAGGAGTCGTTAAAATTATGCGTGCAAAGACTATGCGTTAAATCCTGCACATAGATTGTAATAGCATCTGCGTACCAGCATTCATTCGCGTTTGCGCTCACAATGTTAAGTATAGGGCACGCGCAGTACAGTACGCTCGCAAAGGGTTCGCGCAGGTTCACCGTGGTAGACGATTACGCGCGTTTGTTGCGCTGACAATGTAATACGACGTTCATCGCAAAGCGTTTTATCCCCCTCGCGTTAATGTTTTTTTGCGTCGGCGCAAACGTTTGCGCAAAGATTGTAATTTAGCCCATAGTGTAGATTTAATAAGCCATATTAGTCCAGATGCCAAATTCACGAGTATAGCAGTACGTAGTGTTACTTTTTATACTGGACTAACGATACATTTAAAAGACTAGCTTTGGAGGGTATAACTCTCTTCTTCAGGTCTGGAAGCTTTACTAAGCAAAATCGTAGAATTAAACAATAAACAACAGAGCAGGGGTTTAGGGGCTAGGATGGATTGGGTAGGGGGTTAGGATGGATTGGGTAGGGGGTTAGGATGGGACGGGTAGTGGGTTAGGATTGGTTGTTGTAAATACTGAATAGTAGAATGGTATGGTCAAGAAAGGTAACAGAGGAGAGATCATAAAACAACACATCATGATGCTTATCTCTGTTGTTGTTATGAGCCTATGATCTCTCCTTTGTTTGTTTGCCTTTCTTGACCATGCTATTAGACTATTCAGTATTTACCACAACCCATTTTATATCCCTAACCTCATGCTCTGTTTATTGTTCAATTCTATGATTTTGCTGAATATAGCTTCCAGACCTGAAGAAGAGAGTTATTCTCTCCAAAGCTTGGGCTGTGTTACAAAGTTGGTGTTAACTTAAACAGAGCTCTTGCAAACTTAACAACTCCATAGACTAGAATAACTCGGGTAAGTTTACAAAAGCTCTGGATAAGTTAGCGTCATCTTTGTAATATTGCCCCTTGTCTTTTAAATGGGACATTAGTCCAATAAAAACAGTATCACTACATACTGCTATACTGTACTACAGGGCTCAAAATTTCCACTCGCCTACTGAAAATGCACATGCAGGCAGCACAATAAATTATTTTGTGCTGTGAATTCCGGCAGTGCCACGTTGTAGCCCCCCCCCTTCGCCAGGCTGCACGGCGGTAGGGATCAGCTGCCTAGCCTGACCAAGCTCCTCTCTGTCACTGGCAGGAGGGTGGAGAGGAGCTTCCCTGCCTCCTCACTCTACATTGGGGTCTGATGACTGGGTATAAATGTATCTGGGGTCTGATGACTGGGTATACATGTATCAGGGGTCTGATGACTGGATATATATGTATCTGGGGTCTGATGACTGGGTATACATGTATCAGGGGTCTGATGACTGGATATATATGTATCTGGGGGTCTGATGACTGGGTACACATGTATCAGGGGTCTGATGAATGGGTATACATGTATCAGGGGTCTGATGAATGGGTATACATGTATCTGGGGTCTGATGTCTGGGTATTAATGTTAATTTGTAACTTTATTCTAAATAAAACCTTTAACAGTGTAATTTCATAAGATAATTTAAGGGGGTGTGTTTAGGCAAAGAGATAAAGGCTGGGTAGGGGTTAGGTGGAGCAACTGGTGGCGAGTAACTCTTATGGCCTGGTTAGCAGCTTGGGACTTGAAATTTTGAGCCCTGCTGTACTGTATATATAAATTCTCTAGAGATATATACTTTTAATCTGTGCATAATCTATATATGTAGCTCCATACATACAGTATATCTATATGCCTAATTTCTGCGGTCTAGACGAGGAGGAACGCATGGGATCAAAATTCTTCTTCTATTTTTGCGGTTGGTTCCGCACACACTTTAAATTTTTATATAGATGTTCAATCATGTGTTTCCATGTTACATCACAATAAATATATTTTTCGTCATACATTTTCCATAATGTTAAGCTTAATATATATATATCTCATTAATATCAAACTTTAAAAAGTGGGCGTTGGGTTAAGTGAGGGATATTAATGGTTAATTGGGGGGCTGACATCTTTGTGAGTTTCCACACAATTTTTTTTTAGTACTTGACCCCTGCCTAAATGTGTTACGTTACGTGTTTTAATACTATTAATCAGGACACAGTAAATTCATGTTTAATATTATCAAATAATTTATCACAAATGGCAAACTGTATTGTGCTTTCCACCCTGCGCTATGGCTAAATCATAAATGCCACTAATATATGTGATTTTCCATAATATCTTAAATGCTGTATTTAAATAACCAGCTCTTTATGTGTGAACATATCCTACATCAATACTTATATATTCTGTGCATATTTATTACACATACCTAATTATAAATATGTCATTTTTTTAAATTTTATTGTATCCGTGTTATTAATTATCAAATAATAGCATGAATAGTGAATGGTACCATGTTTCCTATCCTGTGACATGGCTAAATTATGAATGAAGCTAATATAAAAGTGATATTTACATTTTTAGGACTAAAATAAGGATAAAAAATATATAATGAAAAATCTAAAAAATAGTAAATAATATATTTATTTAATCAACTTATTATTAAATGTAACAAGAGAAAAAAGTGTCATCTGCGCTCGTTTCTATGTATTTCCATGTACAACAAAACACTACGAGGTTTTAGTTTGTTTCAATGGCCATTGCAACGTAAGCTCACTCGCTACTTCAAGGCATCTCTTTGTAGAGTGAGTACCTAACCAATGTACCAAAAGCCGCTCCTCTGAGCAGCTCCATGCCCCTCCTGCTGCTTTTCAGCCAAGGAGAGGCAGAAAGATGGTGGGTTTTATTTATACACGTACCAAACCCTTCCATTTGGGGTTAAAACAAAAACATGGAAAAAGGAACAGCAGCAAAACGACGAACTGGTGTTACAAGCATAATATACATACATACAGGAAAAAATGGCGTTGCGCTGTTGCAGCCGCTCCGGTGAGTATGGGCACGACGCCATTTTTTCCTGTATGTATGGTTATTACTAAATGTATCCTATGTTATTTGTGACTTTAGGGGTTACTGACATTTCGGTGCTCTCTCGTTCGCCACACTTCGGTGAGTTAAATTCGCCAACCCTGCGGGGAATTGAGCATACAGGGTCCCCGAAGGGTGGCGAAACGGCCCGCGGAATGCAACTGAAAAACCTCAGCAAAACCACCGAATGGATCCGAAAAACCACCGAATGCATCTGATAATCCGCTGAACAGACCGCCCGAATTGATCTGAAAAAACCCGCCGACCCGCCAGGCAGGCCGCCGACTGGCTGCTGGAAAAAGCTGCCAAGTCAGCCGAACAGGGGTAACCCCACCAAAAACGCAATTTTTAAAACACGTTTAAAAAAATAAAAACAAGTGAATGAAAATGCCTGGAAATGATACATAATGTCCTATGAATAACAATAAAAAGGACTGTTACAGAATAAATGTAAAAAAAAAAAAAAAAAAAATCGGAATTAAAAGTTTTGCCAAATAAATCCTGAAAAATGCCTAAAAAATTATTATAATAAAGAGGCTTTTTGCTGCAAATGAACTGCAAGGCATTTGAATGACATTTCTCTGCTGTTCGGTGTCGGTGAATAGATTAACCATTGCTTCTCTATGGGGGATTTCACTGTGTCGTACAGGCTAGGGATGTGCGTTTCGGGTTTCGGAATTTCGGAATTTTCACGAAATTTCCCCATTCGTGTTTTCGGATGCGGCCGAATGTCCGAAAATTTTTAGATCCGAAAATGTCAGATCCGAAACGTTTTCCGAGCCGAAACGAAATATTTTCGGATTTTTCGGATGGACTTGAAATGTGTCAAACGAGGAGAACAGATGTTCCGAAAAACGAAAATTTTCGGAAAAATGAAAATTTGCCGAAAACGAAAATTTCTGAAAAACGAAAATTTTATAAAAAACGAAAATTTCCCGAAAAACGAAAATTTTCTGAAAAACGAAAAGTCGATACAAAAACGAGCAGTGACACGAAAAATACGAAAAATGGTCGATATTCCGAAAAATATACAATTCCGAAAAACGAAAATTTCCGAAATCACGAAAAGTCGATACAAAAACCGAGCACAGTGACAGGAAATACGAAAAATGGTCGATATTCCGAAAAAAAAATGTACCCGAAAAACGAGCCGAACCGAATCGAATCGAAACCGAAATCGGTCGAAACGAGCCGAATCGAAAATTTTAAAATCCGAAAAATCAAACCGAATCGAACCGAAAAAAAATCGGTGCACAAGCCTAGTACAGGCACCGTATTTCGCTGGCAATTCACCAATATTTGGCGAATAGACAGCTTTTTGATTAGCCAAACGGCCAAAAAATTGCACCATATGGGGAATTTCACTGTCCGGGGCAATTTCGTGGCCAATTCGGTGCTCTATGAATAACCCTTTATACCGTGCATTTTTATTACACTAATAATTTATAAACAACTAAAAAAAAAACTGCTATAATAAATCTATAATATCAAAATTAGTATGTGCATAACTGTAATGCTTGGTGTATGGGGAGGGGGGGGCGAGGGTACGAGCCCAGGGGTGCAGTGACACTCACGGGAGGCACGGATGGTGGTAGTATATAATGTTTTTTTTCTCTACACATATAAACATAGCAAATGAACTATTGAGGAGCAAAAAGGAAATGGGTTAACTAAGATAATACATAGGACAAAACACAAGATAGGGACACAGGGGCAAGACAGAAAGAGGTCTGGACACAGAGGGACAGAACAGGCAGAACATGAACACAAAATATCACACAATTGATGCACCCAGTTGTAAAATAATTAGCTTTTAATTTCCTGTACATGAAAGATTCCCTTAGTTAACATGCCCCCTTTAGCTCAGGTTGAAATGCTTGCTTGCAATATCCCTTTGAAGCAACAGACAGGTCTACTGTTCAGATATGTCCATCCTTTCCCCCTCCCCTTTATATGACACGTGATTCTGGGCATAGGAATGTTTGTCTCTCTGGAAGTTGAAATGTAAACATACTGTATATGGTTAAGTGCAACTATGTAACTGATCCCTGACGTGGAAAATGTATCCGCGCCTTTTTAACGCCGACGTGATCTGTTTCATGTTTGGCTTGATTGGCTATTGTACCACACCCTTGTGTTCTATATTAGGCTAATGTCAGACGAACATGTGCACTCTATGTGCATTCTATGTGCGTGCACAACAGCCAGACGTTCTGACGGACGATATTGTAGACACCGCATGGTCCATTTTTTATGATGGACGTCGAAAAAAAAAAGGAAATATGAGAAACAAAATTAATATGAAAAAGAATATGAAAAGCCATTTAGTGCGTCAAGGTGCTGGACCTCGCAAATGCGCTGCGTCTAATGTCTCCTCATCATGAACACAGAAAGCTACGTGGACGTGGTGGACGTGGCTCACTCTGCGTGTCCGTGTTAGCGGTTTTATGTTCTTGCCTAACGTGTGTCCGTTTGCCACATGCATTGTGCTTGCGCAGTTCGGTGCGCACGTACTTCGTGTGTGGGTCTCTATTGATCATGATTCTATGCTACGACAGACGTTAAACTGTGCGGCAACACGGACGTGATCACTGCATTTCTCTGACGCCGGCCTTAGAGCCTGATAAAAAGAAGAATGCGGAGAGCAGTTTTACTCTGCATATTGTGTTGGTTACTTATTGCTCTCTCTCGTTGGCTAACGTTTCACTCCATTGTGGTTGCTATGTTTACATGAGGAATACAGAAGTCTTCTGGGTTGCATGTTTTGGTAAATATGAATAGGAATATTTATTTGTTTGTTTATTTAATATCAGTGACACATATACAGGGTAATTCAAAGAGAATCGAAAAGTCACCGCACGTTCGGTGACTTTTCGTTCTCTTCAATTCGGTTCATTTTGCCGATCCCATTTCAGCGACCCTGCGGTGTATTCAGCAAGCACCACAGGGTCCCCGAATTGCAGGGAAAGGCCGCCGCAAACCCGACGAAAATGAACCGCAAATCCCGGCAAATGCACGCCGAAAACCCGCAAAAACATCTGGATTAACCCGCCGAAAACACCGGAAACCCCGAGCAGGAGCCGATCACATGCAGTGAAGCCACCGGAAAAAGCCGACACCGCAGATGAATGCAGTGAATAAATTAGAAAAACAGTTTGCTTGAATGTTTGAAAAGTGAAACACTGTTTGCAAAGAAACTACTGAGCGAAAATGTCTGAAATTCACATATGATCCAATGAATGATAATAAAAAGGGCTGTTACAGAAAAAAAAAGTAAACTTAAAAAAAAAAAATCGGAATTTATTTAAAAAAATAAAAATCCCGAAAAATGCTTAAAATATAATAAAAATCTATAAATAAAGAGACTCTTTACTGCAGAATTTTATAATGAATGGTTTATTAGATACTGAATTAAACAGGAATATTTTTAACATTGAAGACTATGGGATTCGCCTGAATAAACCTGCCGAATTAAACCACCGAATGGCAGGGCATTTCGGGAACCTTTCACTGCTGGTTTGTGTTCTCTGAATAGCCGAAGCAGTGCTTTTTTATGGGGATTTCACTGCCCTCGAACAGGCACCGAACAGGCAATGTATGTGCAGGCAATTCGTCAGGATTTGGTGAATTGCCTGCTCTCTGGATTGCCGAATGGCCAAGAAAGGTAACCAAACGCTGAAAATTTTCAGCGTTCGGTTACCTTTCTCCAGCCATTACGGATCTCTTTGGATAACCCTGTAAGAGTAAAATAAAAGAAAAACAAATCACATGTAAGATATCGGCAAAATCAAACAAACACAATAAGGACATTGCATTTTTTGGTGGTACTGGCCCTTTAAAGGAACCCTCTGTTGAAATCATAGCCCCATTTTTTATGTCTTTTAGGTCTTCTGAAATGTCGTCGTTCCTGCAGCTATCCAGTGTAATTGTATTCCTTCACAAGTTGTGTTGCATACGTTACAGAAATTGCACATCACTCTAAACTTCCGCACTTGTGGCCTGCCACCCTCCTCCTTCCTCCATCCCTTAGATGCTGTTTTGGAGATATTCTTGTGTGAAGCGGAGGAGTTTCCTCCGCCAACACAATTGCCACCTGGTACCCGGGAATTAGAATTTACACCAAATCGGCCTGGATGATGTCAGTAAACTCAGCATTCTGACATCTTCCCCTCTCACAACGGTTGCAATAGCAAGTGTCCTGAGAGAAGGCAGCCGATGGATTGGTTCTGTGCAGATACAATCCATCAATCTACGATCTTGTGTACAAACGTATGCAAGTCTTGAGCGATGCACAATTTTCACATCATGGTCAGCGCAAGTTGCATAGGTACATATGTTGCATTAAAAAAGCAGCAGGGACTTCCATATTTTGGAAGCCCTAAGCTGAAGGGGAGGAGCAGCTTTGCTTCGAGGTAGAAACGGTGAATATTTACAATGAAAAATATAGAAAAATAAATAACTGGACAGATGCTGTTTGCAGTATATGCCCATTTATTTAAGGGCATGGGGGGGGCGTTTTGGTAATGTTTTATTAGAGTGTCCCTTTACCACATATTTTATTATTTCTTTTTGACCACTCTTTTTGTTCTCATTCTGTTTATTTGCATTAATTTGTTGTTGAGTCACATGCCAATCGCTGGCCACAGGTATAAAAAAACATCACAACATTTTTTGCTTTAAAATGATAGTTTTTCTTTTCATTAAGGGGTTCACTGTGGTCTATTTTTGGTTTTATATTTACCTCTTTTCTAAAACTCACATTCGCTATCTCACCGATAGTCTTTTAGTTATTTATCTTTTTTTAACCCCTTCAGTAACAAGTAAGTTTCCTGTATACTACTGTCACGAGCCAGTTTTTTTTAAAACCACTTTTAATTATTTGTACAGTAATAAATATTAGGGTGTAACCTAAGCTCCCTCTACATCTGTGTCCTCACCCCCCTTGGCACCCTTACCCACACTACACATGACCTCTGTGCCTGTTGGAGAGGTGTGGATGTTGGTCTCTTGCCAAGGGACCGTGGACCAATGTGGCAAAGCCAATTCTCAAGGACAATGGGCATAAGTGGGCACCTAAGGGTTAATGAGGTTAAATGTATTTATATCTTGAAACTGTTTGTATTTTAGAAGTTGGTTTGAGTTAGAGATACAATGTAGACATATTGTTCTTGCTATCTGTTTAACCCTATATTAATCTGATGTTGTCTGGTTGCCAAACCTTTTAGCAGTGAGTACTGATTAGGTTTCTCTGTCTTCTGAAGGAATTCAAATACCCCTCGTGTAGACAATGTATTCTGTTGATTATTTTATGTTACTTCCCATATAACTGGTCCGCATTTCCAATAAGAATATATTCTTCTTCCCTGCACTAAGCTGTGTCTGGTGTTTGGGGAGCGATATATAAGGGGTTATTCAGAGAGAGCCGATCTGGCCCCCGAACTGTCACCGAACAGTGAATTTCCCCGTACGGTGACATTTTGGGGCCATTCGGCTAGTCAGAGAACAGGCAGTTCACCAAATTTTGGCGAACTGCCAGCAACTACGGTGCCTGTTCGACGGCAGTGAAATCCCCGATAGAGAAGTAACGGTTAATCTATTCAGACACCAAACAGCATTGAAAAGTTGTCGAAATGCCCTGATGTTTGGTGGTTTCATTCGTCAGGCGAATCCCATAGGTTTCGATGTTAAAAATATTCCTGTTTTTAACCAATATCTAATAAACCTGTTCCTGTTATTATTTTAATCTGCAGCAAAAAGTCTCTTTATTTATAGATTTTTTTTAGGATCTTTTAGGCATTTTTTCGGTAACTTTTGTTTCAGTTTCTTCTCTTTTTAAATCGTTTTTTCTTTTTTCTGTATCAGCCCTTTTTATTATCATTCATAGGATCTTATGTGTAAATTACAGACATTTTCGTTCAGTAGTTTTTTGCAAACCGCGTTTAAATTTTGACACTTTCAATCATATATATTTTATTATTTACCCCATTCGTCCGCTTGTCAGCTTTTCCCGGCGGCTGGTCTGCACTGTGATCGGCGGCTATACGGCTTTTTTCAATGTGTTCGGCCTGGTTTTTTGCAGTGGTTCCGGTGGGTTTTCCCTGCACTTCGGGGAGCCTGCGTTGAATGCTGAATTCACCACAGGGTGGGGAATCTAGATTCCCCAAAATTCGGGGAACAAGAGAGCATCGAAATGTCGGTGACATTTTCGGTGCTCTCTGAATAACCCCCTCAGAATTATTCAGCACTCCCTAAAGGTCTGGTTGAGGGTTGTGAGAGAAGGAAAGCTGCTGTGGAGAAGGGACGGACGCTGAAAGAGGTTCGGGACTGGTCCTCAAGCCAGAGACAAGTAACCCCAGTTGCTGGTACATAGGGAATATTCCCAATGTATTCTTTTACTGTAATAACCTATTTGTCATGAGGATTCTGCCATCTACTGGCCAAAAGGAGTTACTGCAGTTCAGGTATCCGTGCAGGATCAGCTCGGGATATGTCATTCATACACATTACAAGCTGGTTTTAAAAAGTGTTAGCAGCGTGGGCATGATGCTTGAGACGCTAATACTTCAGGGGTCTGTTCTAGGGTCAATATGCAAATGAATTTTGTTTACAATAAATTAAATTCCTTTGCACTGCTCCAGTGGAATGTTACATAACATAGACTATACTTGGTATCAGGGAAACATGAAATGCCTTGGAGACCGGGTATAAATGATATTGGTAGCAAAGTGCTTAAGAATATGCCATTATTTATTGGTGCACATTTTTAATCAGTCTCACATCATTATTAATATTGCAAATAAAGGGGGTCTCCCTTTTTTCCCTCATCCTTCCTCTGTATTTGATTAAATTCTCATGATTTATCACCTGTGGAATTTCAATGATGTCATCAATGATTTTTCCTCATACTCTCTTCTATAAACACCCACAGGTGATTCCACCTAGAGCCAGTAGGGGGCACTATTAAATATGAGTGTAACCAAAGAAGATCAGTTTGGACTGCATGGTGTTCTAAAATATTACACAATATTTCTTTCTTCTATAATTTTTTTTATCCAAATCCTCTATAAACTGCAGCAGAAAAAGATTATTGTAAAACATATTTATAGAAAGAAGTATGTAGGTTGCTGATTAATAGCTGCTTGTGGGAGTGTCACTCTTTTTGTGTTGTAATATTGAATGTAATGGTTCTGGGGAAACCACCATGTTGGTATTAACCCCTTCACTGCCAAGATATTTTCCAAAAAAACATTGTCAGTAAGTAGTGTTTAATAATTTTTAATTATTTATACAGTAAGAAATAGTTGGGCACATTCCCAATGTATTTCTTACTGTAATAACATATTTGGCCAGCAGATGGTTACATCTACTGCCAAACTCAGTTACAGTTGCAGCTCGTGCTCCCTGCATCGGCTGCTGAATGTCCAATTTCAGGACATTCAGTTTGCTGATTTCACAAATTTTTAGCTCTTTTGGCAATATGCCCACAGGGTTAAAACATTGAGGGGCACCTCCTGAAGCCCAAAATCAAAAGAAATTTGTTTGCGGCAAATTAATTTCATTCGTTTTTGAGCTGCAGATCAAGATATCTCTATGGGGCACCGGAAGGGTTTAAGTGGTAGAGGGTTTTAATCTATGGTGGGGGTGAGATAATTGTTGCGACTGCATATCTTGTTCTTATTGCTCTCATTAGCTCTTTCAGAACCAACATCGATTTTTTTTTATCACAGTAATACATTGAAAAGCAATCATTAGCAATCAAAACTCCATTTGCATACATAGATAAGTATGCCCACTGTGTAGAAACAAAATTATTTATTTATTCCTCTCCAGTCACTTTTGTGTTACTATAAACAAGCAAATAACAGCCCCACACCTCATTGCTTAACACACTTTGCTGCATTACAACTAGGGATGAGCCGAACACCCCGTGTTCAGTTCGCATTTGAACTCGAACAATTTCAAAAGTTCGAGTTCGAACGCGAACACGATCCGAACTCAATGCAAGTCAGTGGGACTCAAAAGTTCGATTTTTAGAGTGCCCTGCAAGAGGGCATATATGCAAGATATTTGTCATTAAAGGTGTATGGGGGTCCGGATAGTTCCCTGGGGGACAGGAAACAAGGACAAAAAGTTTAAAAAAGTTTTTAAAGGAACAGTGAGTTTTCCGTGAAATAAAGGTTAAAAATAAAAACGAAAATATCGTGCCTAGGAGGTCCCCATAACCTGCCCGTGAAGTGGCGGATTTGTAGGATGTATAGAAACATTTAAAAACAAAAACATTACATTTCAAATGACGGTAAATGGTTTTCCTTTAATCTATTCATAAACAACTGCTTGGGGCGGCAGCCTGTATGAAAAGAAATTTTAGGACGCGCAGAACAAGTTTAGTGATTTTTTGGCTAAATTATGGTGAAACTTATGCAGGCTTTGGATGAAAGTAACAATAGGTGCTTTAAAAATGGGCCTTTAGCATCGGCAACAGTGCCGCCACACCGTAACCCCTCTGTGGTATTGTGGAAGAGTGCAGGGTTGGACCCTGCAGTCCAAAAAATTAAAATGATATAAATCTGGTAATATAGGCGTCAGTGCACCCAAATATTGTGCCTTTGGTGGCAGCAAGTGCCTTCACACCGTAACCCTTTTGTGGTATTGTGGAAGAGTGCAGTGGTTGAGGTTTTGTGAATGCAGAAGAGATCCCCGATCTATTCCATTACTTCAGAATCAGGGGATTGATAGCTGCTGATCCAGGACTGATTCATTTTTATAAATGTCAGCCGGTCTACAGAGTCGGTGGACAGACGCACTCTTTTGTCTGTGACAAAACCTCCAGCGGCACTGAACATCCTTTCAGAAAGCACGCTAGATGAAGGAAACCTAGTAGCTGCATAGCATATTGGCTAAGTTCTGGCCAGTGATGCAATCTCAACACCCAATAAGACAGTGGATCATCTGCTGGAAAGTTATCCAGGTCTGCCCTTGCCCCTAGGTACTCCTGCACCATATGGTGAAGACGCTGGCAATGGGTGCCTACATTTGACGTCCCTGGGCGGTGTGTTCTAAAAAAATTAAAAAGGCATCAGTCAAGCGGCCCCGGCCTTCACCACTATTCCTCTGATCATCCGCAGCCTCAGAAGCACCTGTGTCATCACTTGGTAACCTACCAGTGCCTGGAAAGGTGTTACACAAGTGTCGCTTCGGAGCGTCTTCAAGTTTTTTCATCCTGTGCTCCCTCTGTGCAGGCAGGATGAGCTCTGCAACTTTACCCTTGTATCGTGGATCAAGAAGGCTTGCCAAACAGTAATGATCCCTCTCCTTGATAGCACGAATCCTGGGGTCCTTTACCAGGCTTTGCAGGATAAGGGAGCCCATGCAGTGCAGGTTGGAGGTGGCATTAGCTTCCGAGTCTTCCTGGTCAATGAGGATGACCATATCGTGCACTTCCTCCTCCCAGCCATGTACTAGTCCTTGGGTTTCTGGGCACACAAAACCCTCCCTTGAGGAATCCCCACCTTCAATGCCCCACTACTTAAATATTCCTCCTCCTCATTACCCCCTGTCTGATCTGAGGAGGACCCGCAGGAATGCTGTCTGCAGAAAGACTGGGGCCTTGAGAGCTAGGAAAGGCCTCCTCTTCCTCCCGCTGCTCTGTCTCTAGAGCCGCATATATAATTCCCTGCAGAGTGTGCTCCAGCAGGAACACTAAAGGAATTGTGTCACTGATGCATGCACTGTCCCTGCTCACCATCCTCGTTGCCTCCTCAAATGGTGACAGTACAGTGCATGCATCCTTGATCATCAGCCACTGCAGGGGGAAAAAAAACAAGTAGACCTGAACCTGTCCTTGTGCCATACTCACACAGGTACTCGTTGATGGCCCTCTGCTGCTTGTGCAGACGCTGCACCTGGTGGGCATGTCACAGATCAGATGGTTTGTGGGAAGATGGAATGCTCTTTTGAATTTCTGCCAGGCGAACACTTGCTGGGAATGACTGTCTGAAGTGGCTGCAGACTTTTCTGGCCTGGCTGAGAAGCTCTGCCAGCCCTGGGTACCTGGTTAGGAAACGCTGTACCACCTGATTTAGGACGTGTGCTAGGCATGGTACATGCGTCAACTTCCCCTGGCGTAGCGCGGAGAGAAGGTTGCTGCCATTATCACAGACGACCATTCCCAGCTGAAGCTGGCGTGGTGTTATCCATCTCTGCACCTGCCTCTGCAGAGCTGACAGAATTTCTGGCCCGGTGTGGCTCCTGTCCCCTAAACAAACCAGCTCAAGCACAGTATGGCATCTTTTTGCTTGAGCCATTGCGTAGCCCCTGCAACTTAAACTCGGTTTAACTGCCACTTTGCCAGAGACAAAGAAGGAGGAGGAGTAAGAGGGAGAGGTGGTGGTGGAGCAGACAGACCTCATACAAGCAGCTTTATGGCGGCATGGTGGATGAACAAGCTCCAGCACAGAGCTCCGTCTTGGATCCTTCCCAGCTGCAATCAGAGATACCCGGTGTGCCGTGAAGGAAATGTAACGGCCCTGTCCATGCTTGCTGGACCATGTGTCTAAAGTCACATGCACCTTGCTGCTGACTGCCTTTCCCAATGACTCCATAACATTGTCTTCCACGTGCTGGTATAGTGCTGGAATGGCCTTCCATGAAAAGAAATGGCGTTTTGGAACCTGCCACTGTGGTACAACACATTCAGCAAATTCATGGAAGGAAGCAGAGTCCACCAGCTGGAAAGGCAGCAGCTGCAATGCGAGTAATTTTGCTAAGCTGGCATTTAGACGCTGTGCTTGGGGATGGTTGGGACTATATTTTTTCTTATGCTGCAGCAGCTGGGGCAACGTAATCTGACTGCTTAAATCTTCAGCTGATGGGATGCTGTCACATTGTGAGGAAGGACCTGGTACATCCATTACTGTAGCATCAACCCTGTGAGTGGAGGTTGGAGTCAATGACATGGCAGGACATATAGTGGGGGTAGAGACAGGTGAGGAGGAGGACCTACACAAAGTGTTGCGCCAACGGGATGCATGGCAGGTGGTCATATGTCACCTAAAGCATGTGGTACCCAAGCGTCCAGTGTCTTTCCCACACTTGCTCCTCTGCAGACATAGATTACAAATAGCAACGGTGCGGTCTGCTGCACATTTCTTAAAGAACTCCCAGACAGCAGACTTCCTGGATGTGTGCTTTGAGACAACAGTGCTCTGCACCTGAGCAGCTCTGACATGTGATGCCTTGGACTGGCTAGTGCTATGTTTGGTCATAGAGGACGTCGTGCCTCGTGTTTGTTGTGCTTCCTCCTCCTCACTTGACTCCTCTGTTTCGATCAGGCACCCAGGTGGAGTCAGTGACCTCATCATCATTGCCATCACCCCCTATCTCCTCGTCACTGGAGCCAACTTGGCAGTATGCTGCAGCTGCTGGGGCAACATGAGTGCCAGTTATTTGTGTGTCATCACTGGTACCCCCTTCCTCTAGGTTGATTATACTACTTCCTCAACCTCAGAGATTGAATCAGAGCACTGTAGTTGCTGCGCATCCTCAAGCAGCATGTCACTGTCATTGTAGTCAAACAATTCAGCTGACTCCTCCGTCTGTGATAGTGAGGCTACGGCAGGAGTAGCTGTGGACATAGAGGCTGCATTAGATGCTTTGGCAGCTGAGGTGGACTGTAAAGCACTAGAAGCCTGGCTGGCAGAGGACTCGGAGGATGAGGATGGCCTGGTTAGCCAATCCACCAAATCCTCTGTATGTTGCTGCTGCTTAAGACAGCCAGCACCAGTTAGAAAGGACAAGCGTGCCCCTGCAGAGGATGCACCACGTCCACGATGACCAGAGGCACAGCCTCCCGACACAGAGGCTGCTTGCCCTCTTATCTGTGTCTGGGAGCGTCTGCCTGTCCTTTTTGGTCTTTCTGACATGGTGAGTGATATATAGATTAAAGATATACAGAACTCTGATTCAAATCTGTTATAAAAATTGGAGATATGCAGAACTCTGATTCAACTCTGGTATATAGATTAAAGATTTCCAGAACTCTGGTATAACTCAGTGACCCTGATAGCTGGCAGCCAGTGACAAGACACAGATTAAAATTCCCAGAAATGTCAGGTCCCTAGCCGCCGGCACCATAAAAGAACTAAAGACAAAGTGTCTCAGCGAAATAATAACAGTGATTCTCCTACAGAACCAAGTTGTTTCAGCAACCAGGTGCTAGCCATAACATCAGGATTTCTCCACTATAAAAAAGGGCCACTCCCAAAGCAAGATGCTTCTGCATTGTTCTAGTGAACCTCTCACTAGGAAGGAGCTGTCTTCTATTTCTGCTTGCTCTAACCTGTGTTGTCTTGGTTCCCACCATACTGTTCATAGTTCCTGCTACTAGAATCCTGCTGCCCTGCATCCTGCAGAATCCACAGCCTGTTACCATACATCTTGCAAGTATCCTCCGATCCTGCTCCCCTGCAACCTACAGAATCCTCAGAGCCTGCTGTCCTGCATCCCGCAGGTTCTCCAGTTGTTGCTGCCCTGCATCCCGCAGTATCTACAGTAGTTGCTGCCCTGCATATCGCAGGATCTACAGAAGGTGCTGCCCTGCATTCTGCAGGTCCTTCAGTTGTCGCTGCCCTGCATCTCGCAGGATCTACAGAAAGTACTGCCCTGCATCCCGCAGGTCCTCCAGTTGTCGCTGCCCTATATCCTGCAAGTACCCTCTGATCCTGCTGCCCTGCATCCTACAGAATCCTCAGCCTGCTACCCTACATCCAAACCCTCAGAGCCTGCTACCCCGCATCCCGCTGAATCTGTCGCTCTACAGATCCAGGACCCCCTCGCTCTACAGATCCAGGACCCCCTCGCTCTACAGATCCAGGACTCCCTCGCTCTACAGATCCAGGACCCCCTCGCTCTACAGATCCAGGACCCCCTCGCTCTACAGATCCAGGACCCCCTCGCTCTACAGATCCAGGACCCCTCTACAGATCCAGGACCCCCTCGCTCTACAGATCCAGGACCCCTTTACAGATCCAGGACCCCCTGCATACCCAGGACCCTCTGCCTCAAAAGACTCTTCCGTTTCTATTTTCCTATTTATTTTTCTAAAAGATCTCCTTCTCTCTTCCTTTCTCCTATTTCTCTCCATATCTGGTTTAACCCTGTTCTAAGTTTAACCACTTGGATGCTGAGGACGCGCTCAGCGCGTCCTCAGCATTCCCGCTGGTATGCGGAGGACGCGCTGAGCGCGTCCTCCCATTGGGGTCAGCGTTCGGCCGGGTTCCGGCCGATCGCTGGCCCCCCCGGTGCGAGCTGACATCCTGGATGTCAGCCGCGCATCCGGGACCACAGCCGCCGGTATTAGGTGTCATCGCGGCAGCGCGATGACACCTAATTCAGGCGCCCCCCCCCCCGCATGTGCGGAGGAGGCGCCTGAAAGGGAGGGGGGGAGGTCCTTCGGACCTCTCTCCCTCCCGATCGGCGGCTCTGCGGGGGTTAACCCAGGCATCATTTGGAAGGGCACAGCCTGCCCTTCCAAATGATGCCTGGCATTAACCCCTGGGGAGCTGGATCGCGAATCGGCGCTGAAAAGCGCCGATTCGCGATCCTTTCCCGGAGCTGGCCGACATCTTGGATGTCGGCCAAGCCTCCGGGAACTCCCCCTGAGGACTGGCGTCATTGTGCGTAGCACTATGACGCCAGTCCTGGACTTAACCCTTAACTGCCACCAACGGTGGAGATAGGGAGTTCCAATGAACTCCCTATCTCCCGATCCGTGGCAGTTAGGGGTTAAATTTTGGTATGGTTGGATCGGCCAGAGCATGGCCGTTCCAACGATACCAAACATGAAAGTGAAAAATGTTGTAAAAAAAAAAAAAATGAAAAATAAAAATAAAAAAAAATGTAAAAAAAAAATTATAAAAAAAAAAATAAACACTTTTTTTTATTATTTTTTGTTTGTTAATACAGCAATATTGTTCCCATTTCAATTATAATGTGAACAATGATGCTGTACTAACAATTTTTGTATGCGGTGCGTTTGTTAAAAATCGCGTAATTTTCCCCCAAAAAAAATGTAACGAGACTCCATCTCTAATTTTTTTAACAAGCGCACCCCATACAAAATATAACCGCAATTGCTCGCATGTTAAAATGTGAAAAAAAACACTTTACACATTGTAAATTATTGAAAATACATATTTTATTGCATTTTTTGTTATAATATACAGACATGACATAACGTATACATATAATAATGACATATTATGAATCTACCGAGTCTAACGGAAAGAACGATATATAATATGTCTGGGTCATATACTAAAATAAGCCTTAAAAACACGTTTAAACATGATGAGCAAAACCGGTAAAAATGACCTCAGCACAGGGGCGGGAAAAGCCTCAGCAGCGAAAGGGTTAATCTACTCTTTTTTTCTTTATATGTAGTAGTATAGTTTAGTGTAGTTTAGTTTTGTTACTTTTTGGTCTACCTTTCTCTCATCTTGCCTTTTTAGTTTCTTATTGCTGATTATTATTTATACAGTGTTTTCCTTTCTTATTTCCCAGCTACTTAATTGTTTATTCATATTTGTTTACTGCCTCTTATGCCTTACTCTTAATAAACCCCTTTTTGTTCATATACGTTTTTCTATTTCCCATCATTGCATATTGGGCTCACACTTGTCACCCCGGAACCAGCTCCCTTACAAGAAACATCCTAGAAGTCAGTGAGACCTCCTGATGAGTGGCAGTAACAAGATACAAATTACAATTCCCAGAAACCACCTATAAATCAGTGAGACCCCCTGATAGCTGGCAACAGTGACAAGACACAGATTACAATTCGTAGAAATCTGCTAGAAGTATGTGGGACCCCCTGATAGCTGGCAGTGAGAACACACAGATTACAACAATTCCCAGATATTTTGTAGAAATGAGACCCCCCCCAATAGCTGGTGGCAGACTGGCAGTGAGAACACACACTAACACAACAATCTCCTCTCAAACGCGTGCTGAAGTGCTGTGTGAAGCCTTATATAGTGTGCTGCGGGACTTAGCTCTGTGAGCCCATGATTGGGCAAAATTTGCCCAATCAGGACTCTGAGCCGTGATTGGCATTGTCTTGCACCTGTCTTGCACCTAAACTGTGGTCAAGTGCAAGGCTGTAGCTAATTACAAGTTTCAGGCCAGTGGAAAAGTGCATTGTGGTCCATTGTGGTGCATTGTGGGCGAACATGCTGCGAACACGCGGAAATGTTCAAAGCTCGGGAACATACAGAACTGGCGATGTTCGAATCGAACTCTGAACCGATCAAACCGAACAGCTCATCCCTTATTACAACAGCCAGGGGGCGTCCAGAATACAGGGAGAGCTGTGGGGTCATTCCAAGCATGTTCTAGCCATCAGAGCTACTCTAGCCATCAGGAATATCTCAGTGGGCTTGTTTGACCAGCCGCCTGACTGGGCCTGAGCCTCGGGCTCACCTAGCTCGGCCAGCTAGGCCTGCCTGCAACCTGTGACTTGCCTAGGTTGGACGGCTGCCTGAAGTTTGCCGAGGTCAGCCAGCCGGCAAGGCCTGCCCACAGCCTGGGGCTCTCCTAGTTCAGCCGGCCACCTGGTTCTCGCACGGGGCTGCCGACCAGTCAGCTAGGCCTGTCCGGAGCCTGCCAAGTTTGGCTTCCTGGCTATTCCTGCCCGCAGCCTGGGGCTTGCCTAGGACAGTCAGCCACCTGTGGATCACCCATGTTGGCTGGCCCGCTAGACCTTCCTGCAGACTGAGCCTCACCTAGGTTGGCCGGCCACCTGGGGATCACCAAAGTCGGCTGGACCTGCCCGCAGCCTGGGGCTCGCCTAGGTCAGCCGGCCGCCTTGGGATTGCCCAGGTAAGCCAGTTGGCTAGGCTTGCCCGCAGTCTGGGGCTCGCCTAGGTCGGACGGCCGCCTGGGGACCATTTCTTTTTTTTACTTGTCAAAAATACTTTTTAGCCTTTGATCTTTTTGTATTTTTTTAGACATTTTTGGGTTTTATTTTTAAAAGACTTTTTAATTTTGTAACAGATCTTTTTATTATTTTTAAAGGACCTTTATTATTTAGACATTTTATTGGTTTAAGCTAGGAAACTATTTTTCATTTTTATTTTCAGTTCAGATTAATTTTCCAATGCCAATTCGACTCAATTCTGCAGTTATTGGTGCAATTCGGTGGTTTTTGCCGACGCCCGATAACTGCTTCGGTGACTCAATTTTGGGCAAAACCCAGTGAACATTCACTAAATTCACTGTATTTTTGCAAAATGAAATCCCTGAAGAGCGCTGAAACACAAAGCACCGAAATTGCACACAATTTAAGGCTAGGGACAGACGAACGCAGTTTTAACGTGTGTTTAGCCGCACGAAATCACGGCCGTGCTAGCAGCAAATGAGGTCCAATGCCGGGAACATACGACGAACGGCCGCACGAAAGTTCGTCCGTGCAACGCAAGTGGCAAACGAACGCAATTTTTTTTTTGGAGAGCGTCAAACCGCTACTACTGACGTACAGAGTGCGCTGCGGCCGCATAGCGGCGTGTTTGCGTGATTAGGAGACGTCAGACGCTGCACACGTCCGGCCAACATAACGTCCAGACGCAAAAAGGGTTCTATTGATGATCCGTACAAAATCACGGACGAAAATGCGCATCGTATGACCGCTATCGCGTATTCCGTGACAAAATACGTCCATTCGTTCGAACGCACTTTTTCACGGACAACGCGAAAAATGCGTTCGTCTGACCCTAGCCTAAAATAATTAAAATATGTTTTCATTTCACTAAATGCCAAAAAATCCAAACAAAATCTTTAGCTCCAGCTCATAGAGATCTTTTTGTATTCAAAAGCATTTATTGGAGCAGTAGACAAAAACATCTCATATACATAGCATGGAAAAAGGGCATACAGAGCAATTGGGAGCAGTTGTGGCAGCCCATTAAGGGATCCACCCGACTATGACTATATAACAGTCTAAAACAGATACACATGATGCGGATAAATACGCCAAAAGGCGAACAAAGAAAGAGCATTGCCCCATAGGCGTCATGATAAACAGACCTCTCCACTATAGTTGGGAGAGAATGGAGCACAGAAGAAGAGGAGAGAGAGGAAGAGGATTAGAAGAGAGAGAGAAGGGGGAGGCTAGAGAGGAGAAAAAGGAAGAATAGAGGAGAAAGAGAGAGAAAAAAAGGAAGGACATATATGTTGGTGGGGGAGCAAAGAAGATCGAAAAGAGCGTTAAAAGTTCAGTTGCTGATAGAGATCTTAATCCAGCCCTGCATGTTTGCATAATTGGAGCGGCCCGGTCTGGATGTAGTCCAGGGACATTTTTTTTGTCCCAGTCCAGCCCTGGGTCACTCACTGCTGTACCGGGATAAGATTCAGTGGGCTATAATGAGTGTAAATCCCTGTATAGTACAGATACAAGGTGTTGCTGTAATTGCCATACACAGGCATTATGCAGCACTTACAGATACACGGTGTTGCTGTAATTGCCATACACAGGCATTATGCAGCAGATACAGATACAAGGTGTTGCTGTAATTGCCATACGCCGGTATTATGCAGCACATACAGATACAAGGTGTTGCTGTAATTGCCGTACACAGGCATTATGCAGCACATACAGATACAAGGTGTTGCTGTAATTGCCATACACAGGCATTATGCAGCACATACAGATACAAGGTGTTGCTGTAATTGCCATACACAGGCATTATGCAGCACATACAGTTACAAGGTGTTGCTGTAATTGCCATACACAGGCATTATGCAGCACATACAGATACAAGGTGTTGCTGTAATTGCCGTACACAGGCATTATGCAGCACATACAGATACAAGATGTTGCTGTAATTGCCGTACACAGGCATTATGCAGCACATACAGATACAAGGTGTCGCTGTAATTGCCATACACAGGCATTATGCGGCACATACAGATACAAGGTGTCGCTGTAATTGCCGTACACAGGCATTATGCAGCACATACAGATACAAGGTGTTGCTGTAATTGCCATACACAGGCAATATGCAGCACATACAGATACAAGGTGTTGCTGTAATTGCCATACACAGGCATTATGCAGCACATACAGATACAAGGCGTTGCTGTATTTGCTATACACAGGCCTTATGCAGCACATTCAGATACAAGGTGTTGCTGTAATTTCCATACACAGGCATTATGCAGCACATACAGATACAAGGTGTTGCTGTAATTGCCATACACAGGCATTATGCAGCACATACAGATATTGCATTGCTAATAATCTCATTCTGATCACTACAAATTCCCATAAGCAGGAGATCTCACTATTTTATTATCTGTCTGCAGCACATTTATTGACACAAAGGCCATTTCTGCCTGTATGCTGATAATGTGACATTGTGCCAGATAAGGGTCGCCATCTAGAGTTTAGAACCTTTCATCCCAGTAATTAGTCTGTAAAGGGTAAAGCAATACATGAAAATGTAAAAATTTGCAAAAATTTTTGTAAAGTACCTCAGAACAACAGTATCTGTAATACCCTAATGCCATCCCATGTTTCAAATAAATGCTATAATTAAAAAAAATCTGCAAAAAAGTGCTTGGTAGTGAAGGGGTTAAACCTGAGCGCAAATAGGTTTGGTAAATGCAAAGTGGAAAATGGCTATCGAACCTAGAAACATTAAATTGAATTATCTACAAATGTGTTTACCTCATTATTTCCATAATTATTTATACTTGGAGATGGTTTGCATTGCTATTTACATGCTCCATTTAAAAACATATCCATTTGAATAAATCTCTCAATGGATGAGGAACATCCAAACTGTAAATATAATTTAAAGACTGCAAAACCAACAAGATGATGTGCAGGAAGAAATGGAGCGCTGACCTTGCCTTCCTGGTTGTCTGTCTACTTGCCTTTGTATCAGGAATGACAGTGTAAATAGGGACAGGGTAATAGACCACAAGTTTATTAGCCGGCAAACGGAGAGGACTCTTTTCCCCCTATAGGGTTAACACAAAGCTGATGCCTGATTAGGACTGGCCTGCGCTTATAGGAGCTGTTGTTCCCTCTGAGAGGACAGTCTTGGTGCTGGGTACCGCAGGAAAGGAAGCTAAATCCTGAAGCCAAAAGGAGCATGGCCTTTCCAATGATACCAAACATGACCATGTTATAAGAAAAGAAAAAAAATATTATTTTTTTTAAAAAAAAATAACGTAAAAAAAATAAATCTGTTTTTTTTTGTTTGTTTTTTTAAATTAATGCAGCATTATGGTTATTTCAATTATAATGTGAATGTAACAACAACTGGGGTTTACTGGTCTCCCCTTTGTAGTCTAGACCCAAACCTGTTACAGCGTCCGTCCCTGTAATGAGCACCGCAGTGCTCACACAGGAGTAGCGAGATTGAGATCTTTTTGGACAGAAATACCGGCTTGATTTTTACCAAATACTCGGTATTAACAGACTTGTACTCCAAAGCCAAGGAGCACCAAAGAACAACTGATTTGCCACTAAGTTCCAAAGGTTTCAAGACCAACGGACAACTTAGAGCACCTTCAGAAACAAATGATTTACTTGACAGTCAATGAATTGTGCAGGATGCAGGGCAGTCAACAAATGTAAAGATTTAGCGTTATCTGATAAGCTCGAGCGGGTAGAAAGTACCTTACAATTATCAGAGGTGGCTGACACATGTGGGTATACAGTTGGTACAGACTAGGGATGAGCTGTTCGGTTCGATCGGTTCTGAGTTTGCATCGAACATAGACTGTTTGCATGTTCGCAAACTACGAACATTTCCACCTGTTCGCCGCGTGTTCGCCCACGATGCACCACAATGGACCACAATGCACTTTTCCACTGGCCTGAAGCTTGTAATTGGCTACAGTCTTGCACCTGACCACATATGTGGTATTTAAACAGTATGTTCACGAGCCTGGCCTAGCAGAGGTGCAGAAGTGTGTGTGTGAGCCCAAGGTGCAGTAATTATATCAGATAAGGCAGGATACAGGGTAACAGGGTTTATTTGTGAATACAAATAAACAGACAACAGACTAGGAATGGATAAGGATTGAATGGATAAGGATGAACAATGGATAAGGATAACATATAATCAGGCGCAGGTACAAAATAGGAATAGGCAATAGAGTAGTCAAGATTTAGCAGAGATCTGGTACACGGGTATACCAATCATGGAAAAGTAGAGGGTACAAGGGGCAATGGAGGATACCGGTAAAGAATGTCCAGAAATAGCAGAGGGTGTGTAGGAAGGTCTATGGATCAAGAGCAAGAGGGGTTCCAGGCAAGGATCTATGGACGGCAGGTCTGCACTAGCTAAGCTAGGAACTTCAATGAGGAAGCGTGGGATCAGGGGTGTAGCTTCCTCATATGCAGGATCAATTAGGGAGAATGAAGGACAGGTGTGCTTCCATGTCCATTATGCAAATTATAGTTCAGGAAAGCATATGGAGCAGAATGAAAGGAGAAAGGAGAACAAAAGAGGGCGCCAGAGGGTCTGGTTGTTCGGACCGTGACACAGTATCTCTTTACCGCGATTTGCACATATGCTTTTAGCAATGAAACATACACCTTGGGTCTTAAATAGTAACCTGATAAGGCAACAAATGATACCCCAGAGCGAGATGGGAATAATCCCAGATAGTGAGTGAAAACCCCAGCAGCAAACATAGGGTTAGTCCACCAATGCCCAATACTAGCGATTGCTAATGGTGGAAGCAACAGAATGGTCAGATACAAGCCGGGTCAAAATCAGGAGTGGGAATCGTAGACAGAAACAGGTCGGCAATAGGGATGAGCGGTTCGGGTTCGGACGGTTCGGGGTTCGACCTGAACTTGGCCTGTTCGATGAAATCGCGAACACCGAACATTTCCGGGTGTTCGCCGCATGTTCGACCACAATGGACCACAATGCATTTTCCCACTGGCCTGAAATTCGTAATTGGCTACAGCCTTGCACCTGACCACAGGTCTGGTGCAAGACTGGTTCAACACTATGCCAATCACCGCTCAGAGTCCTGATTGGGCAAATTTTGCCCAATCATGGGCTCACAGAGCTAAGTCCCGCAGCACACTATATAACGTTTCAACGCAGCGCTTCTGCACGCATTTCAGAGGAGATTTCAAAGAAGATAGTTGTGTCTTGTTACTGCCGGTCTGCCACGCTACTGGGGGGTCTGGGGGGGTCTCATTTCTACCAAATATCAGGGAAATTTAGGTGATGTGTGTCTTGTCACTGTGCCAGCAAGTATTTTGGGGGTTTACAACTTTCTTTAAAACATGTTGTGAATTGAGGTGATCTTCTGGGTCTTGTCACTGTGCCAGCAAATCTTTTTGGGGCTCAATAATTTCTTTAAAACATTTGAGAATTGAGGTGATCTGTGTCTTGTCACACAGCCAGTACCACGCAGTATTTTGGGGGTCACAAATTTCTACAAAACATTTGGGAATTGAGGTGATCTGTCTCTTGTCACACAACCAGTACCACGCAGTATTTTGGGGCTCACTAATTTCTACAAAACATTTGTGAATTGAGGTGATCTGTGTCTATTCACACATCCAGTACCACTCTGTGATTTGGGGCTCACTAATTTCTTTAAAACATTTGTGAATTGAGGTGATCTGTCTCTTGTCACTGACTGCCAGCTATCAGGGTGTCTCACTGAGTTATACCAGAGTTCTTTAAATCTTTATACCAGAGTTGAATCAGAGTTCTGTATATATTAATCTATATATCACTCACCATGTCTGAAAGAACAAAAAGGACAGGCAGATGCTCCCAGACACAGATAAGAGGGCAAGCAGCCCCTGTGTCGGGAGGCTGTGCCTCTGGTCGTGGTGGACGTGGTGCATCCTCTGCAGGGGACGCTTGTTCTTCTAACTGGTGCTGGCCGTCTTAAGCAGCAGCAACATACAGAGGACTTGGTGGATTGGCTAACCAGGCCATCCTCATCCTCCGAGTCCTCTGCCAGCCAGGCTTGTAGTGCTTTACAGTCCACCTCAGCTGCCAAAGCATCTAATGCAGCCTCCATGTACACAGCTACTCCTGCCGTAGGCCTCGCTATCACACACGGAGGAGTCAGCTGAATTGTTTGACTACAATGAGAGTGACATGCTGCTTGAGGATGCGCGCAGCAAGTACAGTGCTCTGATTCAATCTCTGAGGTTGAGGAAGGGAGTAAAATCAACCTAGAGGAAGGGGGTGCCAGTGATGACACACAAATAACTGGCACTCATGTTGCCCCAGCAGCTGCAGCATACTGCCAAGTTGGCTCCAGTGACGAGGAGGTGATGATGACAATGATGATGAGGTCACTGACTCCACCTGGGTGCCAGATCGAACAGAGGAATTAAGTGAGGATGAGGGGGAGGAGGAGGCACAGCAAACACGAGGCACAACATCCTCTATGACCAACCGTAGCACTAGCCAGTCCAAGGCATCACATGTCAGAGCTGCTCCGGTGCAGAGTGCTGTTGTCTCAAAGAACACATGCAGGAACTCTGTTGTCTGGGAGTTCTTTAAGAAATGTGCAGTAGAGCGCAGCGTTGCTATTTGTAATCTATGTCAGATGAGGCTTAAGCGTGGGAAAGATACCGGACACTTGGGTACCACGTGCTTGAGGCGACATATGCTCAACTGCCACACATCCCCTTGGCGCAAAACTTTGCGTAGGTCCTCCTCCTCATCTGTCTCTACCCCCACTGTATGTCCTGCCATGTTATTGCCTACAACCTCCACCGACAGGGATGATGCTACAGTAATGGATGTACCAGGTCCTTCCTCACAATGTGACATCATCCCAGTAGCTGAAGATTTACGCAGTCAGATTACGTTGCCGCAGCTGCTGCAGCGAAAGAAAAAATATAGTCCCAATCATCCCCAAGCACAGCGTCTAAATGCCAGTTTAGCAAAATTACTCGCATTGCAGTTGCTGCCTTTCCAGCTGGTGAACTCTGCTCCCTTCCGTGAATTTGCTGAATGTGCTGTACCACAGTGGCAGGTTCCAAAACGCCATTACTTTTCACGTAAGTCCATTCCAGCACTATAGCAGCACGTGGAAGACAATGTTATCGAGTCATTGGCAAAGGCAATCAGCAGCAAGGTGCATGTGACTTTAGACACATGGTCCAGCAAGCATGGACAGGGTCGTTATATTTCCTTCATGGCACACTGGGTAACTCTGATTGCAGCTGGGAGGGATCCAAGACGGGGCTCTGTGCTGGAGCTTGTTCATCCACCACGCCTCCAGAAAGCTGCTTGTATGAGGTCTGTCTGCTCCACCACCACCAGCTCTTCCTCCTCCTCCTCCTCCTCCTCCTCCTTCTCTGTCTCTGGCGAAGTGGCAGTTAAACTGACGCCTGACAGGGTCTACGCAATGGCTCAAGCAAAAAGATGCCATACTGTGCTTGAGCTGGTTTGTTTAGGGGACAGGAGCCACACCGGGTCAGAAATTTTGTCAGCTCTGCAGGGGCAGGTGCAGATATGGTTAACACCACGCCAGCTTGAGCTGGGAATGATCATCTGTGATAATGGCAGCAACCTTCTCTCCGCCCTACACAAGGGTAAATTGACGCATGTACCATGCCTAGCACATGTCCTAAATCTAGTTGTACAGCGTTTCCTAACCAAGTACCCAGGGCTGGCAGAGCTTCTCAGCCAGGCCAGAAATGTCTGCTGCCACTTCAGATGGTCATTCCCAGCAAGTGTTCGCCTGGCAGAAATTCAAAGAGAATTCCACCTTCCCACAAACCGTCTGATCTGTGACATGCCCACCAGGTGGAACTCGACATTAGCAATGCTGCAGCGTCTGCACAAGCAGCAGAGGGCCATCAACGAGTACCTGTGTGAGTATGGCACAAGGACAGGTTCAGGTCAACTTGGTTTTTCCCCCCCACAGTGGCTGATGATCAAGGATGCATGCACTGTACTGTCACCATTTGAGGAGGCAACGAGGATGGTGAGCAGGGACAGTGCATGCATCAGTGACACAATTCCTTTAGTGTTCCTGCTGGAGCACACTCTGCGGGGAATTATAGATGTGGCTCTAGAGGCAGAGCAGCGGGAGGAAGAGGAGGCCTTCCCTAGCTCTCAAGGCCCCAGTCTTTCCACAGACAGCATTCCAGCGGGTCCTACTCAGATCAGACAGGAGGAGGATGAGGATGAGGAGGAATATTTAAGTAGTGGGGGCTTTAAAGGTGGGGATTCCTCAAGGGAGGGTTTTGTGTGCCCAGAAACAGAAGGGCTAGTGCGTGGCTGGGAGGAGGAAGTGCACGATACGGTCATCCTCATTGATGGAGGACTCGGAAGCTAATGCCACCTCCAACCTACGCTGCATGGGCTCCCTAATGATGCAAAGCCTGCTAATGGACCCCATGATTCGTGCTATCAAGGAGAGGGATCATTACTGGTTGGCAACCCTTCTTGATCCACGATACAAGGGGAAAGTTGCAGAGCTCATCCTGCCTGCACAGAGGGACACAGGATGAAAAAAACTTGAGGACGCTCTAAAGCGACACTTGTGTAACACCTTTCCAGGCACTGGTAGATTACCAAGTGCTGACACACGTGCTTCTGAGGCTGCGGGTGATCAGAGGAATAGTGGTGAAGGCCAGGGCGCTTGACAGATGCTTTTTTAATTTTTTTAGTCCTCGACGCCCAGGGACGTCAAATGTAGGCACCCATTGCCAGCGTCTTCACCATATGGTGCAGGACTACCAAGGGGCAAGGGCAGACCTGGATACCTTTCCAGCAGATGATCCACTGGCTTACTGGATGTTGAGAGTGGATCACTGGCCAGAACTTAGCCAATATGCTATGCAGCTACTAGGTTGCCCTTCATCTAGCGTGCTTTCCAAAAGGACGTTCAGTGCCGCTGGAGGTTTTGTCACAGACAAAAGAGTGCGTCCGTCCACCGACTCTGTAGACCGGCTGACATTTATAAAAATGAATCAGTCCTAGATCAGCAGCTATCAATCCCCTGATGCCGAAGTAACGGAATAGATCGGGTATGTCTTCTGCATTCACAAAACCTCCAGCACTGAACTCTTCCACAACACCACAAAAGGGTTACGGTGTGAATGCACTTGCTGCCATGAAAGGCACAATATTTGGCTGCACTGACGCCTGTGCCAGATTTATATCATTTAAATTTTTTGAACAGCAGGGTCCAACCCTGCACTCTTCCACAATACCACAGAGGGGTTACTGTATGATGATACTTGCTGGCCTGGCACCAAAGGCACAATATCTGGATGCACTGACGCCCATTACCAGATCAAAAACTTTTCAATATAGGACCACATGGTCCACCTCTGCACTCTTCCTCAATACCACAGAGGGGTTACTGTATGATGATACTTGCTGGCCTGGCATTAAAGGCACAATATCTGGGTGCACTGACGCCCATTAACAGATAAAAAACTTTTCAATATAGGACCACATGGTCCACCCCTGCACTCTTCCACAATACCACAGAGGGGTTACTGTATGATGATACTTGCTGGCCTGGCATTAAAGGCACAATATTTGGGTGCACTGACACCTTGACCAAAATCATATCTTTTCAATATAGGACCACATGGTCCACCCCTGCACTCTTCCACAATACCACAGAGGGGTTACTGTATGATGATACTTGCTGGCCTGGCATTAAAGGCACAATATTTGGGTGCACTGACACCTTGACCAAAATCATATCTTTTCAATATAGGACCACATGGTCCACCCCTGCATTCTTCCACAATACCACAGAGGGGTTACTGTATGATAGTACTTGCAGGCCTGGCACCAAAAGCACAATATTTGGGTGCACTGCCACTGACGCCTGTATCAGATTCATATCCTCAGAGGGGTTACGGTGTGACGGCACTGTTGAGGACGCTGAAGGACCAATTTTAAAGCACCTATTGTTACTTTCATCCAAAGCCTGCATATATTTCACAATAATTTAGCCAAAAAAATCAGTAAACTTTTTCTGCGTGTACAAAAATGTCTCCTCTTTTCATACAGACTGCCGCCCCAAGCAGTTGTTTCTGGATAGATTAAAGGAAAAGCATTTACCATCATATGAAACGTCATTTTCTTTGTTTTTAAGTGCTTCTATACATCCTAGAAATCCGCCACTTCACGGGCAGGTTATGGGGACCTCCTAGGCACGATATTTGAAGGAATTTTTGGTTTTTATTTCTAACCCTTATTTCATGGAAAACTCACTGTCCCTTTAAAAACGTTTTTTTTTTTAACTTTTTGTTCTTGTTTCCTGTCCCCCAGGGCACTACCCGGACCCCCATACACCTTTTATGGCAAATATGTAGCATATATGCCCTCTTGGAAGGCACTCTAAAAACCGAATTTTCAGCCCCATTAACTTGCATTGGGTTTGAGTTCGGGTTCGGGTTCGGCTCATCCCTAGTCGGCAATTTAAACAGCATTGATTATAGCTTAGCGATGCGGGAACAGAACTCCACGTCAGGGCGACGAGGCAATTCCTCGTGCCCTGCTATAAACCCGGCGGCTCCTCGTGACCACACCAGGTCCCGTACCCTCAGAGGAAGCGTGGCCGTTACAAGGTGCTGGTAAACAACCAGCCAGTGGCACCGAACTATGCCTAGACCCCCCGGGCAACACAGCAGGGGCTGAGGATGTAACAGTCCCTTCTCTTCAGCCAAACTGATTTGCAGCAGCTTTCCTTCTTACAACCCTCAGCCAGAACTTGAGGTAGTGCTGTATCTTTCTATGTATCTCTCCTCAAACATCAGACACAGCTTAATGCAGGGGAATGAATATGCTTTATTGGAAATTGGGCCAGTTATATGAGAAACAGTGAGGGGAGGTAACATGACACAATCAACAGAATACATTGTCTACATGAGGGGGAGTTGAATTCCTAGAGAAGACACTGAAACCTAATTAGTTACACAATAGACGGGATTAAGAAACAGAGCATGAAATCAATCTAAGAACAAACAGATAGAGATACAATGTAGACGTATTGTTCTCCTAACAGACTCCTAAAATATGGTTTCAAGATAAATGTATTTCTAACCCATTAACCATTAGTTGCCCATTATGCCCATTGTCCTTGAGAACTGGCCTTGCCAAATTGGTCCACAATCTCTTGGCAGAAGTCAGCATCCACACCTCTCCAACAGGCCCAGAGGCCATGTAAAGTGTGGACAAGGATGCCAAGGAGGATGAGGACACAAAGTTAGAGGGAGCTTCGGTTACAGTGAACAATGATGATGCACTAACTATTTTTTTGAGGGGAGTTTTAGCTAAAATCATGTAGTTCTAGTTTTTTTTAACAAGCATAACGCATAGAATAAATAACTGCAAAGGCTTGGATGATAAAATGTAAAAAAATTATTTTACACAATGTAGATGATTGGAACTTCACATTGTTTTACATTTTTTCTTCTAGCATTTTGGCAGGGTATGACATATACATATAATGATATATGAATGAATCTGTGGAAAAAAAAAATGATATATAACTTGTCTGGGTCGTATAATAAAAACATGACTTCAAATCGCGTTTAAACATTATGAGCAAAACCAGTAAAAATCAGCTCAGCATACAGAGGTGAAATGGCTCAGCAACGAAAAGGTTAATAGCTAAATAAGCAACAAAAAGTAACTTAATCCTAAAAGAAGCAGTAATAGTACATGAAACGGGATGCCCTTCGATATTTCATAATTGTGGCTGGGATGGCCAGTAAGAGCTCAAATGATGAAATGAACAGCAGGCAAGAACGCAGTCACAGTTAGTGGAACGCAACATGGCAGGTACACAAGTGCAGGACAGGAACATACTATCAGATGCCACAACGAGTTTATACAGGAACAGTTTGGAACTCACATAAAGGTAAACTGGAAGATGTTGGGGAAACGTAGAATCACAGTGATGCTTGATACACAGGAACACAGCAGGGCAAACACAGGGGTGCAGAGCCAGGGTTCAGGACAGACCATATACTGGTATGCAAAGCCATTGGTACAGACGGGAAAAACACCCAATAATAGCTGTCCAGGATGCATAGCGAGGCTGGTTGGGGAAACACCATATCATAGTTAGACTGGAACATGAAGGTCTTTAGGGAAAGGTCAGGAAAGGTGCTGGTAGGGGTCAGGTCTTAGAACCAGCGTGGGCTAAATCCTCAAAACCACCTTCCAGTATAAATATCAGCAGGTCCTCCAAAAAGGTGTATATCTAAAAAATCTTATTTATTAAACAAATACCAAGAAATACATAACAGCTATAGCTTTTAAAATAAAATTAAAACCCAATACAATACCAGAACGCGTTCCGGTCCCTTTCAGGACTTCTTCAGCCAGTATAATCATCATTATACTGGTTGAGGAAGTCCTGAAAGGAACAAAATGCATTTCGGAATATTGACCAACGCCTTCAACATTTGTATGTATACATTTTTATTCTCAATAGTTTTTTTTTTTTATTGTGTAGGAGGCAGTACTCACAGTATATTAAACTCTGCGCCGATCCACTGTTTTGTGTATATATATATATATATTTAGGGATGTGCGTTTCGGGTTTCGGAATTTTGGAATTATCACGAAATTTCCCGATTCGTGCATTCGGATTCAGCCGATTTTACGAACATTTTCAGATCCGAATTTTCCGAAAACGAAAACGTTACGAAACGAAACGAAAATTTGTTCGGAATTTTCGAATGGACTAGAAATGTGTAAAATCGAAAATCATTTTCGTTCCATTCGTAATTTCGGCTCCATTCCTGATTTCGGTTCCATTTCAGTAATTCCGGACAACATATTTTTTGGTTATATCGCTGATTCTGTAATTTTGTATCATTCCCATCTCAATGTATCCTTCTTGTAAAACCAGAGAAATCTCAATGTATCCTTCCTGGAAAACCAGAGAAATCTCAATGTATCCTTCTTGTAAAACATGAGAAATCTCAATGGCAGAATTATCGCATCAACAGAATTATCGTATCGACAGAAATATCGGACCCGAAAAACTATTAGTTTACGTCAAAACGAATAGACACTTTGAAACGAGGAGAACAGACTTCCGAAAAACACAAAAATTTGCAAAATACGAAAAAAAGTCGATACGAAAAACGAAACGAACCGAAACGGACACTCGGCCGTAACGAGCCGAAACAAAAATTTGCAAAATACGAACGAACCGAACCGAATCGCTGATTCTGTAATTTTGTATCATTCCCATCTCAATGTATCCTTCTTGTAAAACCAGAGAAATCTCAATGTATCCTTCCTGGAAAACCAGAGAAATCTCAATGTATCCTTCTTGTAAAACATGAGAAATCTCAATGGCAGAATTATCGCATCAACAGAATTATCGTATCGACAGAAATATCGGACCCGAAAAACTATTAGTTTACGTCAAAACGAATAGACACTTTGAAACGAGGAGAACAGACTTCCGAAAAACACAAAAATTTGCAAAATTACGAAAAAAAGTCGATACGAAAAACGAAACGAACCGAAACGGACATCGGCCGTAACGAGCCGAAACGAAAATTTGCAAAATACGAACGAACCGAACCGAATCGCTGATTCTGTAATTTTGTATCATTCCCATCTCAATGTATCCTTCTTGTAAAACCAGAGAAATCTCAATGTATCCTTCCTGGAAAACCAGAGAAATCTCAATGTATCCTTCTTGTAAAACATGAGAAATCTCAATGGCAGAATTATCGTATCGACAGAATTATCGTATCGACAGAAATATCGGACCCGAAAAACTATTAGTTTACGTCAAAACGAAGAGACACTTTGAAACGAGGAGAACAGACTTCCGAAAAACACAAAAATTTGCAAAATTACGAAAAAAAGTCGATACGAAAAACGAAACGAACCAAAACGGACATCGGCCGTAACGAGCCGAAACGAAAATTTGCAAAATACGAACAAACCGAACCGAATCGAACCGAAAAAAAAATCGGTGCACGAGTCTAATATATATATGGGTTAGAGTTAACAATAACAGCACAAAGAGTAACCTAACCCTACCCTAACACAAACACTGAGCCCCAGCACTGGCTCTGAGTGGATCCAGGGCTTCTGGGTAGTTTGTCTTCCTCCTTGTTTACAGGTGACCACCACCATATCGTGACAGCAATCTTCAAGCGCCGTGCATAAGTGTAGATGGAATGGAGGAAACAGACAAAGAACACTCTCCTGTTGTAGATCTGACTTAAAATTGGCAAGACTTATTTTGCTAAATCAAGACTTACACTTGGTGGAAAAAATCCATGGGCGTTCCACCTCGAGCTATGGTAGCTCCATCGAGTGTAAGTCTTGATTTAGCAAAATAAGTCTTGCCAATTTTAAGTCAGATCTACACCAGGAGAGTGTTCTTTGTCTGTTTCCTCCATTCCATCTACACTTATGCACGGCGCTTGAAGATTGCTGTCACGATATGGTGGAGGTCACCTGTAAACAAGGAGGAAGACAAACTACCCAGAAGCCCTGGATCCACTCAGAGCCAGTGCTGGGGCTCAGTGTTTGTGAGTGGAATATCATACACACCATATTGTTTTCACCAGTGTCTATTGCAATTTGCACTATGATCCTTGTGTTTGCTTCTTTCATATAACCATATGATTATTTGCGGGCCTGCATGAGTCATCTGAACTCCAGAGCATCTATATTTGCGCTCACCAGATACGTATTACTTTATAAGCATGATTCTAACCCAAATGCTAACCCTGACCCTAATCCTAATTTGTACACTAATTCTAAATGTAATGCTAATCGTAACAGTAACCATAATCTCATTACTAACCCTAACTAAAAAAATAAACCAGAACTTTATTTCTAGCCCTAATTCTAACTCTAACCCTAAAAGTAACCCTTATCATAATTCTACCCATAACCCTAATCTTAAATCTAACGCTAATCCTAATTATAAACCTAACTCTAACCCTAAACCTAAAAGTAGCCCTAACCATAACTCCAACCTTAACAGTAATTCTAACCCTATATCTATTGTTACAGACCACCTGGCACACAGACTGTGTGCCTCTGTCAAGCTCTAGCTTTCTCCAAATTGGACCCTGAAATCCAGCATCAGCAGTCCCATCTCTTCCCTAAAATCACCAGGCACAACCAGTGTTTCAGAGTGCAAAATAAGACTGACTTTATTTTAAAACATACAGCTAAGAACAGTTAAGGGACAACCCCCTTCATGAATTCATTACAGATACTATCACCAGACTCCCATTACAGGACAATGGGAAGGGACATTCGACACAATGGATCGTTTAAACAGGCAACCTTTATCTTAAACAGCCTAGGAGGAAGGGGAGTGGAGGTTTGAGGGAAGCAGAGGGAAAAAAGGAATATTCTTACATGAACAGCAAGTGACAGCTTACATGACAGCTAATACAGAAATGTACACTATACAGAGACATAATAGTAGACTCTACAAGAATACATAAAGGAATAATACACAGACACAGTCAACATAAATTCTGGATTCCCTGGGCAATCCAGTTGGCAAACCCAAAGTAGCACCTTATTCCATAGTCAGTAGGAAGGAGGCTAGGCCCAAGGCTCCTCCAACTGCCCCAGTGACGGCTGAGTCTGTCACATCTATCTCTAACCTTATCTCAATTTACACTTTTTCTAGTAAACTATGCAGATACAGTACCTCGTTCATTGTTGTTTCAATATACTAAAATTACTACGAACTATTCAAATGAAGAAAGTGTCACTGCTCGAATAAACTCGCTTGATTTTCTTCTTCTTTTTCTTCTTTTCACCAGGCAACTGTTTTTTTTTGTGTTACCACTAATTAAGTTGGCCACAAATTGGCATCTTTACAGTATCCGGTCATCACCCGTCACGGCAAGTTAGTTTGGTAAACAAACTGTGGAACATGACCATTCAACCTTAAAAAAAGTAAATGTAATTGTCTGCTTAAACCGGCTGCCTTTCCCTCATTATTTCCATGTTTATTTATAGCTGGAGATGGTTTGCATTTCTATTTCCATGGTCCATATAAATATTATCCACTTCAAGAGAGCCCTGATCTGATCGTCAACATCCAAGCTGCAAATATAACTCAAGGATTGTAGCACCAGCAACACGATGACATCTACGAAGTATCTGGTCCATGACATCCCCTTCCTGGTTGTGTTTTTATTTGTCTTTATAATCGGGTTCACATTAAATCTATTTCTTGCGGCTGTGGATTTTCCTGATTGGCTGAAAGGAAGGAAGGTTAAGGCTTCTGTAAAAATCCAGTGCGTCCTAGCGCTCTCCAGGTTCTTCCTTCTCTGTTTTAGTTTGATGCAAGTGTTAATGTCAGTATCTGGTCAAGACGAGGAGCTCATCATAAATTCCATCCTAACGTTCTTCAACATTTCAGTCAACTACACCGGCCTCTGGTATCTCACGTTATGGTCTGTCCTCTTCTTCCTAAAAATTGCAGACCGCATGCACGCTCTCTTTATACGTCTAAAGGTCGTGATGACAAGAAGGCTGATGTGTTTCACAGTTGGGGTCACCATAATAGCTTTTGGTTCTGCTGTCCTACATGTATGGGGCTTGGAAAGTGCTCTCAAAGACGCACAACCACGTAATGTAACTAATGCAGCCTGCAAACCACTCTTTTCAGTGTTGATCCTCTATTCAGTCGCTACGGGAAACTCTGGACCTTTCATTATATACAGTGTGTCCTTCATAATGTTAGTCACCTCTTTGTGCCGGCACATGATACAGATGAGAAGCAGCGTTGTTGGTCTTTCGAAAAGCAATCTGGACAGTTACTATGTTGCGATAAAGACCTTGGCCGTCTGTTACCTCATATTCGGCCTACAAGTTGGAGCTAATGTTTTGGGTTCTACTTACCTCTCCTGACTCGGTGTGTCTGGGCTTTTTGCATTGGTAAATGCAACCCCCAATCTTCACTCCGTCTACCTGATCTATAGAGATTCCAAACTGTGACAGCGATTCTCTGAAACCATACAAGGAGCAGCAAACTGTTTAATAATGAGGCGTAGCAAGTCCACCCAGACCGGGAGCATGGCTACCATGGCAGAATGACTTGGTAACCACCAAATCCAATGGTGGCCATCACTAAATAAATTGTCACTAATCTTCAACGCTTGTCTCCAATGTGACTTGGATCCGAATAACAAAAGGAATGTTGGATGTGACAGGATATTTATACTGTATATTATACTATGGGGATCCATGAAAATAGGAATTTCTAAATTACAAAATGTTACGTAGCAGACAAGAAATAAAATGAGGTCATGTTTGACATCAGTAGTACCTGTTGAATCTTTCTATCAGTGGGGAGCCCCCTGTCCATGCCAACGATGTGCAACCACGAACCTTTAACACTTTTGCTTCAACCTCTTAAACCATGTAGGGTACTGAACTGAACCGAACTGAAAATTTAGATAGCACACATATACAGCGGATAGAAAAACTCTACACAGCCTGGTAAAATGTCAGGTTTCTATGATGTAAAAAAATGAGACAAAGATAAATAATTTAAGAACTTTTCCACCTTTTAATGTAACCTATAAACTGTACAACTCAATTGGAAAAAAAACTGAAATCTTTTAGGTGGAGGAAAAATAAAAAAACTGGGTGTATAAGTGTGCGCCCCCCTCTTATAACTGGGGGTGTAACTGAGTTAAGAATTAAGAAATCACTTTCAAAATCATGTTAAATAGGAGTCAGTACACTTTTGCCATCATTTAAAGAGCCTTTGATTAACCCCGAATAAAGTTTAGCTGTTCCAGTAGGTCTTTCCTGACATTTTCTATCAGATTTGGGGCTTCATCACTTAATTGTCTTTTGTCTGTATGCTGGGTGAGTCTCTGTCTTGTCAGGTAGTCTGATGTGAGCAGATGGCTTTTATTAGTCACAAAGTTCTCTGCGGTTAGAGATGAAAGAGTCAGGATGAGCCTGTCCAGTCGTGTTCAAATACTATTGGGTGTTTTGAATGAAGACTGGTTTTGTCAGAGATCTATATGAACTGGGGGCTGAGGCATTTCAATTAGATGTCTTGGATCTCACACTCAAACTAGACTCATTTATCCCCCTCCCTCTTCTTCTCTTTCTAAACATCTTTATCAATCGCAACAGATTTGTATGTTTGTATTTTGAAATCAAGAAATAAACCTTTCTTTTACAATGAAGAAGTGAGATGTGTTATTTTTGGTGATACAGTAGTATACAATGTGACAGTCTGATTAGGGGCAGGGTGATAGACCACAGTTTTGTCAGTAGGCGGATGGAGAAATAGTAACCTGTCAGGCTTATGTAAGGGATCTGGTGGGATCCGAGCCCAAAATGCAGCAACACAAAGAGGCACAGGACCAGTAATATGCTGCAAAAGGGTTTATTGAAATTAACAGAGCAATGTACAATGGTAGCAGTTACAGGTACAAGTATTTATAAAGCACCAACAAGTTCAGTAGCGCTGTACAATGGGAGAAAGATAAGAACAAATATACATACACGTTACACACACACAGAAAAGCAGGGGAGAGAAACCTGCTCAAGAGCTTACAATCTGAGAGGAGAGGAGTGAAACATTAGGTGAGCATGAATAGCAGAGTATGTGAGAGCGTGTGGGCTAAATGGGAAGATGGTGCATGAAATGTACAGTGGAGATTATGGAGTGAGCTGATAGGCTTCTCTAAAGTAATGTGTTTTCAGAGACTTCTTGAAGGACAGGAGAGAGGGGGAGAGTGTAATGCAGGGTTTGGATCCCCTGTGAAGTGTGTGTATGGAACCCAATGGCAAGCTATGGATAAGGAATCAGGAGGCGATAGAGAGTAAAGTAATCTTTAGTGAACCAAAAAATAGTAGTTAAAGTCCAGAAAATAATACAGTCAATAAGGTTGGAGTGGAATTCGTTAAACAGAGTCCCAAGAAGAACAACGGACAATAACGAGGATGATGGCGTGGTCGATGGTACAATCCGGGTCGAAGGTTGAAGAAGTGACGTAGTCGTTGGCACAATCCGGGTCGAAGGTTAAGAAGGTGGCGTAGTCGTGGCACAATCCAGGTCGAAGGGTTGAAGAAGGTGGCGTAGTCGTTGGCACAATCCGGGTCGAAGGGTTGAAGAAGTGGCGTAGTCGTTGGCACAATCCGGGTCGAAGGGTTGAAGAAGGTGGCGTAGTCGTTGGCACAATCCGGGTCGAAGGGTTGAAGAAGGTGGCGTAGTCGTTGGCACAATCCGGGTCGAAGGGTTGAAGGTGGCGTAGTCGTTGGCACAATCCGGGTCGAAGGGTTGAAGAAGGTGGCGTAGTCGTTGGCACAATCCGGGTCGAAGGGTTGAAGAAGGTGGCGTAGTCGTTGGCACAATCCGGGTCGAAGGGTTGAAGAAGGTGGCGTAGTCGTTGGCACAATCCGGGTCGAAGGGTTGAAGATACGTGGTCAAAGAATACGAGGAACTCTAGGAAACTGAGGCGGAAGGCACAGTAGAACCTGGATAATGTGCTGGGAAGGAAGGCGGATTTAAATAGGGTTCATGGGATCATGAAAATGTCTCTCACCTGGTTCTCGTAGGTGGAGTTGAGGTACCTGGGTCTTTGATAGGTCAATGGGAGGCATTCGAGGATCTCCAGAGCAGGTGTCCCGCAGTACCCTAAATCGGCCAGCCGAGGGCGCCAGAGTACCTGATTTTACACTACATAGGAGGTTCTGTTCTCGCGCGTGCGCGCATTCCTTTACAGGGCTTGGATCCAGCCGGCGGCGTGGGGCGTCTCCTGGCTCTTCCTCTCCATCCTGCGGACCCGGAACTCGGAGCAACGCGCCACGAGGGACCTCGGGTGAGTAGGGAACCTCTCCCAGCATGGCGGTGTGGGTCGGGGGAAGGCCGCGGAGCGGGGCATGACAGGACCCCCCACCAAGGCGCGACCCCCGGGTGCGCCTCACTGATGGTTTGGAAGGGTAACGAAGATGAAAGGCACGAACCTTAGCCGGAGCATGAATATTGGTGCCAGGTTCCCAGGAGCGATCTTCCGGACCGTAGCCTTTCCAGTGGACCAGGTACTCCAACTTGCCATAACGTAGTCGGGAATCCAGGATCCTCGAGACCTCGTATTCCTCTTCTCCGGACACCAACACGGGAGTGATCGGGTCGGCGTGTCGTCCAGGAAAAGGATTGTCACGCCAACGCTTTAGGAGGGAAACATGGAAGACAGGGTGAATCCTGTAGGAGGAAGGAAGGGTTAAATGGACTGCCACCGGATTGATCGTTTTGAGGACCTGGAACGGGCCGATGAAGCGAGGCCCCAGTTTCTTAGACGGGCAGTCTAGTCGGAGATGAGCAGTGGACAGCAACACCTTGTCTCCGGGTGCGTATCGCGGAGCGGGTCTTCGGTTACGGTCTGCATACCTTTTTTGGGTGTCTTGAGCCTGTTGTAGTTGATGGCGTAATGTTCGTAATTGGAGACGTAAGGGTCTTAGACGGTTCGCCACTTCAGGAACCGGAGTGTTCAGAGGTATGTCGGGTAGAATATCGGGTGGTATCCGTAGTTGGCATAGAAAGGAGAAAGACGTGTTGACGAATGTACCTGGTTGTTGTAGGCGAACTCAGCGAGTGGCAAGATGTCCAGCCAGTCGTCTTGGAGATGTGTGGTATAACAGCGGAGGTACTGTTCCAACGTCTGGTTCGTCCGTTCGGTTTGTCCGTTGCTCTGAGGATGAAATGCAGAGGAGAGATATCTAGAAATTTTTAGACTACGGCACATTTGAGACCAGAAGCGAGAAGTGAACTGGGATCCTCTGTCTGAAACGATGGAATGAGGGATGCCATGCAGTCGGAATATTTCTCTGATGAAGAGTGTAGCTGTCTGGGCAGCGGTAGGAAGGCCTATTGCTGGAATGAAGTGGGCCATTTTGGTGCAACGGTCCACCACTACAAAGATCGTTGTGTGTTGGCGTGAGGGGGTAAGTCAACGATGAAATCCATCGAGAGGTCTTTCCATGGATGTTGTGGAAGCGCCAAGGGTTGTAGAAGACCGGCAGGGCGAGCTCTTGGTTGTTTGTTACGTGCACAGATAGGACAGGAAAGAACAAAGGCGGCAACATCCTTCTTGACTGATGGCCACCAGAAATATCGTTGTACGGTGTTTATGGTCTTCTTGATACCCCCGTGGCCGGCAGCTGGAATATCGTGTGCAGTTTGTAGTACTTGTAGACGGGTCTCCGGAGGCGCATATATCTGTTTTTCGTGATACAGGTATCCTTTGATGGGGACGAGTCCTTGGATGTTTGTAGGTGGATGTTGACTGTACCTTCGTATCTGCTCCATTAGGGTGTCTTTTGTAGCACAGAAGAAGCCACTAGGCAGGATCGTGTCGTTTGGTGTCGTGGTAGAGGGTGTACCAGAATCATACTGGCGAGAGAGGGCATCCGCCTTTCCGTTTCTCTTTCCAGGTCGATACGTGATGAGTAGTGAGAAACGAGAGAAGAAGAGCGCCCACCTGGCTTGTCGGGGTTGGAGTCGTTTGGCAGTACAAAGATATTCAAGGTTGCGATGGTCAGTAAAAACGGTTACAGGGTGTGTCGTTCCTTCGAGAAGGTGTCTCCATTCCTCGAGAGCGTTCTTTATCGCAAGCAGTTCTTTCTCACCTATGTTATAGTTTCGTTCGGCAGTATTGAGACGTCTGGAGTAAAAGGCTACCGGATGCAGGAGTTTCTTGTCCCCGGATCTCTGAGATAGGATTGCGCCCAGGGCAATGTCGGAGGCGTCTGTCTCTAAATAGTATGGGAGGTGAGCCTCAGGCTGTTTTAGGACGGGTGCTTGGGTGAAGCTCTTCTTAAGTCTCTCGAAGGCCTGTTGAGCCTCTGCAGACCATTGAAATCGCACGTCTTTTTTGGTTAGCGATGTAATAGGTGCGCTGAGGTGTGAAAAGGATCGGATGAAAAACGTCGATAGAAGTTGGCAAACCCCATGAATTGTTGGACCGCCTTTTGTCTTTAGGTGTTGGCCAATCGAGGATGGCCTTGACCTTGGCTTCATCCATCTCGACATGTCCTGGTGACAGAATGTATCCCAAATTCGATGGATGGGGCTTCGAAGGTGCTTTTTTCAATTTTACCATATAATTTGTGCTGACGGAGGCGAGACAGGACGAGTCGGACGTGTTGTTCGTGCTCTTGGAGAGAGCGGGAGAATATCAGTAGATCATCCAAATAAATCACCAGGAAGGTATCCAGGATGTCACGAAAGATGTCATTGAGAAAGTGTTGAAAGGCAGCCGGGGCATTGCATAAGCCGAACGGCATGACGCGATACTCAAAGTGACCATATCGAGAACGGAAGGCGGTCTTCCACTCGTCCCCTCGTCTCATTCGCACCAAATTATAGGCTCCGCGGAGATCAATCTTTGTGAAGATTGAAGCATCCTTCACTCTATCCAGTAACTCGGAGATCAGTGGTAGCGGATAACGGTTACGTACCGTGATTGCGTTCAATGCTCTGTAGTCGACGCATGGTCGGAGCCCACCATCTCGTTTCCCAACAAAGAAGATACCGGCCCCGGCAGGTGAAGTGGAGTGACGTATGAATCCTTTTTGGAGCCCGTCCTCAATATACTCTTTCAAGGATTGGGATTCAGGAACGGATAGGTTGTAAATGCGCCCATGGGGTATGGGTGCCCCCGGAAGAAGGTCGATGGGGCAATCGTATTCTCTGTGTGGAGGTAGTGTGTCGGCCCCTTTCTTCTCAAACACATCTTGGAAGTCAGAATATTTGACCGGTAGTTTAGAAGCTGGGTAGGTAGAAAACCCAATTGTTTCGGTGGTATACCCGTTCATACAGAAGTGTTGGCAATGGTGAGAAGGGAAAGAGACGGTGTTGGAGGACCAGTCGATGGCAGGATTATGGGTGCGAAGCCAAGGAAGCCCTAGAACCAGAGGGAACAAAGGAGACGGTACAATGTCCCATTGGAGGCGCTCCTGGTGTTTAGTACCGATGAGCAGCGACAAAGGAATGGTTTCATGGGTGATGGGGCCGGTACGTAGTGTGCTTCCGTCGACCATTTGTAATGGTGTGGGAGTCTTCTTTAGTCGTGTAGGGATCGCTAGGGAGGTAGCGAGGGCAAGATCGAAGAAGTTATTACTAGCTCCGGAGTCTATGATGGCAGACACGTTCACACTTCTATCTTCCCACTGCAGGATGACAGGAATGGTCATATGAGCGGAGGTGGAACCAAATACACATTGAAGTGATATTACGGAGGGATGGTTCTTACCTCCGTCAGAAGGAAGTGGTGGACGTATAGGGCAGCCACGCAGGAGGTGACCGGGTTGACCGCAGTACAGGCAGAGATTTTGCGCGCGTCGTCTGCTTCGTTCAGCAGGGGATAAGGGACCTCGTGCTAAGCCAATCTCCATGGGTTCAGGAGGTGAAGGAGCGGAGTTGGGGGATCTGACAGAGGTCGTGGATGGAGTTTCAGACCGCCGGACAGGTAAGGAAGGAGCGGTGGCCATTCTCTCTTGACGTCTCTCTCTGAAACGTTGGTCCAGGGTTAGGGATCGCAGGATCATGGCGTCCAGTGTTGTGGGAACCCCTATTCGGGCCAGTTCGTCCTTTAGCTGATCAGAGAGACCATGACGGAAATGATCCCTAAGACCTACGTCGTTCAGACCTGTATCTGCGGCCACAGCTCGAAACTCGGAGATGTAGTCCTCCACTGGTCGTCGTCCTTGTCGTAGATGCCGAATTGTGGATAATGCGGTTGATGAACGCAGAGGATCATCATATATAGGGTTCATGGCTTGGACGAAGGAATTCCAGGAGGATAGAAGAGGACTCCCTTCACGCAGAAGTTGGAAGGCCCAGTCCTGTGGGGCCCCGGACATCAATGAGATGGCTGAACGCACTTTTACGGAGTCAGATCCATACGTACGGGGACAAGAGAGAACATAAGTTCGCAGGCGGTGATAAAGTGCGGTACTTTGTGCGATCACCGGAAAACCGTTCGGGTGCGTTGGCCCTGGGTTCTGGAGCGAGGAGTTCGGCCTGTTGAATAATGGAACCGGAGGGTGAAAGGAGTAGTGCCGTGGCCTCGGCGCGACTCCTCTCTCTGTGGAGTAAGGTTTCTTGGCTGGTCTGTAGGTTCTGTACCATCTTGGCTAGGGCGGCCATCTGTTCGGTGAGGATAGCAAGAACCTGAGCGGTGCTTGCGGTTCCATGATGATCCAGGTTCTTCTGTAATGCAGGTTTGGATCCCCTGTGAAGTGTGTGTATGGAACCCAATGGCAAGCTATGGATAAGGAATCAGGAGGCGATAGAGAGTAAAGTAATCTTTAGTGAACCAAAAAATAGTAGTTAAAGTCCAGAAAATAATACAGTCAATAAGGTTGGAGTGGAATGGTGTGGGAGTCTTCTTTAGTCGTGTAGGGATCGCTAGGGAGGTAGCGAGGGCAAGATCGAAGAAGTTATTACTAGCTCCGGAGTCTATGATGGCAGACAGTTCACACTTCTATCTTCCCACTGCAGGATGACAGGAATGGTCATATGAGCGGAGGTGGAACCAAATACACATTGAAGTGATATTACGGAGGGATGGTTCTTACCTCCGTCAGAAGGAAGTGGTGGACGTATAGGGCAGCCACGCAGGAGGTGACCGGGTTGACCGCAGTACAGGCAGAGATTTTGCGCGCGTCGTCTGCTTCGTTCAGCAGGGGATAAGGGACCTCGTGCTAAGCCAATCTCCATGGGTTCAGGAGGTGAAGGAGCGGAGTTGGGGGATCTGACAGAGGTCGTGGATGGAGTTTCAGACCGCCGGACAGGTAAGGAAGGAGCGGTGGCCATTTCTCTTGACGTTCTCTCTGAAACGTTGGTCCAGGGTTAGGGATCGCAGGATCATGGCGTCCAGTGTTGTGGGAACCCCTATTCGGGCCAGTTCGTCCTTTAGCTGATCAGAGAGACCATGACGGAAATGATCCCTAAGACCTACGTCGTTCAGACCTGTATCTGCGGCCACAGCTCGAAACTCGGAGATGTAGTCCTCCACTGGTCGTCGTCCTTGTCGTAGATGCCGAATTGTGGATAATGCGGTTGATGAACGCAGAGGATCATCATAATATGGGTTCATGGCTTGGACGAAGGAATTCCAGGAGGATAGAAGAGGACTCCCTTCACGCAGAAGTTGGAAGGCCCAGTCCTGTGGGGCCCCGGACATCAATGAGATGGCTGAACGCACTTTTACGGAGTCAGATCCATACGTACGGGGACAAAGAGAGAACATAAGTTCGCAGGCGGTGATAAAGGTGCGGTACTTTGTGCGATCACCGGAAACGTTCGGGTGCGTTGGCCCTGGGTTCTGGAGCGAGGAGTTCGGCCTGTTGAATAATGGAACCGGAGGGTGAAGGAGGTAGTGCCGTGGCCTCGGCGCGACTCCTCTCTCTGTGGAGTAAGGTTTCTTGGCTGGTCTGTAGGTTCTGTACCATCTTGGCTAGGGCGGCCATCTGTTCGGTGAGGATAGCAAGAACCTGAGCGGTGCTTGCGGGTTCCATGATGATCCAGGTTCTTCTGTAATGCAGGGTTTGGATCCCCTGTGAAGTGTGTGTATGGAACCCAATGGCAAGCTATGGATAAGGAATCAGGAGGCGATAGAGAGTAAAGTAATCTTTAGTGAACCAAAAAATAGTAGTTAAAGTCCAGAAAATAATACAGTCAATAAGGTTGGAGTGGAATTCGTTAAACAGAGTCCCAAGAAGAACAACGGACAATAACGAGGATGATGGCGTGGTCGATGGTACAATCCGGGTCGAAGGGTTGAAGAAGGTGACGTAGTCGTTGGCACAATCCGGGTCGAAGGGTTGAAGAAGGTGGCGTAGTCGTTGGCACAATCCAGGTCGAAGGGTTGAAGAAGGTGGCGTAGTCGTTGGCACAATCCGGGTCGAAGGGTTGAAGAAGGTGGCGTAGTCGTTGGCACAATCCGGGTCGAAGGGTTGAAGAAGGTGGCGTAGTCGTTGGCACAATCCGGGTCGAAGGGTTGAAGAAGGTGGCGTAGTCGTTGGCACAATCCGGGTCGAAGGGTTGAAGAAGGTGGCGTAGTCGTTGGCACAATCCGGGTCGAAGGTTGAAGAAGGTGGCGTAGTCGTTGGCACAATCCGGGTCGAAGGGTTGAAGAAGGTGGCGTAGTCGTTGGCACAATCCGGGTCGAAGGGTTGAAGATACGTGGTCAAAGAATACGAGGAACTCTAGGAATGAGGCGGAAGGCACAGTAGAACCTGGATAATGTGCTGGGAAGGAAGGCGGATTTAAATAGGGTTCATGGGATCATGAAAATGTCTCTCACCTGGTTCTCGTAGGTGGAGTTGAGGTACCTGGGTCTTTGATAGGTCAATGGGAGGCATTCGAGGATCTCCAGAGCAGGTGTCCGCAGTACCCTAATCGGCCAGCCGAGGGCGCCAGAGTACCTGATTTTACACTACATAGGAGGTTCTGTTCTCGCGCGTGCGCGCATTCCTTTACAGGGCTTGGATCCAGCCGGCGGCGTGGGGCGTCTCCTGGCTCTTCCTCTCCATCCTGCGGACCGGGAACTCGGAGGCAACGCGCCACGAGGGACCTCGGGTGAGTAGGGAACCTCTCCCAGCATGGCGGTGTGGGTCGGGGGAAGGCCGCGGAGCGGGGCATGACAGAGAGTTTAATGTTTGGGCGAGGAGTTCCATAGAAGGAGGCAGCTCAGGAGAAGATCCTGATACGAGAGTGGGGGTACGGGTACAAGAACTGATAGCATCAGATCATTGGCCGAGCGATGTGGTCGGGCGGGATTTACCTGTAATAAGGGAGGAGATGTAGTCAGCGGCGCGGTTATGGAGAGCTTTGTAGGTGAGTACCAGTATTTTGAATGGATTCTAAAGGAAACAGGAGCCAGTGTAGGGATTGACAAAGGGGTGAGGTGTGAGAGGTGCAGGATGTGAGGTGTATGAGTCTTGCACAGGTGTTCATTACCGATTGCAGAGGAGGATCTGGGATTTTTTTAAGGCGGAGAGAAGGAGGTTACAGTAGTCAAGGCGGGAGATAATTAGAGCTTGGATGAGCATTTAAGTAGAGTCCTGATTAAGAAAAGGACTTATGCGTGCAATGTTTGGTGGAAGTAGCAAGATTTGGTTAGTGACTAAACGTGAGGAGAGAAGGAGAGATCAGTGTCTAAGAGGACCCCTAGGCTGAGAGGAGAAGTAATGGTGGCACCATTCCTTGGACGCAAGAATGGAAGTTTTAGATGGAGGGAAGACTAGAAGTTCAGCTTTAGAGAAGTTGAGCTTCAGGAAACGGTAGGTCATCCAGTAGGAGACAGCTGACAGGCAGGCAGTAGCACGGACCAATATGGGAGGAGAGAGATCGGGGGAGGAAAGGTAGATTTGGGTGTCGTCAGCAAGAGATGATATTAGAGTCCATAGGAAGAGATGAGGTTCCCCAGAGAGGCCGTATAGATTGAGAAGAGTAGGGGACCCAGAATAGAGCCTTGAGGTACCCCAACCAAGAGAGGAACCGGTGGTGAAGACTAGAGGCATCGGCAAAGAGACACTGAAGGAGCGAAGAGAAGGGTAGGAAGAGAACCAGGAGATAGCAGTGACACCGAGGCAAGTTGACGGAGCGTGAGGAGCAGGAGAGGGTGATCAACAGTGTCAAATGCAGCTGAAAGTTCAAGAAGAAAAGGAGGGAGAAGTGACCTTTGGTTTTATCAGCATCTAAATCATTAGTCACCTTGGTCAGATCAGTCTCAGTCGAGTGCTAGAGACGAAAGTCGGACTGGTGCGGATTAAGCAGAGAGTTAGCTGTGAGAAATTTGGTGAGCTGGTTATAGACCATGTGTTGTAGGATTTTGGAGGCAAAGGGGAGCAATGAAATGGGACGGTGGTTCAAAGGGAAGGTAGGATCAAGAGATGGCTTCTTTAGAACGGGGTGATCACAGCACATTTGAATGCAGAGGGGAAGACTCCAGAGGAGACGGAAAGGTTAAAAATATGAGTCAATGCAGGGACAATGGATGAGAATAACAGGGTTGGACAACTAGATGAACCAAAATACTAATTACTGAGCACAGGGGAAACGATAGGGATACAAACAGTCTATAATGGGAAGAGGGTGCATACAGGCGGTACAAGGAACCAGAGAGAACACAGACTATATAGGATAATGGAAGAAATACAGAGACTTTATAGGATAACTTTACCACAGGAGGGCAGACACAGGAAGAGAGCTGACCACACAAGAACAGAAACTGGAATAACACAAAAAGGGGGAGCAACAGGGAACTAACAGCAGGGGGCAGTCCTCGGTAGGTAGGCAAGGGGCAATCACACTGTGGGTAGCAAGGCAGGAGCACTGTGGGACTCTGGAGACTTGGGGGACACAGCTGGACAGGCTTGAGGCCTGGAGAGCACACCTTGAGGCCGGAGGCTTGGAGAACGAGAAACAGGGTTGTGTGGGAGCAGGCTTCAGGAGAAACTCCTGCGTGTACACAACAAATCCAGCTCAATGCAGAAGTATTTACCTCAGGGTGGAGCACTCTTTTGAGGAAGTCCATCAGGGTTGCCGACCACACCTGTGGATGAATCCAAGAGTCTGGTATCTGGGATGAGGAGGACCAGGCCACTACAAAACCTGCGCTGGACTACTGTCAAGGAAGGAGGCTGCTGTGACAGGTGCGAGCACGGGTCCATCTGCGGTTTTGCCAAACCACTCAGCTGGAGTCCTGACATAACCCTAACCCTAAAAATAAATATATAGGAATAGTAACCCTAGCCCTAAATATAACCCTAAACTTAAAACAAGAAAAAATAGTAACCAAACCCCTAATACTAATCTTAACCAAAATTAAACCTTAATCCTAAAACAAGCAGAAATTGCAAAACCAAATACACCAGCACCAAAAACCAATACAGCAAAGTATAGTTACACGTTCTACACATACCCAAACCATAAAATGGAGAACCACAATAACAATTGTGGTTCTTAATTCTGATTGGCTGAATTGCGTGTAAAAAACAGTCAGCACACTGATTTCTGCGCGCAACGTTAATGCGCGCGCGGTTTTGCGCGTCTTTATCACTCGCGACCTTTTTTGACGGATGAAAAAATGTGCTCGGATCGTAATACCAGCATTAATTTACGCGCGTTAGCGCTTAACGCTGCGCGCAAAAAAAATTGTGCTGCGCGTACGAATTTGCATAGAACCCGAACAGTTTGGAACTCACATAAAGGTAAACTGTTGGGGAAACGTAGACTCACAGTGATGCTTGATACACAGGAACACAGCAGGACAATCACAGGGGTGCAGAGTCAGGGTTCAGGACAGACCATATACTGGTATGCAAAGCCATTGGTACAGACGGGAAACATCAATTAATAGCTGTCCAGGATTCATAGCATGGCTGGTTGGGGAAATACCAAATCTCCGGCTGGAACATGAAGGTCCTGAGGGCAAGGTCAGGAAAGGTGTTGGTAGGGGTCAGGTCTTTAGAAGAACCAGCGCAGTAAAATGATGCTTCTTAAATACAGACGCTGCAATTCATCTCACTCAACTTGCGTCAAAAGAAGGGACAGAATCAGTTACCAAATAAGTAATCAAAAATGGAATGGAATATAATTTCACTTCGTTCCAATACAATTTCTGACGGAAATCACTGCTTTCATTATTTTTTTCATTTCAGAAATACGAAAAAATCGGCCGTCCGAATTAACTGATCAGTCCGAAAATACGAATCAAGGTAGCATAACGAAAAAAAACTAAACAAGATATCGGAACGAAAAATGGTTAGAAATAAGGGTTAGAAATCCCCTGGCGCTGATATGGACAGCAGCCCTGCTGAGATCTGGAGCTATCTATGGTGCTGAAACATACAGGGTTATTCAAAGAGATTCGAAAAGTCACCGCACGTTCGGTGACTTTTCGTTCTCTTCTATTTGGTTCCTTTTGCCGATCCCATTTCGGCGACCCTGCGGTGTATTCAGCAAACAGCACAGGGTCCCCGAATTGCAGGGAAAAGCTGCCGAAAACGTGACGAAAACTAACTGCAAAACCCGGCGAATGCACGCCGAAAACCCGCAAAAACATCTGGATTAACCCGTCGAAGCCGCCAGAAAAAGCCAAGCAGGAGCCGATCACACGCAGCGAAGCCGAGAAAAAACCGACACCGCAGACAGAGGGAGGTGAATAAATTAGCAAAACAGTTTGTATGAATGTGAAAGTAAAAAGCTGTTTGCAAAGAAACTACTGAGCGAAAATGTCTGAAATTTGCATACGAGATCCAGGGAATGATAATAAAAAGGACTGTTACAGAAAAAAGAAGTAAACTTACAAAAATCAATAGAAAAATCGGACTTTTAAAAGAAAAAAAAAAATCAGAAAAATGCTTAAAATATCCTAAAAAAAATCGATAAATAAAGAGACTACTCAGGTTTGCAGAATTTTATAATGAACGGTTTATTAGATATTGAATTAAATGAGAATATTTTTAACATTGAAGACTATGGGATTCGCCTGAATAAACCTGTTGAATGAAACCACCGAATGGCAGGGCATTAGGGGAACCTTTCACTGCTGGTTTGTGTTCTCTGAATAGCCGAAGCAGTGCTTTTTCATGGGGATTTCACTGCCCTCGAACAGGCACCGAACAGGCACCGTATGTGCAGGTAATTCGCCAGGATTTGGCGAATTGCCTGCTCTCTGGATAGCCGAATGGCCAAGAAAGGTAACCGAATGCTGATTTTCAGCGTTCGGTTACCCTTCTCAAGCAATTCGGAGCTCTTTGGTTTACCCTGATAGTATTCATTGCTTAATGCAGCTGGACTGGAAGAAAATAATAAAGCTGCATTCAGCAAAAAAAAAAAAAAAACCTTGTTACTTTAAAGTAAATTAGAAAACATAAAATTTAACCAAAAAATCCCAAAATAACCTAAAAAATCCTAAAAAAATAAATAGAGAGTTTTGCTGCAAGTGAAAAAAATGAAATGTTGAATAAATAGTTAATATAAACAGGCATGGGCGTCCACAGCATGGGGCAAGGGGGGGCACTTGCCCCCTCGGATCAACAGGCTTAAATTATGATAATATATTCACTGCATGGCTGCAGTTCCTGGGTTCTCCACTAGGCTGTATGAGCGTCACATCCCCACTCCACCTCCAATCCACACGTGCTCCCACTCACTTTGTGCGCTGCGAGGGGCTGAGATGCAGGTGTAGCTGCTCCTACGTAAGGGCACAGGCTGGGATGCTGGACCCAGGAAAAAGGTAAAGATTGTCAAATAAATACATTTAGAATAAGCTTGATGCCAGTGTCTTTATTATGAGAGTCCCCTGATCTGTGGTCTATTTTATCTGCCTGGGGAGGAGGGACACAAAATGATTAATAGTAATCTGGTGGGGGCCTGTGTGAAGATCACAGAGCTTGCATGATGTACAGACCAGGGCAATATTGGCAGTATACAGGCATTCTAGGCAGGGCCTTGCCTGGGCAGTGGGGATGAGGGCCCAGCTCCAGAGCTTACAATCTAAGAGGAGAGGGGACCCTGCTCCAGAGCTTACAAATCTAAGAGGAGAGGGGACCCTGCTCCAGAGCTTACAAATCTAAGAGGAGAGGGGACCCTGCTCCAGAGTTTACAATCTAAGAGGAGAGGGGACCCTGCTCAAGAGCTTACAATCTAAGAGGAGAGGGGACCCTCCTCAAGAGCTTACAATCTAAGAGGAGAGGGGACCCTGCCCCAGAGCTTACAATCTAAGAGGAGAGGGGACCCTGCTCCAGAGCTTACAATCTAAGAGGAGAGGGGACCCTGCTCGAGAGCTTACAATCTAAGAGGAGAGAGGACCCTGCTCCAGTGCTTACAATCTAAGAGGAGAGGGGACCCTGTTCCAGAGCTTACAATCTAAGAGGAGAGGGGACCCTGCTCCAGAGTTTACAATCTAAGAGTAGAGGGGACCCTGCTCCAGAGCTTACAATCTAAGAGGAGAGGGGACCCTGCTCCAGAGTTTACAATCTAAGAGTAGAGGGGACCCTGCCCCAGAGCTTACAATCTAAGAGGAGAGGGGATCCTGCTCCAGAGCTTACAATCTAAGAGGAGAGGGGACCCTGCTCCAGAGCTTACAATCTAAGAGGAGAGAGGACCCTGCTCCAGAGCTTACAATCTAAGAGGAGAGGGGACCCTGCTCCAGAGCTTACAATCTAAGAAGAGAGGGGACCCTGCTCCAGAGCTTACAATCTAAGAGGAGAGGGGACCCTGCCCCAGAGCTTACAATCTAAGAGGAGAGGGGACCCTGCTCCAGAGTTTACAATCTAAGAGGAGAGGGGACCCTGCCCCAGAGCTTACAATCTAAGAGGAGAGGGGACCCTGCTCCAGAGCTTACAATCTAAGAGGAGAGGGGACCCTGCCCCAGAGCTTACAATCTAAGAGGAGAGGGGACCCTGCCCCAGAGCTTACAATCTAAGCGGAGAGGGGACCCTGACCCAGAGCTTACAATCTAAGAGGAGAGGGGACCCTGCCCCAGAGTTTACAATCTAAGAGGAGAGGGGACCCTGCCCCAGAGCTTACAATCTAAGAGGAGAGGGACCCTGCCCCAGAGTTTACAATCTAAGAGGAGAGGGGACCCTGCTCCAGAGCTTACAATCTAAGAGGAGAGGGGACCCTGCTCCAGAGCTTACAATCTAAGAAGAGAGGGGACCCTGCTCCAGAGCTTACAATCTAAGAGGAGAGGGGACCCTGCTCCAGAGCTTACAATCTAAGAGGAGAGGGGACCCTGCTCCAGAGCTTACAATCTAAGAGGAGAGGGGACCCTGCTCCAGAGCTTACAATCTAAGAGGAGAGGGACCCTGCTCCAGAGCTTACAATCTAAGAGGAGAGGGGACCCTGCCCCAGAGCTTACAATCTAAGAGGAGAGGGGACCCTGCTCCAGTGCTTACAATCTAAGAGGAGAGGGGACCCTGCTCCAGAGCTTACAATCTAAGAGGAGAGGGGACCCTGCTCCAGAGCTTACAATCTAAGAGGAGAGGGGACCCTGCTACAGAGTTTACAATCTAAGAGGAGAGGGGACCCTGCTCCAGAGCTTACAATCTAAGAGGAGAGGGGACCCCTCTCCAGAGCTTACAATCTAAGAGGAGAGGGGACCCTGCTCCAGAGCTTACAATCTAAGAGGAGAGGGGACCCTGCTCCAGAGTTTACAATCTAAGAGGAGAGGGGACCCTGCTCCAGAGCTTACAATCTAAGAGGAGAGAGGACCCTGCTCCAGTGCTTACAATCTAAGAGGAGAGGGGACCCTGCTCCAGAGCTTACAATCTAAGAGGAGAGGGGACCCTGCTCAAGAGCTTACAATCTAAGAGGAGAGGGGACACTGCTCCAGAGCTTACAATCTAAGAGGAGAGAGGACCCTGCTCCAGTGCTTACAATCTAAGAGGAGAGGGGACCCTGCTCCAGAGCTTACAATCTAAGAGGAGAGGGGACCCTGCTCCAGAGCTTACAATCTAAGCGGAGAGGGGACCCTGCTCCAGAGCTTACAATCTAAGAGGAGAGGGGACCCTGCCCCAGTGCTTACAATCTAGAGGAGAGGGGACCCTGCCCCAGAGTTTACAATCTAAGAGGAGAGGGGACCCTGCTCCAGAGTTTACAATCTAAGAGGAGAGGGGACCCTGCTCCAGAGCTTACAATCTAAGAGGAGAGGGGACCCTGCCCCAGTGCTTACAATCTAAGAGGAGAGGGGACCCTGCCCCAGAGTTTACAATCTAAGAGGAGAGGGGACCCTGCTCCAGAGCTTACAATCTAAGAGGAGAGGGGACCCTGCTCCGGAGCTTACAATCTAAGAGGAGAGGGGACCGTGCCCCAGAGCTTACAATCTAAGAGGAGAGGGGACCCTGCTCCAGAGCTTACAATCTAAGAGGAGAGGGGACCCTGCTCCAGTGCTTACAATCTAAGAGGAGAGGGACCCTGCCCCAGAGTTTACAATCTAAGAGGAGAGGGGACCCTGCTCCAGAGCTTACAATCTAAGAGGAGAGGGGACCCTGCTCCAGAGCTTACAATCTAAGAGGAGAGGGGACCCTGCTCCAGAGCTTACAATCTAAGAGGAGAGGGGACCCTGCTCCAGAGCTTACAATCTAAGAGGAGAGGGGACCCTGCCCCAGAGCTTACAATCTAAGAGGAGAGGGGACCCTGCTCCAGAGCTTACAATCTAAGAGGAGAGGGGACCCTGCCCCAGAGCTTACAATCTAAGAGGAGAGGGGACCCTGCTCCAGAGCTTACAATCTAAGAGGAGAGGGGACCCTGCTCCAGAGTTTACAATCTAAGAGGAGAGGGGACCCTGCCCCAGAGCTTACAATCTAAGAGGAGAGGGGACCCTGCTCCAGAGCTTACAATCTAAGAGGAGAGGGACCCTGCTCCAGAGCTTACAATCTAAGAGAGAGGACCCTGCTCCAGAGTTTACAATCTAAGAGGAGAGGGGACCCTGCCCAGAGCTTACAATCTAAGAGGAGAGGGGACCCTGCTCCAGAGCTTACAATCTAAGAGGAGAGGGGACCCTGCTCCAGAGCTTACAATCTAAGAGGAGAGGGGACCCTGCCCCAGAGCTTACAATATAAGAGGAGATGGACCCTGCTCCAGAGCTTACAATCTAAGAGGAGAGGGGACCCTGCTCCAGAGCTTACAATCTAAGAGGAGAGGGACCCTGCCCCAGAGCTTACAATCTAAGAGGAGAGGGGACCCTGCTCCAGAGCTTACAATCTAAGAGGAGAGGGGACCCTGCCCCAGTGCTTACAATCTAAGAGGAGAGGGACCCTGCTCCAGAGCTTACAATCTAAGAGAGAGGGGACCCTGCTCCAGAGCTTACAATCTAAGAGGAGAGGGGACCCTGCTCCAGAGCTTACAATCTAAGAGGAGAGGGACCCTGCCCCAGTGCTTACAATCTAAGAGGAGAGGGGACCCTGCTCCAGAGCTTACAATCTAAGAGGAGATGGGACCCTGCTCGAGAGCTTACAATCTAAGAGGAGAGGGGACCCTGCCCCAGAGCTTACAATCTAAGAAGAGGGGACCCTGCTCCAGAGCTTACAATCTAAGAGGAGAGGGGACCCTGCTCCAGAGCTTACAATCTAAGAGGAGAGGGGACCCTGCCCCAGTGCTTACAATCTAAGAGGAGAGGGGACCCTGCTCCAGAGCTTACAATCTAAGAGGAGAGGGGACCCTGCTCCAGAGCTTACAATCTAAGAGGAGAGGGACCCTGCTCCAGAGCTTACAATCTAAGAGGAGAGAGGACCCTGCTCCAGAGCTTACAATCTAAGAGGAGAGGGGACCCTGCCCCAGAGCTTACAATCTAAGAGGAGAGGGGACCCTGCTCCAGAGCTTACAATCTAAGAGGAGAGGGACCCTGCTCCAGAGCTTACAATCTAAGAGGAGAGGGGACCCTGCCCCAGAGCTTACAATCTAAGAGGAGATGGGACCCTGCTCCAGAGTTTACAATCTAAGAGGAGAGGGGACCCTGTTCCAGAGTTTACAATCTAAGAGGAGAGGGGACCCTGCTCCAGAGCTTACAATCTAAGAGGAGAGGGGACCCTGCTCCAGAGCTTACAATCTAAGAGGAGAGAGGACCCTGCCCCAGAGCTTACAATCTAAGAGGAGAGGGGATCCTGCTCCAGAGCTTACAATCTAAGAGGAGAGGGACCCTGCTCCAGAGCTTACAATCTAAGAGGAGAGGGGACCCTGCTCCAGAGCTTACAATCTAAGAGGAGAGGGGACCCTGCTCCAGAGCTTACAATCTAAGAGGAGAGGGGACCCTGCTCCAGAGCTTACAATCTAAGAGGAGAGGGGACCCTGCCCCAGAGCTTACAATCTAAGAGGAGATGGGACCCTGCTCCAGAGCTTACAATCTAAGAGGAGAGGGGACCCTGCCCCAGAGCTTACAATCTAATAGGAGAGGGGACCCTGCTCCAGAGCTTACAATCTAAGAGGAGAGGGACCCTGCCCCAGAGTTTACAATCTAAGAGGAGAGGGGACCCTGCTCCAGAGTTTACAATCTAAGAGGAGAGGGGACCCTGCTCCAGAGCTTACAATCTAAGAGGAGAGGGGACCCTGCCCCAGAGCTTACAATCTAAGAGGAGATGGGACCCTGCTCCAGAGCTTACAATCTAAGAGGAGAGGGGACCCTGCTCCAGAGCTTACAATCTAAGAGGAGAGGGGACCCTGCCCCAGAGCTTACAATCTAAGAGAGAGGGGACCCTGCTCCAGAGCTTACAATCTAAGAGGAGAGGGGACCCTGCTCCAGAGCTTACAATCTAAGAGGAGAGGGGACCCTGCTCCAGAGCTTACAATCTAAGAGGAGAGGGGACCCTGCTCCAGAGCTTACAATCTAAGAGGAAGAGGGGACCCTGCTCCAGAGCTTACAATCTAAGAGGAGAGGAGACCCTGCTCCAGAGCTTACAATCTAAGAGGAGAGGGGACCCTGCTCCAGAGCTTACAATCTAAGAGGAGAGGAGACCCTGCCTCCAGAGCTTACAATCTAAGAGGAGAGGGACCCTGCCCAGAGTTTACAATCTAAGAGGAGAGAGGGACCCTGCTCCAGAGCTTACAATCTAAGAGGAGAGGGGACCCTGCTCCAGAGCTTACAATCTAAGAGGAGAGGGGACCCTGCTCCAGAGCTTACAATCTAAGAGGAGAGGGGACCCTGCTCCAGAGCTTGCAATCTAAGAGGAGAGAGGACCCTGCTCCAGAGCTTACAATCTAAGAGGAGAGGGGACCCTGCCCCAGAGCTTACAATCTAAGAGGAGAGGGGATCCTGCTCCAGAGCTTACAATCTAAGAGGAGAGAGGACCCTGCCCCAGAGCTTACAATCTAAGAGGAGAGGGGACCCTGCCCCAGAGCTTACAATCTAAGAGGAGAGGGGACCCTGCTCCAGAGGTTTCAATCTAAGAGGAGAGGGGACCCTGCCCCAAAGCTTACAATCTGAGAGGAGAGGGGATCCTGCTCCAGAGTTACAATCTAAGAGGAGAGAGGACCCTGCTCCAGAGCTTACAATCTAAGAGGAGAGGGGACCCTCCTCAAGAGCTTACAATCTAAGAGGAGAGGGGACCCTGCCCCAGAGCTTACAATCTAAGAGGAGAGGGGACCCTGCTCCGGAGCTTACAATCTAAGAGGAGAGGGGACCCTGCTCCGGAGCTTACAATCTAAGAGGAGAGGGGACCCTGCTCCAGAGCTTACAATCTAAGAGGAGAGGGGACCCTGCTCCAGAGCTTACAATCTAAGAGAAGAGGGGACCCTGCTCCAGAGTTTACAATCTAAGAGGAGAGGGGACCCTGCTCCAGAGCTTACAATCTAAGAGGAGAGGGGACCCTGCTCCAGAGCTTACAATCTAAGAGGAGAGGACCCTGCCCAGAGCTTACAATCTAAGAGGAGAGGGGACCCTGCCCCAGAGCTTACAATCTAAGAGGAGAGGGGACCCTGCCCCAGAGCTTACAATCTAAGAGGAGAGGGGACCCTGCCCCAGAGCTTACAATCTAAGAGGAGAGGGGACCCTGCCTCCAGAGCTTACAATCTAAGAGGAAGGGGACCCTGCCCCAGAGCTTACAATCTAAGAGGAGAGGGGACCCTGCTCCAGAGCTTACAATCTAAGAGGAGAGGGGACCCTGCTCCAGTGCTTACAATCTAAGAGGAGAGGGGACCCTGCTCCAGAGCTTACAATCTAAGAGGAGAGGGGACCCTGCTCCAGAGCTTACAATCTAAGAGGAGAGGGGACCCTGCTCCAGAGTTTACAATCTAAGAGGAGAGGGGACCCTGCTCCAGAGCTTACAATCTAAGAGGAGAGAGGACCCTGCTCCAGAGCTTACAATCTAAGAGGAGAGGGGACCCTGCCCCAGAGCTTACAATCTAAGAGGAGAGGGGACCCTGCCCCAGAGCTTACAATCTAAGAGGAGAGGGGACCCTGCCCCAGAGCTTACAATCTAAGAGGAGAGGGGACCCTGCTCCAGAGCTTACAATCTAAGAGGAGCGGGGACCCTGCTCCAGAGCTTACAATCTAAGAGGAGATGGGACCCTGCCCCAGAGCTTACAATCTAACAGGAGAGGGGACCATGCTCCAGAGTTTACAATCTAAGAGGAGAGGGGACCCTGCTCCAGAGCTTACAATCTAAGAGGAGAGGGGACCCTGCTCCAGAGCTTACAATCTAAGAGGAGAGAGGACCCTGCCCCAGAGCTTACAATCTAAGAGGAGAGGGGACCCTGCCCCAGAGCTTACAATCTAAGAGGAGAGGGGACCCTGCTCCAGAGTTTACAATCTAAGAGGAGAGAGGACCCTGCTCCAGAGCTTACAATCTAAGAGGAGAGGGGACCCTGCTCCAGAGCTTACAATCTAAGAGGAGAGGGGACCCTGCCCCAGAGCTTACAATCTAAGAGGATAGGGGACCCTGCTCAAGAGCTTACAATCTAAGAGGAGAGGGGACCCTGCTCCAGAGCTTACAATCTAAGAGGAGAGGGGACCCTGCTCTGGAGCTTACAATCTAAGAGGAGAGGGGACCCTGCTCCGGAGCTTACAATCTAAGAGGAGAGGGGACCCTGCTCCGGAGCTTACAATCTAAGAGGAGAGGGGACCCTGCTCCAGAGCTTACAATCTAAGAGGAGAGGGACCCTGCTCCAGAGCTTACAATCTAAGAGGAGAGGGGACCCTGCTCCAGAGCTTACAATCTAAGAGGGAGGACCCTGCCCCAGAGCTTACAATCTAAGAGGAGAGGGACCCTGCCCCAGAGCTTACAATCTAAGAGGAGAGGGGACCCTGCCCCAGAGCTTACAATCTAAGAGGAGAGGGGACCCTGCCCCAGAGCTTACAATCTAAGAGGAGAGGGGACCCTGCTCAAGAGCTTACAATCTAAGAGGAGAGGGGACCCTGCTCCAGAGCTTACAATCTAAGAGGAGAGGGGACCCTGCTCCAGAGCTTACAATCTAAGAGGAGAGGGGACCCTGCTCCAGAGCTTACAATCTAAGAGGAGAGGGGACCTGCTCCAGAGCTTACAATCTAAGAGGAGAGGGGACCCTGCTCCAGAGCTTACAATCTAAGAGGAGAGGGGACCCTGCTCCAGAGCTTACAATCTAAGAGGAGAGGGGACCCTGCTCCAGAGCTTACAATCTAAGAGGAGAGGGGACCCTGCTCCAGAGCTTACAATCTAAGAGGAGAGGGGACCCTGCTCCAGAGCTTACAATCTAAGAGGAGAGGGGACCCTGCTCCAGAGCTTACAATCTAAGAGGAGAGGGGACCCTGCTCCAGAGCTTACAATCTAAGAGGAGAGGGACCCTGCTCCAGAGCTTACAATCTAAGAGGAGAGGGGACCCTGCCCCAGAGTTTACAATCTAAGAGGAGAGGGGACCCTGCTCCAGAGTTTACAATCTAAGAGGAGAGGGGACCCTGCTCCAGAGTTTACAATCTAAGAGGAGAGGGGACCCTGCTCCAGAGCTTACAATCTAAGAGGAGAGGGGACCCTGCTCCAGAGCTTACAATCTAAGAGGAGAGAGGACCCTGCCCCAGAGCTTACAATCTAAGAGGAGAGGGGACCCTGCCCCAGAGCTTACAATCTAAGAGGAGAGGGGACCCTGCTCCAGAGCTTACAATCTAAGAGGAGGGGTTTGAGGAGAGGAGATATGTGGGTGTGGGTGTTTGTGTATGCAGGGAAGGTGAGTGTGTATATATGTGTGTGTGTAGGAAGAGGGGCTGATGTGTGTGTGTGTATATATATATATATATAATTGGAGTGGGGGGGCCTGGTGTGTGTGCCAGTATCTGTGGGGGGTCATGGTTTGTATACAGAGCTGGCCTTAAAAAAACACTTATTTTAGTGCGTTGATCCTGGGTGTGTGACGTGTGTGCATTGAATGGTGTTAACAGACTAGAAAATGCATCGCTCAGATCAGACACTTACACCTTTATTCTTCTATTAGACTTGCATCATGTTTCGCAGCCTCTGTATTACTACGCTTTATTTTATGACTGTCCCCTTCATGACATTACCAAAAGGGCAGAATATGGATGCCATTAAAATTTTGACCCCCCCTTGAAAAATTTCTGCAGATGCCCATGTAAACGGGGAATATTTTTTCATTGAAACCTATGGGGAAAAAGCCTCATTGCTTTAACCCCTTAACAACCACAGACCTACATAGTACGTTATGGGGAAAATTTCCCTTAAGGACCAAAGACGTACTATGTATGTCATGGTCCCTTTATTCCCCCTTCCTCCCTATACTCATTTCTCTGGCCGGGGTCCCGCGACGGAATGGCTTCAGACAATTTTATGGGCCCCAGCCGTCATGATGATGTCATCACTATTTCCGATGATGTCCTGTTCAGGTGCTTTCCCGGTGCCTGCAGGGGAAGCTGAAAGGGGACGGTGGGAGGTCTTTTAGACCACTCTCCCTCGCTAACAGCTGGGGCTAGAAAAAAAAGAAAGGTACCACTGGAGAGGGCAAAGTCTGCCTTTTTCAGTGGTACCTCTCTTTATCCCCTTACAGTTGTGTTCAAAATTATTCAACCCCCAATGCTGTAAAGGGTTTTAGGGAATTTAGTGTACATTTGTAATTGTATTCAGAATGAAATCCTACAAGGACTTTTTAAAGAACCATATGCAACTAAAATGGCATCAATTGGTTTTGTAATACAGTAGTAAATGTTTCTTTTGTGAATTCTTCATTGACACAATTATTCAACCCCTTAAAGACTACCACTCTGAAGAACAGAGGTTCATTCAAGTGTTTTCAATCAGGTATTGAAAACACCTGTGGATGTCACGGAGCAGCAATAAAGCATAATAAGCACCAATTAGGCAGCTTTAAAATGACTGTGATACTCAGCTCCTTCTAGACATTTACTGGTGTGGTTACAAACATGGTGAAGTCAAGAGAATGGTCCAGGAAGACAAGAGAAGAGGGGATTACTCTTCACAGGAAGGGCAATGGCTATAAGAAGATTGCAAAGATGTTAAACATACCAAGAGAGACCATAGGAAGCATCATTCGCAAATTCAAGGCAAAGGGCACTGTTGAAACGCTACCTGGTCGTGGCAGAAAGAAGATGCTGACTTCGACTGCTTGTGCGCTACCTGAAGCGTAGAGTGGAGAAAAGTCCCCGTGTGACTGCTGAGGAACTGAGAAAAGATTTGTCAGATGTGGGTACTGAAGTTTCAGCTCAGACAATACGGCGCACACTGCGTAATGAAGGCCTCCATGCCAGAACTCCCAGGCGCACCCCCAGGCTGTCTCCAAAGAATAAGAAGAGTCGACTGCAGTATGCCAAAAGTCATGTGGACAAACCACAGAAGTTTTGGGATAGTGTTCTGTGGACTGATGAAACAAAATTAGAACTGTTTGGGCCCATGGATCAACGCTATGTTTGGAGGAGGAAGAACAAGGCCTATGAAGAAAAGAACACCTTGCCTACTGTGAAGCATGGCAGGGGGTCAATCATGCTTTGGGGCTGTTTTGCTTCTGCAGGTACAGGGAAGCTTCAGCGTGTGCAAGGTACCATGAATTCTCTTCAGTACCAGGAGATATTGGATGACAATGTGATGCAGTCCGTCACAAACCTGAGGCTTGGGAGACGTTGGACCTTTCAACAGGACAATGATCCCAAGCATACCTCCAAGTCCACTAGAGCATGGTTGCAGATTAAAGGCTGGAACATTTTGGAGTGGCCATCGCAGTCACCTGACTTAAATCCGATTGAGAACCTCTGGTGGGACTTAAAGAAAGCAGTTGCAGTGCGCAAGCCTAAGAATGTGACTGAACTGGAGGCTTTTGCCCATGACGAATGGGCGAAGATACCCGTAGATCGCTGCAAGACACTTGTGTCAAGCTATGCTTCACGTTTAAAAGCTGTTATAACTGTAAAAGGATGTTGTACTAAGTACTAAGATTGAATGTCACTTGGGGGTTGAATAAAACTGATAATGATGTGAGCACAGAAAAGACATTTGTGGTTATTTCATTATAAACGTTATGTTATATTTGTCTGACCTACACGTGCCTCTTTGATTTAATTGTAAGCAAGATGACTGAATGATCAAAATCAATGTCAAACTGGCCAAAACACTCAATTTCAGTGGGGGTTGAATAATTTTGAACACAACTGTAGGTGCCAGATCTCAATTCGGCACCAATTGATCTCGATTCCCAATCAGAAGTGGCCGACATCTTGGATGTCAGCAAAGCCTCCAGGTCACCCCCACCCACTGATGTTGTCGCCATATGTGCAGTGATGTCAGTCGGCCAGTTAACCCTCTAGCTGCCATGTGAAGCTGGGGGGATCTTTTGGATCCCCATATCTCCCGATCCGAGGCAGGCAGAGGGTCATGTTTGGTACCATTGGAAATGCCTGCTCATGGCCTTCTCAATTATACCAAACATGGCTAGGTTTGATGGAAGAATAAAAAAAATATATAAAAAATATAAGAATTAAAAGATATAAAAGTGGGCTTTTTTTTTTTTTAATTGTCTTGGGGGTATAATAAAATAGGCCTTCAAATTACGTTTAAACATGATGAGCATAAAATGGTCAAAATGAGCTCAGCACACAGAGGTGAAATGGCTCAACAGTGAAAGGGTTAAAAAGCAAAGACATGTAAAAATTGGGTATTTCTTATTTCAGGACAAAATTTCGAAACTTTTCAGCGGGGGGGGGGTATTTTTTGGTGATTGTAGATTTTGGGGATTAAAGTTCGAAAAGTGTGTTTTTTCCATCTTATTTCATATTTTTTTTTATACTAAATGACATGATGGAAATAATGGTATCTTTAGATTACCATTTAATAGCGAGAGAAACAGTATATAATATGTGTGGGTTCCATAAACGAGTAACAGGAAAATTAGACCTAAACACAAACATCGCAGAAATATAAAATGTAAAAACAGCAGTGGGCACTTTCGGACTGACAATGGCAAAATCGCCTGGTCACTAAGGGGTTAAAGTAAATTAGGAAACATTAAATTATCCAAAAAATTCTGAAAAATGCCTAAAAAATAAAGAGACTTTTTGCTGCAAGTGAACAAAATAGACGGTTGAATAAATATTTAATATTAATGGTGAATATTGTTTACATTGAAACCTATGTGATTATTTTGTACGGCTGGCGGCATTTTTATAACATTGTAGTAGTAGTAATCCGTTTCTCATTCCGAAATAACTCATAAAAAACTAAAATAATTCATAAAAACAAAATACGAATCAACCCAAAATACAAAATAACTCCTAAAACCAAAAAACAAAGTGATCTGAGAAACGAAAACCAGCCTCCCAAACCTTTAGTTTGCTCTGAAAATACAAAGCACGGCACGGTAACATGCCAAACGACCCGAAACAAGGGGGAAAAAAAAGAACGAAATGATACGAAACGAAAAAAAACAAATGAAATTATCCAAAGCGAAACAAATAAAAAGCCCATGCACAAGTCTACTTAAAGAAACATTTACCATATTTTAATTTAACCACTTCCATGCGGAGGACGCGCTCAGCGCGTCCTCCGCATGGCTCCTGCTGTGCGGAGGACGCGTTCAGCGCGTCCTCCCTTTGGGGTCAGCGTTCGGCCGGGTTCCGGCCGATCGCTGGCCCCCCGGTGCGGGCTGACATCCTCGATGTCAGCCCAGCATCCGGAACCGCCGCCGATGAAATTAGGTGTCATCGCGGCGCGCGATGACACCTAATTCAGGCGCCCCCCCCCGCATGTGCGGAGGAGGCGCCTGAAAGGGAGGGGGGGAGGTCCTTCGGACCTCTCTCCCTCCCGATCGGCGGCGCACAGGGGGTTAACCCAGGCATCATTTGGAAGGGCACAGCCTGCCCTTCCAAATGATGCCTGGCATTAACCCCTGGGGAGCTGGATCGCGAATCGGCGCTGAAAAGCGCCGGTTCGCGATCCTTTCCCGGAGCTGGCCGACATCTTGGATGTCGGCCAAGCCTCCGGGAACTCCCCCTGAGGACTGGCGTCATCGTGCATAGCACGATGACGCCAGTCCTAGAGTTAACCCCTAACTGCCACCAACGTGGAGATAGGGAGTTCCAATGAACTCCCTATCTCCCGATCCGTGGCAGCTAGGGCTTAAAGTTTGGTATGGTTGGATCGGCCAGAGCATGGCCGTTCCAACGATACCAAACACTACAGTGAAAAAAGTTTTTTTTTTTTAAAAAAAATTAAAAATAAAAATAAAAATATATTTAAAAAAAATTATAAAAAAAAATAAATACATTTTTTTTTCTTTTTTTTGGTTCGTTAATGCAGCAATATTGTTCCCATTTCAATTATAATGTGAACAATGATGCTGCACTAACGATTTTTGTATGCGGTGCGTTTGTTAAAAATAGTGTAATTTTCCCCAAAAAAAATGTAACGAGACCCCATCTCTAATTTTTTTAACAAGCGCACCCCATACAAAATATAACCACAATTGCTCGCATGTTAAAATGTGAAAAAAAAAATACTTTACACGCTGTAAATTATTGAAAATACATATTTTATTGCATTTTTTGTTATAATATACAGACATGACATAACGTATACATATAATAATGACATATTATGAATCTACCGAGTCTGACGGAAAGAACGATATATAATATGTCTGGGTCATATACTAAAATAAGCCTTCAAAACACGTTTAAACATGATGAGCAAATCCGGTAAAAATGACCTCAGCACAGGGGCGGGAAAAGCCTCAGCAGCGAAAGGGTTAAACCCTAATCTCAATTCTAACACTAACAGGGTAATTCAAAGAGAAACGAAAAGTCACTGCACGTTCGGTGACTTTTGTTCTCTTCAATTTGGTTTGTTTTGCCGATCCCATTTCGGCGACTCTGCGGTGTATTCAGCAAGCACCATGGGGTCCCCGAATTGCAGGGAAAAGCTGCCGCAAACCCGACGAAAAATAACCGCAAAACCTGCCGAATCCACGCCGAAAACCCGCAAAAACATCTGGATTAACCTGCCGAAAACACCGGAAAAACACACAGCGAAGGCGCCGGAAAAACCCGACACCGCAGACGAGTGGAGTGAATAAATTAGGAAAACAGTTTGCTTGAATGATTGAAAAGTGAAACGCTGTTTGCAAAGAAACTACTGAGTGAAAATGTCTGAAATTTACATATAAAATCCAATGAATGATAATAAAAAGGGCTGTTACAGAAAAAATAAGTAAAGTTAAAAAAAATCTGAATTTTTTTAAAAAAAATTAAAATCGACAAAAATGCTTAAAATATCCGAAAATTCTATAAATAAAGAGACTCTTTACTGCAGAATTTTATAATGAACGGTTTATTAGATATTGAATTAAAACGGGAATATTTTTAACATTGAAGCCTATGGGATTCTCCTGAATAAACCTGCCGAATGAAACCACCGAATGGCAGGGCATTAGGGGAACCTTTCACTGCTGGTTTTTTTCTCTGAATAGACGAAGCAGTGCTTTTTCATGGGGATTTCACTGCCCTCGAACAGGCACCGAACAGGCACCGTATGTGCAGGCATTTCGCCAGGATTTGGCGAATTGCCTGCTCTCTGGATAGCCGAATGGCCAGGAAAGGTAACCGAACGCTGATTTTCAGCGTTCGGTTACCCTTCTCAAGCAATTCGGATCTCTTTGGTTTACCCTGATAGTATTCATTGCTTAATGCAGCTGGACTGGAAGAAAATAATAAAGCTGCGTTCAGCAAAAAAAAAAAAAAAACCTTGTTACTTTAAAGTAAATTAGAAAACATAAAATTTAACCAAAAAAAATCCAAAATAACCTAAAAAATCCTAAAAAAATAAATAGAGAGTTTTGCTGCAAGTAAAAAAAATGAAATGTTGAATAAATAGTTAATATAAACAGGCATGGGCGTCCACAGCATGGGGCAAGGGGGGCACTTGCCCCCTCGGATCAACAGGCTTAAATTATGATAATATATTCACTGCATGGCTTGCAGTTCCTGGGCTCTCCACTAGGCTGTATGAGCGTCACATCCCCACTCCACCTCCAATCCACCACGTGCTCCCACTCACTTTGCGCGCTGCGAGGGGCTGAGATGCAGATGTAGCTGCTCCTACGTAAGGGCCACAGGCTGGGATGCTGGACACAGGAAAAAAGGTAAAGATTGTCAAATAAATACATTTATATTAAGCTTGATGCCAGTGTCTTTATTTATGAGAGTCCCCTGATCTGTGGTCTATTTTATCTGCCTGGGGAGGAGGGACACAAAATGATTAATAGTAATCTGGTGGGGACCTGCGTGAAGATCACAGAGCTTGCATGATGTACAGACCAGGGCAATATTGACAGTATACAGGCATTCTAGGCAGGGCCTTGCCTGGGCAGTGGGGATGAGGGCCCAGCTCCAGAGCTTACAATCTAAGAGGAGAGGGGACCCTGCTCCAGAGTTTACAATCTAAGAGGAAGGGGACCCTGCTCCAGAGCTTACAATCTAAGAGGAGAGGGGACCCTGCTCCAGAGCTTACAATCTAAGAGGAGAGGGACCCTGCCCCAGAGCTTACAATCTAAGAGGAGAGGGGACCCTGCTCCAGAGCTTACAATCTAAGAGGAGAGGGGACCCTGCTCCAGAGCTTACAATCTAAGAGGAGAGGGGACCCTGCTCCAGAGCTTACAATCTAAGAGGAGAGGGGACCCTGCTCCAGAGCTTACAATCTAAGAGGAGAGGGGACCCTGCCCCAGAGCTTACAATCTAAGAGGAGAGGGGACCCTGCTCCAGAGCTTACAATATAAGAGGAGAGGGGACCCTGCTCCAGAGCTTACAATCTAAGAGGAGAGGGACCCTGCTCCAGAGCTTACAATCTAAGAGGAGAGTGGACCCTGCTCCAGAGCTTACAATCTAGAGGAGAGGGACCCTGCTCCAGAGCTTACAATCTAAGAGGAGAGGGGACCCTGCCCCAGAGCTTACAATCTAAGAGGAGAGGGGACCCTGCCCCAGAGCTTACAATCTAAGAGGAGAGGGGACCCTGCTCCAGAGCTTACAATCTAAGAGGAGAGGGGACCCTGCTCCAGAGCTTACAATCTAAGAGGAGAGGGGACCCTGCTCCAGAGCTTACAATCTAAGAGGAGAGGGGACCCTGCTCCAGAGCTTACAATCTAAGAGGAGAGGGACCCTGTTCCAGAGCTTACAATCTGAGAGGAGAGGGGACCCTGTTCCAGAGCTTACAATCTAAGAGGAGGGGGTTGAGGAGAGGAGATGTGTGGGTGTTTGTGTATGCAGGGAAGGTGAGTGTGTATATGTGTGTGTGTGTGTGTAGGAAGGGGGCTGATGTGTTGTGTGTATATATATATATATATATATATATAATTTGGAGTGGGGGGGCCTGGTGTGTGTGCCAGTATCTGTGGGGGGGGGTCATGGTTTGTGTATACAGAGCTGGCCTTAAAAAAAACACTTATTTTAGTGCGTCGATCCTGGATGTGTGACGTGTGGTGCATTGAATGGTGTTAACAGACTAGAAAATGTAACCCTCAGATCAGACACTTACACCTTTATTCTTCTATTAGACTTGCATCATGTTTCGCAGCCTCTGTATTACTACGCTTTATTTTATGACTGTCCCCTTCATGACATTACCAAAAGGGCAGAATATGGATACCATTAAAATTTTGACCCCCCCCATGAAAAATTTCTGCGGATGCCCATGTAAACGGGGAATATTTTTTCATTGAAACCTATGGGGAAAAAGCCTCATTGCTTTAACCCCTTAACAACCACAGACCTACATAGGTCGTCCTGCGGAAAATTCCCTTTAAGGACCAAAGACGTACTATGTATGTCATGGTCCCTTTATTCCCCCTTCCTCCCTATACTCACCTCTTTGGCCGGGGTCCCGCAATGGAATGGCTTCAGACAATTTTATGGGCCCCAGCCGTCATGATGATGTCATCACTATTTCCGATGATGTCCTGTTCAGGTGCTTTCCCGGTGCCTGCAGGGGAAGCTGAAAGGGGACGGTGGGAGGTCTTTTAGACCAATCTCCCTCGCTAACAGCTGGGCTAGAAAAAAAAGAAGGTACCACTGGAGAGGGCAAAGTCTGCCTTTTTCAGTGGTACCTCTCTTTATCTCCTTAGGTGCCAGATCTCAATTCGGCACCAATTGATCTCGATTCCCAATCAGAAGTGGCCGACATCTTGGATGTCAGCAAAGCCTCCAGGTCACCCCCACCCACTGATGTTGTCGCCATATGTGCAGTGATGTCAGTCGGCCAGTTAACCCTCTAGCTGCCATGTGAAGCTGGGGGGATCTTTTGGATCCCCATATCTCCCGATCCGAGGCAGGCAGAGGGTCATGTTTGGTACCATTGGAAATGCCTGCTCGTGGCCTTCTCAATTATACCAAACATGGCTAGGTTTGATGTAAGAATAAAAAAAATATATAAAAAATATAAGAATTAAAAGATATAAAAGTGGGCTTTTTTTTTTTTAATTGTCTTGGGTGTATAATAAAATAGGCCTTCAAATTACGTTTAAACATGATGAGCATAAAATGGTCAAAATGAGCTCAGCACACAGAGGTGAAATGGCTCAACAGTGAAAGGGTTAAAAAGCAAAGACATGTAAAAATTGGGTATCTCTTATTTCAGGACAAAATTTCGAAACTTTTCAGCGGGGGGGGGGTATTTTTTTGGTGATTGTAGATTTTGGGGATTAAAGTTCGAAAAGTGTGTTTTTTCCATCTTATTTCATATTTTTTTTTATACTAAATGACATGATGGAAATAATGGTATCTTTAGATTACCATTTAATAGCGAGAGAAACAGTATATAATATGTGTGGGTTCCATAAATGAGTAACAGGAAAATTAGACCTAAACACAAACATCGCAGAAATATAAAATGTAAAAACAGCAGTGGGCACTTTCGGACTGACAATGGCAAAATCGCCTGGTCACTAAGGGGTTAAAGTAAATTAGGAAACATTAAATTTATCCAAAAAATTCTGAAAAATGCCTAAAAAATAAAGAGACTTTTTGCTGCAAGTGAACAAAATAGACGGTTGAATAAATATTTAATATTAATGGTGAATATTGTTTACATTGAAACCTATGGGATTATTTTGTACGGCTGGCGGCATTTTTATAACATTGTAGTAGTAGTAATCCGTTTCTCATTCCGAAATAACTCATAAAAAACTAAATAATTCATAAAAACAAAATACGAATCAACCCAAAATACAAAATAACTCCTAAAACCAAAAAACAAAGTGATCCGAGAAACGAAAACCAGCCTCCCAAACCTTTAGTTTGCTCTGAAAATACAAAGCACGGTAACATGCCAAACGACCCGAAACAAGGGGGAAAAAAAAGAACAAAATGATACGAAACGAAAAAAAACGAATGAAATTATCCAAAGCGAAACAAATAAAAAGCCCATGCACAAGTCTACTTAAAGAAACATTTACCATATTTTAATTTAACCACTTCCATGCGGAGGACGCGCTCAGTGCGTCCTCCGCATGGCTCCTGCTGTGCGGAGGACGCGCTGAGCGCGTCCTCCCTTTGGGGTCAGCGTTCGGCCGGGATCAGGCCGATCGCTGGCCCCCCCGGTGCGGGCTGACATCCTCGATGTCAGCCCAGCATCCAGAACCGCCGCCGATGAAATTAGGTGTCATCGCGGCAGCGCGATGACACCTAATTCAGGCGCCCCCCCCCCCCGCATGTGCGGAGGAGGCGCCTGAAAGGGAGGGGGGAGGTCCTTCGGACCTCTCTCCCTCCCGATCGGCGGCGTTGCGGGGGTTAACCCAGGCACCATTTGGAAGGGCACAGCCTGCCCTTCCAAATGGTACCTGGCATTAACCCCTGGGGAGCCGGATCACGAATCGGCGCTGAAAAGCGCCGGTTCGTGATCCTTTCCCGGAGCTGGCCGACATCTTGGATGTCGGCCAAGCCTCCGGGAACTCCCCCTGAGGACTGGCGTCATCGTGCATAGCACGATGACGCCAGTCCTAGAGTTAACCCCTAACTGCCACCAACGGTGGAGATAGGGAGTTCCAATGAACTCCCTATCTCCCGATCCGTGGCAGCTAGGGCTTAAAGTTTGGTATGGTTGGATCGGCCAGAGCATGGCCGTTCCAACGATACCAAACACTACAGTGAATTTTTTTATTTTTTTTTTTAAAAATTAAAAATAAAAATAAAAATATATTTAAAACAAATTATAAAAAAAAAAATAAACATTTTTTTTTTCTTATTTTTGGTTCGTTAATGCAGCAATATTGTTCCCATTTCAATTATAATGTGAACAATGATGCTGCACTAACGATTTTTGTATGCGGTGCGTTTGTTAAAAATAGTGTAATTTTCCCCAAAAAAAATGTAACGAGACCCCATCTCTAATTTTTTTAACAAGCGCACCCCATACAAAATATAACCACAATTGCTCGCATGTTAAAATGTGAAAAAAAAACCACTTTACACGTTGTAAATTATTGAAAATACATATTTTATTGCATTTTTTGTTATAATATACAGACATGACATAACGTATACATATAATAATGACATATTATGAATCTACCGAGTCTGACGGAAAGAACGATATATAATATGTCTGGGTCATATACTAAAATAAGCCTTCAAAACACGTTTAAACATGATGAGCAAATCCGGTAAAAATGACCTCAGCACAGGGGCGGGAAAAGCCTCAGCAGCGAAAGGGTTAAACCCTAATCTCAATTCTAACACTAACAGGGTAATTCAAAGAGAAACGAAAGTCACTGCACGTTCGGTGACTTTTGTTCTCTTCAATTTGGTTTGTTTTGCCGATCCCATTTCGGCGACTCTGCGGTGTATTCAGCAAGCACCATGGGGTCCCCGAATTGCAGGGAAAAGCTGCCGCAAACCCGACGAAAAATAACCGCAAAACCTGCCGAATCCACGCCGAAAACCCGCAAAAACATCTGGATTAACCTGCCGAAAACACCGGAAAAACACACAGCGAAGGCGCCGGAAAAACCCGACACCGCAGACGAGTGGAGTGAATAAATTAGGAAAACAGTTTGCTTGAATGATTGAAAAGTGAAACGCTGTTTGCAAAGAAACTACTGAGTGAAAATGTCTGAAATTTACATGTAAAATCCAATGAATGATAATAAAAAGGGCTGTTACAGAAAAAATAAGTAAAGTTAAAAAAAATCAGAATTTTTTTAAAAAAAATTAAAATCGACAAAAATGCTTAAAATATCCGAAAATTCTATAAATAAAGAGACTTTTTACTGCAGAATTTTATAATAAACGGTTTATTAGATATTGAATTAAAACGGGAATATTTTTAACATTGAAGCCTATGGGATTCTCCTGAATAAACCTGCCGAATTAAACCACCGAATGGCAGGGCATTAGGGGAACCTTTCACTGCCGAAGCAGTGCTTTTTTATGGGGATTTCACTGCCCTCGAACAGGCACCGTATGTGCAGGCAATTCGCCAGGATTTGGCGAATTGCCTGCTCTCTGGATAGCCGAATGGCCAGGAAAGGTAACGGTGCGCTGATTTTCACTGTACGGTTACCTTTCCCCAGCCATTCGGATCTCTTTGAATAACCCTGATAAAGTAACCATTGGGGTCAAGAAGTATTTTTTCCCAGTGTGTTGCATGTTGGCGAGCGCTTCAGACTGGCTTTTTTTGCCTTCTTTTGGATCAACCACAGTAGGTGATAATGTGTGAAAGGCTGAAGTCGATGGACGCACCTCTTTTTTTCGACCTATGTAACGATCATCATTCTAACCCTAACCCTTAAAGTAACCCCAACCGTAACGCTAATCCTAATTTTTACTCAAACTCTAACCCAAACGCTAACCGTAACAGTAACCACAATCTTATGTCTAGAGCAAAAAAAGGTACCCCTTCTGTGCGGCGCTGCTCGCAATAAATGAGTGTACAGTAGTACCTCGCTTCACGAACGCCCCTGTTCACAAAAAATTCGGTTCGCGACCAGGAAGTTCGTCAACATTTTATCTCCGTTCACGAACTCTGCCTCGGGTTACGAACACGGATCGCGGTCGCAGACAGGGCTACAGTGAAGCCTTTTTGTGTTCTTTGTAGCGCAGTACTGTTCAGTATTACTGTATCAAATCCAGCATGGCTCCCAAGAAAGTGCAGAACAAGAAAGCGCAGAGAGGTGACAAGAACGTGCAGAGCGTTAATGAAGGTGAGAAGAACGTGCAGAGTGTTAATGAAGGTGAGAAGAACATGCAGAGCGTTAATGAAGGTGAGAAGAACGTGCAGAGCGTTAATGAAGGTGAGAAGAACATGCAGAGCATTAATGAAGGTGAGAAGAACGTGCAGAGCGTTAATGAAGGTGAGAAGAACATGCAGAGCATTAATGAAGGTGAGAAGAACGTGCAGAGCGTTAATGAAGGTGAGAAGAACATGCAGAGCATTAATGAAGGTGAGAAGAACGTGCAGAGCGTTAATGAAGGTGAGAAGAATGTGCAGAGCGTTAATGAAGGTGAGAAGAATGTGCAGAGCATTAATGAAGGTGACGAGGATGTGCAGAGTGTTATTGAAGATGACAAGAACGTGTAGAGCGTTAATCAAGGTGAGAAGAATGTGCAGAGCGTTAATGAAGGTGACGAGGATGTGCAGAGCATTATCGAAGGTGACGAGGATGTGCAGCGCGTTAATGAAGGTGACGAGGATGTGCAGAGCGTTATCAAAGGTGACGAGGATGTGCAGCGCGTTATTGAAGGTGACGAGGATGTGCAGAGCATTAATGAAGGTGAGAAGAATGTGCAGAGCATTAATGAAGGTGACGAGGATGTGCAGAGCGTTATTGAAGATGACAAGAACGTGTAGAGCGTTAATCAAGGTGAGAAGAATGTGCAGAGCACTAATGAAGGTGACAAGGATGTGCAGAACGTTATCGAAGGTGACGAGGTGTGCAGCGCGTTAATGAAGGTGAAGAGGATGTGCAGAGCGTTATCGAAGGTGACAAGGATGTGTAGCGCGTTATTGAAGGTGACGAGGATGTGCAGAGCATTAATGAAGGTGACGAGGATGTGCAGAGCGTTATTGAAGATGATGAAGATGTGCAGAGCGTTATTGAAGATGATGAGGACGTGCAGAGCGTTATTGAAGGTGACGAGGACGTGCAGAGTGTTATTGAAGGTGACGAGGACGTGCAGAGCGTTATTGAAGGTGACGAGGACGTGCAGAGCGTTATTGAAGGTGACGAGGACGTGCAGAGTGTTATTGAAGGGGACGAGGATGTGCAGAGCGTTATTGAAGGTGACGAGGACGTGCAGAGCGTTATTGAAGTGACGAGGACGTGCAGAGTGTTATTGAAGTGACGAGGACGTGCAGAGCGTTATTGAAGGTGACGAGGACGTGCAGAGCGTTATTGAAGGTGACGAGGACGTGCAGAGCGTTATTGAAGGTGACGAGGACGTGCAGAGTGTTATTGAAGGTGACGAGGACGTGCAGAGCGTTATTGAAGGTGACGAGACGTGCAGAGCGTTATTGAAGGTGACGAGACGTGCAGAGTGTTATTGAAGGTGACGAGGACGTGCAGAGCGTTATGAAGGTGACGAGGACGTGCAGAGTGTTATTGAAGGGGACGAGGATGTGCAGAGCGTTATTGAAGGTGACGAGGACGTGCAGAGCGTTATTGAAGGTGACGAGGACGTGCAGAGCGTTATTGAAGGTGACGAGGACGTGCAGAGTGTTATTGAAGGTGACGAGGACGTGCAGAGCGTTATTGAAGGTGACGAGGACGTGCAGAGCGTTATTGAAGGTGACGAGGACGTGCAGAGTGTTATTGAAGGTGACGAGGACGTGCAGAGCGTTATTGAAGGTGACGAGGACGTGCAGAGTGTTATTGAAGGTGACGAGGATGTGCAGAGCATTATTGAAGCTGATGTGGAAGTGCAGAGCAAGAATGGCGGTAAAAAGAAAGTGCAGCGCAATAAAGAGGGTAACAAGAAGGTTTCAAAGCATATTTTTGTGGTTACATTTTTTTTCCCATATGGTTCAGAACAGATTAACCTGATTTACATTGAACCCTATGGGGAAATGTGATTCGGTTCACGACCAGCGTCGTGGAACCAATTAAGTTCGTGAACCGAGGTACCACTGTATATAGCAATACTCTGTATATAGCAATACTCTGTATATATCAATACTCTATATAGCAATACTCTATATATCAATACTCTATATAGCAATACTCTATATAGCAATACTCTGTATATAGCAATACTCTGTATATATCAATACTCTATATAGCAATACTCAGTATATAGCAATACTCTGTATATAGCAATACTCTATATATCAATACTCTATATAGCAATACTCTATATATCAATACTCTATATAGCAATACTCTGTATATAGCAATACTCTGTATATAGCAATACTCTATATAGCAATACTCTGTATATAGCAATACTCTATATATCAATACTCTATATAGCAATACTCTATATATCAATACTCTATATAGCAATACTCTATATATAGCAATACTCTATATAGCAATACTCTGTATATAGCAATACGCTATATAGCAATACTCTGTATATAGCAATACTCTATATATCAATAATCTATATATTAATACTCTATATAGCAATACTCTATATATATCAATACTCTATATAGCAATACTCTATATATCAATAATCTATATATCAATACTCTATATAGCAATACTATAAATAGCAATACATCAATACTCTATATAGCAATACTCTATATCTCAATACTCTATATAGCAATACTCTGTATATATCAATACTCTATATAGCAATACTCTATATATCAATAATCTATATATCAATACTCTATATAGCAATACTCTGTTTATAGCAATACTCTATATATCAATAATCTATATATCAATACTCTATATAGCAATACTCTGTATATCAATAATCTATATATCAATACTCTATATAGCAATACTCTATATATCAATACTCTATATATAAATACTCTATATAGCAATACTATATATAGCAATACTGTGTATATATCAATACTCTATATATCAATACTCGGTATATATCAATACTCTGTATATATCAATACTCTATATAGCAATACTCTATATATCAATACTCTATATATAAATACTCTATATAGCAATACTATATATAGCAATACTGTGTATATATCAATACTCTATATATCAATACTCTGTATATATCAATACTCTATATATAAATACTCTATATAGCAATACTCTGTATAGCAATACTCTATATATAGCGGATGCAACAACAAGTAGAAATAAAACAATAGGTAGATATAAAACAAACAGCAGTTCTTTTAACGTAAAACACCTTTAAAAATGCATTACATAATCTTATACGTAGAGCAGTATTAATCCTCTTTTGGGGCAATACTGTCACTCCGTGTTACATCGTCTCATATGTTGAACAGTGTCAGTGCTTATTTGGTGCAATATTGCCACCTAATGTCCACAATAAAGTCCTTTGTAAGGGGATATTTCTGTGCAAGTTATTGTACGATGTTCTCTTAGAGGTTTACGGCACTTCTTGATCTCCTGTCAGTATCTGATTTTCTTGCTCCTCCAAGAGAAAGCAGGGTTAGGGTTAGGGTTAGGGAGTGCGCCAGCTTCTCAATAGAGCAATCACAAGATATTATAGAGTGATTGCACTTACGTGAATACGACTTTAGGATGTGGAATCTGCTTGGTCTTTGTAAACCACGTATTTTGGATCTTAACCCTTTAGCTTGCGCCTTGATGGCTTGTCTTTGATTGCGGTGTCCAGATGGATCTCAAAGCTCCCCTTCTCATGGTGTTTTGGTTCCTGGTTGCGCTTGAAAACAGGCTGGATGCAGCGGGGAAATTTCCAAAGTGTAGGTTTATTAAATGCAGCTAACATAAAACATATACATTAAAAATACTGGCTAAAAAACAAATAAAAGCATCTAGTGCGCGGCACAGGGCTCCAGACACATTATTGTGGATAACATTTTTATTTTCCTTACATTGTTGTCAGTGTCATTAATTATTGAGTATGTGTCATATGATGCATGTGCCAATGGGCTAGTGGGCATATCACTGCAGACCGTGTGTGGGTATGCATGTGCCAATGGGCTAGTGGGCATATCACTGCAGACTGTGTGTGGGTATGCATGTGCCAATGGGCTAGTGGGCATATCACTGCAGACCGTGTGTGGGTATGCATGTGCCAATGGGCTAGTGGGCATGTCACTGCAGACCGTATGTGGATATGCATGTGCCAATGGGCTAGTGGGCATATCACTGCAGACCGTGTGTGGGTATGCATGTGCCAATGGGCTAGTGGGCATGTCACTGCAGACCGTATGTGGATATGCATGTGCCAATGGGCATATCACTACAGACTATGTGTGGGTATGCATGTGCCAATGGGCTAGTGGGCATATCACTACAGACTGTGTGTGGGTATGCATGTGCCAATGGGCTAGTGGGCATATCACTACAGACCGTGTGTGGGTATGCATGTGCGAATGGACTAGTGGGCATATCACTGCAGACTGTGTGTGGGTATGCATGTGCCAATGGGCTAGTGGGCATATCACTACAGACTATGTGTGGGTATGCATGTGCCAATGGGCTAGTGGGCATATCACTACAGACCGTGTGTGGGTATGCATGTGCGAATGGACTAGTGGGCATATCACTGCAGACTGTGTGTGGGTATGCATGTGCCAATGGGCTAGTGGGCATATCACTGCAGACCGTGTGTGGGTATGCATGTGCGAATGGACTAGTGGGCATATCACTGCAGACCGTGTGTGGGTATGCATGAGCGAATGGGCTAGTGGGCATATCACTGCAGACCGTGTGTGGGTATGCATGAGCGAATGGGCTAGTGGGCATATCACTGCAGACCGTGTGTGGGTATGCATGTGCGAATGGGCTAGTGGGCATATCACTGCAGACCGTGTGTGGGTATGCATGTGCGAATGGGCTAGTGGGGATATCACTACAGACCGACAATAGGGGCTCTCCACACCGAGCACATGTTTGCTGACTGGCAGCGAAGTCATGAATGCTGGTGTTTGATAGTACTCACCGCAACGTGATGACCAGCATCTCCTCTGGTGGTATGGCGGCCCTCATGTCCCTCTTCATCAGTGGCTCGCGTACCTTCAATAACAGCTCGTCAAAGGACCTGATGGACATCCGCATGTAAAGAACTTCGCCGGGTCCGTCTCTCGCAGTGGCCTGTAGAGTGTCACAAAGTGGCGATGGGTGTATCTGGCATCGTTGATGGGATGAACCCATGATCGTCGTTTCTTCTTGTGCTTCAGATACAGGTAGCCCGCTGCAGCAAACACAAAGCCTCGGACTGCATCTATCTTGGATAAACGCCACCTTCCACAAAAATGCAAATTTCCTTTTAAATTAGAATTGGTAGTGTCAACAGTCATAGATTAATTGGGTTTTAAGAAAATGGGAGTCGGTGCTAAAATATACCGTATTTCCTTCAGCTGCAGAGTTTGAGTTTCAGGTTTAAATAATAATATATAGAATTAAAAAGCAGAGGTGTTCAGTAATGTGCACGCTAACGCTCTCAATTATAGTTTGGGAATATTATTTAGATTTTGACCTGGTTATAAATGATGGTATGTGTTTATTATCTGTGTATTTTCCTTGTGATACTAACAATTATGTGTATTTTTCAGTTTTCGTGTCTGAGTGGTGATTTTTGGGTGTAAATACAGCCTCTCAGTCCTCCTCCTATAACGGTATTCTCATTTTGTCTTAATTTTTGGACAGGTAATGTGCTATATCAGCGCTCTGTCCAAGGAATGCGACCGGATTCTCTCACCTGCTTCTCTAATCCCACCCCTAATCATAAAACGAGCAGAAACTCTAACACTTTTTTTTTGGGTGTTTTTTCGGATCACTCAGACATTTTTATTTATTTATTAATATTATTATTTGCGCTCGAATCGGCGTTTTTTTCTATGTGGTCGGCGGCTTTTTACCCTGCGGTGAATGCTGAATCCACCACTGGGTCGGGAATTTAAATTCCCCAAAGTACAGGGAACAAAAGAGCACCGAAATTTGAATAACCCTGCATGTGTGTCAGCAATACCAGACCTTAATAATTGACCCTTTAGCTGCTGAGCCATTTCAGCGCTGTGTGCTGAGCTCATTTTTACCGGTTTCGCTCATCATGTTTAAACGCGTTATGAAGCCACATTTTATTATACAACCCAGACATATTATATATCATTCGTTCCGGCAGACTCGGCAGATTCATAATATGTCATTATTATATGTATACGTCATGTCCTGCCTGTATATTATAACAAAAAATGCAATAAAATTTACAGTGTGTAAAGTGTTTTTTTTTCACATTTTAACATGCGAGCATTTGCGGTTATATTTTCTATGAGGTGCGCATGTTAAAAAAATTAGAAACGGGGACTCATTAAATTACATGATTTATAGCAAATGCCTCCATAGAAAAAAAATCGTTAGTGCAGGATCATCATTCACATTATAATTGAAATGGAAACAATATTGCTGCATTCAGAAAACAAAACAAAAAAAAACTTTGAATTTTTTAAATTTTATTTTTATTTGTAATTTTTGTTTTTACATTTAACATGGTCAAGTTTGGTATTATTGGAAAGGCCATGCTCTGTCCGTTCCAATGATAACAAACATTAACCCCTAGCTGCCACAGATCGGGAGATAGGGGGTTCATTGGAACCCACTATCTCCACCATAGGTGGCAGCTAGGGGTTAACTCCCGAACTGACGTTGATGACGCCAGTAGGCAGAGGGAGATCCCGGAAGCTTGGCCGGCATCCAAGATGTTGGCCGGCTCCGGGAGGGGAAGGGCACTTAGAAGGGCAGGCTTTGTGCGTGCCCCTCATGGATGGGAAGGGAGAGAGGTCCAAAGGACCTCCCCTTCAGGCACCTTCCCCGCACCGGCAGGGGGGTGCCTGGAATAGGCGTCATCGTGCCCAGCGCAATGACGCTGTTCCTGCCCACCAGGGTCCCGGAGGCTGGGCTGACATCCAAGATGTAAGCCTGCACCAGGGGGCCACAGCGATCGGCCAGAATCTCAGCCGATCGCGGCTACAATGGGATCTGCAATAGATTTAGGTTTCTTTCCTGGCCTTACAAGAGGACATGTTTGACAAGTAAGCCAATATTTTCTGAGTTTCTATGGCTGAGGAGATAAGGAAGTCTTATTGGTGAATATTTAATTCATTTTCCTTAAATCCGGATTATCTTCTGAGTGACCTCCAATTTTTAAAATGGTCATTTGATAACTCTGAAGCCCCTTGTGCACAATGGACAAGACTGAACCTGGAGATAAGGGAGGGATTCTTTTAACCTGTCACTTACTGTTCACGGACCTTCTAGTTTTCATGTGGGGGGGGAGTTATGAGCAAAGTCAGCGTTTCCTTCTGGTTATGCCTTCATTAGTTGGAAAACAATTCGATAGGCCTTCAGTGTTGGTCTGAGTTGCAGGAGTGCCTCCAAGAGAAAAATTCAAACAAAGTATAGAATAGGCTTGTGCACCGATTTTTTTTTCGGTTCGATTCGATTTTTCGGATTTTTAAACTTTTCGATTCGGCTCGTTTCGACCGATTTCTGTTTCGATTCGGTTCGGCTCGACTCGTTTTTCGTGTACATTTTTTTTCTCGGAATTTCGACCATTTTTCGTATTTTCGTGTCACTTAGCTCGTTTTTTATATCGCCTTTTCGTATTTTCGGAAATTTTCGTTTTTCAGAATTGTAAATGGTTTCGGAATATCGACCATTTTTTGTATTTTCGTGTCACTTAGCTCATTTCTTGTATCGACTTTTCGTATTTTCGAAAATTTTAGTTTTTCCGGAACGTCTGTTCTCCTCGTTTCAAAGCAATAAATTTCGATTTGACACATTTCAAGTACATTCGAAAATTCCGAAAATAGTTCGTTTCGGCTCGGAAAACTTTTCGGATCTGCCATTTTCGGATCTAAAAATTTTCGGAAAATCGGCCGCATCCGAAAACACGAATCGGGAAATTTCGTGAAATTTCCGAAATTCCGAAACCCGAATCCCTAGTATAGAGTAGTAAAGCTTAACATGCATGTATATGATGAAAATGAGAGAGTTTCACTCACATGATTCAATATCCTCAGACACTCGATATGCAGGCTGCTGGCAGCTTGGGTAGGGAATGCCAGATTTCCCTTCTTTGTTGGTAGAGATGCAGGGCTTCACAGAATCCTGTAGCATAAGGGATCCCAGTGCCTGTTCCCAGCCAAGTTTGAACAGACTGGTGATCTGAAAATGTAACGTCAGCAGCAGAGGAAAAATGGAAAAAATGCTCACAGGTGTGATAAAACGTTTTATTCCTAAATTAATCAAATAAAATTGACCATAACAACAAAGTACTCCGAAACGCGTATGTCACCGCTTCCTCAGTCATTGTCTATCATTATCCATAGAATCAACTATTCTATTTGCACTATCACTGCTAAACACTGCACAGATGCACTTTTAAACAAACCGGCTTATGCTGCACATATTCTGCTAAGTTTGCACATCAGCTTGCAAGTTTTGCACATTTGCACATATAAGATTGCAAGTGGATACACTTGATGTTATGTATTGCTGCTACCTAACACTGCTGCTATAACTCATTTTACAGGGATTGTTTATGACATTTGTTGTTTTACCATTCCTATATATTACACTTTATGCAACTTTGTTTGCTGCTTGATACTGCTGTGTTTTATCACTGCTGCCAGAGAAGGCATTTCCTCTCTCATAAAGAGCCACCAGGTGTCGCCATAAGTGAAGACTTTCCCTTTCTTCTAGTATTCACATGTGGTGCAGGGGAGAGCAGATGACCACGGCAAACACTTTTTTTTCTTTTTCAGTGGTCGGGGTTGAAAAGATCATATTACCTTGAATTTTCATCTTTCCTCTTGATAATTTATTTATAAGGACAAAAACCCTGACATGTGTCATGGATTTTATCCTTGTTTAGTTTCTCTATTTTTGAGAATATTATCATTTTGTGGCTTGTTCTTTATGGAGTTTTAATTCCTGTGTCTTCTCATAAATAGAAACTTTACAATAAATGGTATCTTTACGATGAAGCCAGAGAGAAACGTGTCTGAAAAAGCTGCCTGCATTATGTATTAATTATTTAACAAAAGACCCATAAATATTGCTTATATATTATTAAACCATGAAACCCATCTTATATAGTCAGACTAAAAATGGGAAATGTTTCTTGGATCACTCACATGGCACGTCACGCAGTACTGGCGAATGGCTCACATCACACCTGAGAGATTCTTGTTGGGTTTTGTGAGTGGAAAGAGGAACATGACGATGTCACTTTGCAAAAAGTAAATGTACCTATCCACATCAAGCAAATGCCTTTACCTCATTATTTCCATGTTTATTTATAGCTGGGGATGAATTGCATTGCTATTTACATGGTCCATATAAATATTACCCATTGGCATAAATCCCTCATCTGACGAGCAACATCCAAGCCGAAAATATAACTCAAGGACCATAACACCAGCAACACGATGACATCCACGAAGGATCCGAGCTATGACATCACCTTCCTGGTGTTGTGTGTATTTGTCTTTATAGCCGGGCTAATAAATCTATTTATCGTTGCTGTGGATTTTCTTGATTGGCTGAGAGGGAGGAAGATTAAGGCTTGTGAGAAAATCCAGTTCGTCCTAGCGCTCTCCAGGATATGCTATCTCTGTTTCAGTTTGATGCAAGTGTTAATGCCAGTTTCTGACAATTGGTTTATTAGACTTTATATCGTACCTTCTATCAGCGTTTCAATTAACTACACCGGCCTCTGGTATCTCACTTTGATGTCTGTCCTCTTCTTCCTGAAAATTGCAGATTGTAAGCACGTTCTCTTTATACGTCTGAAGGTTGTGATGACAAGAAGGCTCATGTGTTTCATAGTTGGGGTCACCTTGATATCTGTCGCTAATGCTGGTCTGCGTGTATGGGTCTGGCAAAGTTACTTCAATGACACACAACCACGCACTCTAACAAATGCAACCTGTATGCCACAATTTTCAATGTCGTTCCTCTTTGGGGCCACAGTGGGAAACTCTGGACCTTTCATTTTATACAGTGTGTCCTTCATAATGTTAGTCACCTCTTTGCCCCAGCACGTGATTCGGATGAGAAGCAGCGACACTGGTCTTTCCACAACCAACCTGGACAGTTACAATGTTGCGATAAAGTCCTTGGTGGTGTGTTTCCTCATATTTAGCTTACAAGTGGGATCCAATGTTTTGGGTACTACTTTCATGTCTTGCTTTGGGATGTCTGGGCTTCTTATATATGCAAATGTATCCCCCGCTCTTCACTCCGTCTACCTGATCTATAGAAAACCCAAACTACGACAGCGATTCTCCGAAACAATACAAGCAGCAGCAAACTATTTAACAATGAGAGGAGACCAGGGGACTGGAAACCAACTCTGAATGACTTGGGAACCACCAAACGTAATGTCTCTCTGGATTTCTGATCTTCACTAAACCATCAATAGTCCGAAAAGTTTTGGATACAACTATTGAGGTCAATGTGACTTGGTGATATTGACTTCTGAAGAACAGAACTGGAATTCCGACTCTTACAGGAACATTTAAATACTGCACAATGGTGTCCATCAAAGTATAAATGTCTACACATTAAAACCTTATTTAGCAGAGAAGGGTTGGGTCATGCTGCTGACAGACTCTGTCCAATTACTTTTTTTATTTCTGGTCAATTTACTCACCTACTCTTCCTCGCCATGCGCTGCTCCTCCTCTTCGACACAGGGTCTCCCAAACCCGGAAGTCCCAGAACCTTTATAGCTCAATTTGCGCTACTATGCAACCGCAAATTACGCAGCGCTACGGGACTCGCACACTTTATGTACACAAGTTCCGTAGCGTCTGCGCAGAGCGATGGGTCGGAGCTGCACGCGCATGCACAGATCCGATCCATCGGCTGTCTGTCTGAGAACGCTCACTACAGAGATTGGTCTCAGAGGGTGACGTTGGCCGCTCTCTGTGTGTGACATCATTGTGACCGGCAGCCGGAAAATTTAAAAATCCCAGCTGCTAGTGACGCTGGGTGGGGTGGAGGAAACTCCTCCACTTCACTCCCTTATATCTCCAGATTGAGGCAGCTGGGAGGGGGGAGAAGGTGGACACTCCTCACATCCGTATCCCTTTATACATGTAAAAAAGGAGGCGAGTCACTGATTCCACCCAGACCTGGAGAGTGACAATAAGAAATGGTGAATTGAAGATATATATATATATATATATATATATAAGTAAGTAATAACCAAACAATATATCGTATATGACATGATATTTATATGCACGGTGGTGTCACTGATATTTTATATTTTTATTTTTAATGTACTATAATTACAATGTGTGGTCGCAGCTTAATTTATTCATGATTTATAAACAAATGATGTGAATACAATTAATATATGATTTGACGTATAAACATTGTATTCATAGAAACATAGAAAAATGTCGGCAGATAAGAACCTTTCGGCCCATCTAGTCTGCCCAATTACATGGATACTTTACCTGGATTTATCTTTTGTTTAGGATAGCCTTATGCCTATCCCATGCCTGCTTAAATTCAATTACTGTTTTGGCCTCTACCACTTCTACTGGAAGACTGTTCCATGTATCCACCACCCTCTCAGTAAAATAATGCTTCCTGATGTTACTTTTAAACCTTTGCCCCTCTAATCTAAGACTATGTCCTCTTGTTTTGCTACTTTGTTTCCTTTTAAATATACTCCCTTCCTCTACCTTGTGGATTCCCTTTACGTATTTAAATATTTCTATCATATCTCCTCTGTCTCGTCTTTTTTCCATTCATGTTTTCTGTTGCCGTTCAATCTTCAGCTTGGTGTCTGTAGTCATCTATAAATCTTTCAGTATATTGTGTAGAATAGAGACAGTACACTGCTGGGAAGTAAGAGATAAAACTGGGATTTTAATCATAGCGCTGCTGCTGCTGAATTGAGTTTTGAATTTATTCGAAGGTAATTGATTCAATCATTAAATAAATAATTGATATCGATAACATTACGTTGAGTTTGTGTTTTATTTTGTACACCGCAGTCTTTCACTTGATTGTCATAAGTGCAATAACACTATTTGGAGCATCCTTAGCTGTTGTCATTTAACCACTTCAATACCATGGTCAAGTATACTCAAGTATATACAGACCCCAGACCAGACACATATATATGCAGAGCCCAGACCAGATACACCTATACAAAGATCAGACCATATATATATTTATTTATTTAGTTTCCGGTTTATCTCCCATCAATTTTTTTTTTCTTTTGAGGGGACGGGAAAGAGGCGTACGCCCCTGCTTCTCACGCGACTTGTCACTCACTTGTGGCTAGCGAATGTGCATTATGACAGTCTCAATGAACAGTCACATGGTCACATGAACACAGTCTCGCGTGAACTCGGTGACAACAACAGAGCGGATTGCTGCAGTGATACGGAGGCTGTATTTGAAGTCCCGCGGGATCGGAGGTGAAGCGCCGCTGTGGGAGGAATCATGCACGGAGTGAGCGCCGGAGGCCACGTTTAACGTAGGATCGAAGGTATCGGCCAAAGTATCGGGCACATTTTTTCTCCCCGCAAGATGTTTCGAGTATACCGCGACCCGTCCGATTTCGAGGTCGTTTTTTTTCTCAAAAAACTCACGGTATACTTGAGTATCTACGGTAAATTTGGGGTTATGATTAGTGGGGGATTAAGCCCTTCACTACCAATCGATGTTTGTTGAATTTTTTTTATCATAACATTTATTTAAAACATAAATTAAAAAGTTAACAATTAAATATATGGTAAAATGGAAATTTTGCAGATACATTGTTATTCTGAGACAATTAAAACATTTAAATAATGTAAATTCCCTCATTTTTAATTTTATTGTATTTGTTTATCCATTACAGAAATATTGTTGGGATAAAAGATTCTGAACGCTAGATTGTGTCTCTTATCCGGCAAAATGTCCCATGTGGTCTGCATTATCAGCATACAGGCAGAATTGACCTTTGTGTCAGACCCAGTACATATGATAAACATAAATATTAAAAACAGATATATAGCTGGTATTTTTTGTTTATGGGGATTTGTAGCGATCACAATGCGATTATTAGCAATGCAGCTTCCAAAAAAATACCAGCACGACATAACAGTATTATTAGACAAGCGTACAAACAACTCGCCTATAGGTTTCAATGTAAAAAAAATTTGCGTTTTTAATAAATATTTCTTAAAACATAAAGTTTTTTCACTTGAAGCAAAAAGTCATTTTGTTTATTTATTTATTCAGGTTTTTTAGGCATTTTTTGGGTGAACTTTTAAGTTTCTTAACTTATTTTAAAGAAACAAGGCTTTTTCTGTCCTGCAATGAATTGAATAGATACGATGTTTCAGCACCATGGTCAGCTCCATAGCTGTCCATAGTGCTGGACTTTGATCTGAAACAATGGGAGTTATTCAGAGAGCACCGAAATGTCACGTCATTTCGTCATTTCGGTGCTCTCTCATTCCCCGCACTTCCCTTCACTTTCGAGAATCAAATTTCCCCACCCTGCGGTGATTTCAGCATTCACCGGAGGGACCACGAATTGCAGCCGCAAAACCGCTGGCCGCCGCCAAAAACCTGTCACCGACCATCCACCACAAACATGATGGATAGCTGCCAAATGCAGCCAAGGAGCCGCCGAGCACAGCGCCGACCAGCCGCAGGAGAAAGCTGACAAAAATAAATTAAAAACAATACGATTGAAAGTGTCAAAATTGAAATGCTGTTTGCAAAAAAAACTACTGAACGAAAATGTCTGAAACTAACATATACGATCCTATGAATAATAATGAAAATGTCTGTTGCAGAAAAAAACGTGTTTTTATTTAAAAAAACCCAGAAAAAAATGCCTAAAAGATCCTAAAAAAATCAATAACTAAAGAGACTTTTTGCTGCAGATTACAATAATAAACGGTTTATTAGATATTGGATAAAAACAGGAATATTTTTAACATTGAAGCCTATGGGGTTCGTCTGAATAAAACTGCCGAATGGGGGGGCGTGGCCGGCTGCTGAAGAGAGAGGACGTGTGTCTTAGGAGCTCCGACCCGTCCCTCTCTCTTGGGGTCTCCTTTGCTGTATTTACCCGCTGATTTTCATACCACCGGACCCCAAAGTGGCTAGCCATCGGAGCCAAGATGTCCGGGGCCCGTTCTGTCCCCCCCCCGGACCAGAGAGAGCTGATATGCGGCAGGCATGGTGTGCCGGCGGCCATCTTGAGGCCTACCTCCGGGCTGTATCGTGGCTTGGGAGTAAGAGAATCTACTAAACAAAGCAGTGCCTTTCCTGATCCCATCACCCCAGCTGACCTGGTGGAAGGAACGGATGGGGGACACGTAGGGTGGCGGGCGGGTGCCCCGTCGCTTCCCGTGCTATCCGACCTGGAAGTGGCATTCCTGGCACTCGAGGGGCTTCTGTTGGAGGAGGAGGATGATGAGAGCCCGTTGACGCGGGGAGTCATGCGACGCTTCACGGCGGCCCTGAGGAGCTGCAGAGGCGCAAGTACCCTGAGCGACGCTGCGCCTGAGGGGGCCCGGATGGCTACAGAGGACCCGGGTGGTGAGATCGTGGAGGAGTCCACAGTTACGCGGTCTGGGGTGTTACTACCTCCCGGACCTCTGGTGGCTAAACTGAGCCTGGCCCAGACATGTCATGTGGCTGTAATGGAGGGCTACGACATGGCCGGCATCCCGAATGAGACGCTGACACTGCTACCCACACCTGGTGGTACGCAAGTCGATCGAGAGGAGAGTAGGAGGCAGGTCCCTCTCCTGATGGGAGCTGGGTCTATTTTCAGCGTTGGAGGGAAGCTGGCCCACCTGAGCACTGAAACGGGGGTGGCAGTGGAGAGGAACCTCCTGGGGTTATCTGTTTCGCCGCCGATCTTCTCCTTGTCCCTCGCTGACGGGCCTTGTTTATTCTGCCTCCTCCTGCCTGCTTCGCAGATGCCTCCATTTCGGGACACAGGCTGAGAACGGTCCTTTATTTTCCCTGTCCTGTTTCTTTGACGATGACCTGCTGTTTCCTTTACCAGACCTCTCTGCCCACACGCTGAGACTTTTCAAATTTTACTTTTATTTTTTCCGATGAGACCCCCCAATTGGGGATGATTTTGTTACTTTGAGTTGCTACCCCTGGTTGATTTCCCCCCCCCCTCGCATGCAGAGACTTTTGATTATTATAATTTTTTTTTATTTTTTTTTATTATTATTATTATTATTTTTTTTATTTTTTTTTTCTGATGAGACCCCCCCCACTGAATTTTTCTGTGCTGAGGATTCTGTCTCTTTTGGACATTATATTGTTGCTCCCCGGCTGGGGTCGCTTTGTTGTCTTTCAGAGTCACTTTATGCTGTTTTTTTTTGGGGGTTTTTTTACACTCTCCGTGTGGTCCCGAGGCGCGCCACTATGGCTCTGCTTGTCGTACTTGGCCCTCGGACTGCCGGGCCTCGTGACGTTGTCCCTCCATGGCCTCCTTCGGGAGTGTGCCAGGAGTGTCACGGTTATGGCCTGTGCCTTTCCCTCACACCCCTCCCCCTTTTTATTATTATTTTATGTTTTTCGTCATTTTATAATTAATATTTTATTTCTCTTTTTCCACAAATGCAGAGTTTTCTTATTGTGAGACCCCCCAATTGGGGACGTTACTTGTCGATATATCGCTATCCTTTGATGACTTTTCTGTTTGTTATTAATAGATATTATCCAGATGACGTTCTCTGGCCCTGTGTGGCTATAATTGCCTGTCATGTTCCATTGTTTGGCCTTGTGAGACCACTTACTATTTTATATTATGATGTAATGCTGACTTATTTCAAAATAAAAAACTTTAAATAAAAAAAAAAAAAAAAAAAAAAAACTGCCGAATGAAAACACCAAACATCAGGCCACTTCGGATCTTTTCTCTGCTGTTTGGTATCTCTGAATAGATTAACCATTGCTTCTCTATGGGGATTTCACTGCCGTCGAACTGGCACCGTACTTGCTTGGCGAACTGTCTGCTCTCTGAACAGCTGAATATGCTGGTGCTATATAAATAAATGGCACTGTACGGGGAAATTCCCTGTACTGTGACATTTCCGAGCCAGATCGTCTCTCTCTGAATAACCCCTATAGTATATGAATATGTTTCAGCACCATGGTGAGCTCCATAGCTCTCTCCAAGGTCCTGAAATAATTTCAGTGAAAGAATACAATAGGGGCTATTCAGGGAGGACTGAAATGCCACCGACATTTCGGTGCTCTCTTGTTCCCCACAATTTGAGGAATCAGATTTCCCGACCCTGCGGTGAATTCAGCATTCACCGCAAAGTCCCCTGAGTGCAGGGAATGGACCTGAAAATCCGCTGCAAAACCGCCGAAAGCTCACTGAAAAAAAGCCGAAATTCCGCCGAAAAACACATCCAATACGATCGGAAGTATTGGATCACTCGAGACGCCGCAAAAAACATGCCGAACATGTCTGGAAAAAGCTGATGAACCGCCGAATACAGCGCCGACCAGTCACTGGAAAAAGTCGACGAGCCGAAGAACGGGATAAAAAATAACCGATTGAAAGTGTCAAAATTGAAACGGTGTTTGCAAAAATACTAGTGAACGAAAATGCCTGGAATATAAGGTCACATGAATGATAATAAAAAGGTCAAGTACCGGCTGGGTGGAGTAGAGGTAACATCTCTGCTCTGCGTGGAGAGAGCCTGTGGAGACATGGGTTCAATCCGGGCAAGAGCACCTCTCCAGTAAGTGTCCTTGGGCAAGACACCCAACGGTACAGACTCGCCACCCGGCCAGGACATACTTGAAAACGAGAGAAATCTCAATGTATCCTTCCTGGTAAAATCCTTTATAAAAAAAAAAAAAATCGGAAAAAAGAAAAACTGCTTTTTTAAAAAAAAAGGAAAGAAGATTGCCCAAAAAATCCTGAAAAGTGCCTAAAAGAACCAAAAAAAATTAAATAGACTTTTTGCTGAAGAATAAAACAATAAACGGTTTATTAGATATTGTATTAAAGCGGGAATATTTTTAACATTGAAACCTGTGGGATTCGGCAGAATAAACCTGCCGAATGAAACCACCAAACAGCAGGGCATTTCAACAACTTTTCTCTGCTGCTCGGTGTCTGTGAATAGATTAACCATTGCTTCTCTGTGGGGGATTTCACTGCCGTCGAACAGGCACCGTACTTGCTGGCAATTTGCCAAAATTTGGCGAATTGCATGCTTTCTAAATAGCCGAATGGCCACGAAATTGCACCATGCAGGGAAATTCACTGTTCGTTGCCGTTTTGGGGGCAGATCCTCTCTCTCTGAATAACCCGTTATGTATTCTATGGGGAAAAAAGCCTTGTTTCTTTAACTCCTTCACTGCTGAAGGCATGTGGAGAACATCCTAGGAGTCTCCTGCTGTATGCGGAGGACATTCCCCACATGTCTTCTGCTACCTGGGATCTCCTCCGCATACTCACCTGTGTCCTCCTTGAAGTCAGATGCTGCTTTCGTGACGTAAACAAAAAACGCCGCAACCTACCAGGGTGGGAGCGTGGTGCCACAATACCTCTGCGAGCTCCACTTAAATGGGACGCCGATGTCCCTTATCCATCCAGAAATAAAAAGAGCAGAGCTTCAAGCAGGAGTTGGTGCAGGAGGAAATTTATTCAGGGGGAAAGCAACCCCTCTAAAACTAAGTTTAGTGGGGTTGCTTTCCCACTGAATAAATTTCCTCCTGCACCAACTACTGCTTGAAGCTCTGGTCTTTTTATTGCTGCTTTTGTGACATCATTGCGTTGGACGTGATGATGTCATTTTCAGGCAGCCACCAGAAAATCGCCTGAAAGGAGGGGGGGTGTCCTTTCAGATCCATCTCTCTCCCGATCAGGAGGAGGTAAAAGGTAAAGACAGGCATCCCCTGAAAGGGCAGGCGCAATGGGCATGACGTGATGACATCAGTAAGACGGGAAACCTCTAGCTGCCCAGGAATTTCCTAAGGAAATCCTATGGTGGAGCTATTGGGTTTCTTTGAACCCCCGTATATCCTGATTGCTAGCAGCTATAGGGGCCTGTTTAGTATCACTGGAAAGGCCAGAGCATGACCTTTGCAATGATACCAAACATGACTATGTTCAACGTAAGAAAAAATAATAATAAAAAAACACGTTTTTTTGTGTGTGTTTTTTTATTAATGCAGCAATATTGTTCCCATTTCAATTATAATGTGAACAATGTTGCTGCACTAACGATCTTTTCTATTGGGTTTTTAGCCAAAAATCACGTAATTTCCCCCCAAAAAAGTAATGAGTTCCCTTTTGCAAAGGCTCGGATGATAAAATGTGAACAAAACCACTTCACACACTGTAGATGATTGAAAATTCAAATTTTACTGCATTTTTTGTTATAATATTCAGACAGGACATGACATATACATATAATAATGATATATTAAGAATCTGCCGAGTCTGCTGAAAAAAAGGATATATAATTTGTGATGGTTGCATAATAAAATGTGACTTCAAACCACGTTTAAACATGATGAGCAAAAGTGGTAAAAATTTGCTCATCACACAGGGGTGAAGTGTCGCAGCAGTGAAGGGGTTAAACTAATTTAGGAAACTTAAAATTCCACCCACAAAAACGCCTAAAATATCCTAAAAAATAAACAAAATGACTTTTTTGCTGCAAGTGAAAAAAATAAACAGTTTAAGAAATATTTAATAAAAACGGGGATTTTTTTTAGCATTGAAACCTATAGGTGAATCCTAAAGGTTTCAATGTTAAAAAAAATCCCAGTTTTTGTTACTTTGAAATCATTTTGTTCCATTTTCTTTTTTCATTTTGTGTCATTTTCATTCCGTTCTTTTTCGTTTGGATCATTTTGTTCTGATTTGTGCAATTTTCGTTCTATTTTATTTAGTTTCGGGTCATTTTCGTTCCGTTTTGGATCGTTTTGGATCTTTTCAAGATCATTTTGCCTTCCAATATTTTGTTTAGTTGTTTTTGTTGTGCTACCGCGATTCGTAATTTCGACCGATTCGTAATTTCGGCCGATTCGTAATTTCGGACAGCCGATATTACTTTTTTTCAAATGTAATAAATAACAAAAACGGTGATTTTCGTCCGAATTTCAATTCGTGACAAAACAAAATGCACATGTCTAATGGTAGGTTTATTCTGTTATCACGGCATCTCCAAATGTCTCGCTGCTGTTATTTGCCTGGCTCAAGATGGCGGCTCCTTGGCACGCCTAGCTGCCAACATTTACCTCTCTCAAGATGGCAGTGGTTCACTTGTGAAGAACCCTGGTGGTGCCCACATCCAGGATGATGGCACATCTGGGACCAACAAAGATGGTCTGGAGTCATTATACTGATTCCAGAGGTTTTTGGGGGTGATGGCACCGAAGCAGTCAGGCACAACAAAAGATGGAGGAAACAGCCAGTGGAGCTGGTAGGCCTAATGCTCGGAATTCGACATTGACTTGCAGATCTAGATATCGGTTTCGGCATTCAGCCCCAGGAGACACTGCCTGCTGCTGAGACTGCATGCCTACTCATTGCTCCATTTCTGAAAGCAGTTCCCCTGACGTAGATGGAGAATCTGAGTGCAGGCCTCGCTCTTCCCACAGCATCCAGCTCTTGGGGCCACAGTCACAGGCGAAAGATGCAGCCCTCATGGAGCCTTGTTTCCAAGGATCACTAAATTACTTGCAGTATCCCACCCTCGGCTACCACATGAAGGGCTTATGGCAAACTCTGGAGAGGTTGGCCATGGTTGTTATACAGGAAGTTGGCTTTGTTGCTCACTATTGGGCTATACGCTGGCTTACTTTTTTGATCTTTCAGAAATCTGGAGCTTCATGGAGCTGGAATCTAGAGGTGATGCCGGATGGAGGTGGGCTATGCTTTCATTACGCTTTCGTTTTCTAGGACGGGAAGATATTTCTTGTGATCTTTCACTACATCATATTCTATGTGGCCGGAAGAGGGGTTTTGGATAGACACGTGACAACCTGTCTATATGTATCTATCACTTTTAGTTTTTCAGTCTGTGCTCCATACTTGCAGATTTCCAGGGGGAGGTGCAGTTATTCCACACTTCTTATGTCGTGGCCCTTCATGGTGCCTTGCAAACTGCGGAGATTGTGCTGCCAAAACGTCTTACCCCGTCATCTCTGTTATGTTCCAACGTCTCTATTCGTCATTATTCTGTACGTTTGTGTCTGAGTGACACAAAAAAAGTTATAGGAAAAGGCAAGGGGTTGACGTGGTTTTCAAATGGTCAGATGATGAGTTTTGCCTCTTCAAAATAATTTGAGTTTACTGCTTTCATTTGTGACTCAATGCTGGCCGCATGGAGGGTCATGGGGATGCATGCAAGGACAAGGGTGAGAATGGATCAGGGGGCTAAGTGAGTCTACTTTAACCTCTTCTCCTAAGATAGGGAGGCAAAGAAGTCCCATGCGTCCCTCTTACAAGCCACCTTGTGAGCTGTTCAATGGCCACCAGGCTCCTCCATTGCGATGGCACCCTGTGTGACAGCACAGCTTGCACATCGCAATGGCTGGACCTTTAAATGCAAAGAGGAGAATGACTATCACACTGTGCAAAGGTTTATGTAATTAACCACATAAAACGGATGCATTTCCCTCATTATTTCCATGTTTATTTATAGCTGGAGAAGGTTTGCATCGCTATTTCCATGGTCCATATAAATATTTCCCATTTGAACGGAGGAACATCCAAGCTGTAAATAAAACTCGAAATTCATAACACCAGAAACACAATGGCATCCACAAAGGAGTGGAGCCTCATCTATCTGGCCATGTTAATATTTACCTGTACTGCAGGGATAATGGTCAATCTATTTATCGTTGCTGTGGATTTCCCTAATTGGCTGAGAGGGAGGAAGATCAAGACTTGTGAGAAAGTCCAGTGCGTCCTAGCGCTCTCCAGGATATGCTATCTCTGCATCAGCCTGATAAGGGTGTTCATCGCTATATCCGGAAAAGGCAACCAGTTTCCTTTAAATGACATCCTAACCTTCATCCACATCTCAAACAACTACACCGGCCTCTGGTATCTCACCTTGCTGTCCGTCCTCTTCTTCATGAAGATTGTAGACTGTAAGCACGCTCTCTTTCTACGTCTGAAAGCAGTGATGTCTCGAAAGCTGATGTATTTCATAGCTGGGGTCACCCTGATATCTGTCTGTAGCTCCCCTATGCGTGTGTGGGGTGTGAAAGGTTTGTTTGAACATTCGCAGCAACACAATCTAACAAACGTTGCATGCAAACCAGATTTTGATGTGTCAAACATCTATGCTGCTGCGGTCGGAAACTGTGGACCTTTCATTATATACAGTGTGTCCTCCATAACATTAGTGACCTCTCTGAGCCGTCACGTCAGACAGATGAGAAGCGGTGACACAAATCTATCCAGTAGGAATCTGGACAGGTACTACATTGCAGTGAAGTCCTTGACCGTCTGTTTACTCATCTACGCTTTACATGTTGCAGCTAATGTTTTGGCTGTGGTTTACTTCTCTTGTCTTGGCATCTCGGGGTTCTTTGTGTTGTTAAATTTATTCCCCAATCTTCACTCCGTCTGCATGATCTACAGGAACCCCAAACTACGACAGCAATTTCCTGAAAGAATGCAAGCAGCAGCAAACTGTTTTTACCAGAGGAGGCACTGATTCCACCCAGACCAGGAGAGTGACAACCATGACCGAATGACTTGGAATCCACCTGTTCTTGGTCATCCAATATCTCTGACTTTCTAATATCCATGAAACCTCCATACTAGCTTTAACCCCTTCACTACCACCAAAATAATTATCATAACATTTATTTGAACTAAGGGATGCAAAGATAAGGATTAAATAGAGGATGAAATAGAAATTTCACACAGACATTGTTGATGTGAGAGATAAATATAAATAAATAATGTAAATTTGCTCATTTTTCAATTTTTCATGTATGAATTTTTCCATTACAGAAATATCGCTGAAATGAGAGGTTCTGAGCTGTAGATGGCATCCCTTATCTGGCACAATGTCACACAGGGTCTGCATTATCAGCATACAGGCAGAAATGGCCTTTGTGTCAGTAAATGTGCTGCAGACAGATAATAAAATGGTGAGATCTCCTGCTTATCGGGATTTGTAGTGATCAGAATGAGATTATTAGCAATGCAATATCTGTATGTGCTGCATAATGCCTGTGTATAGCAAATACAGCAACACCTTGTATCTGTATGTGCTGCATAATGCCTGTGTATAGCAAATACAGCAACACCTTGTATCTGTATGTGCTGCATAATGCCTGTGTATGGCAATTACAGCAACACCTTGTATCTGTATGTGCTGCATAATGCCTGTGTATGGCAATTACAGCAACACCTTGTATCTGTATGTGCTGCATAATGCCTGTGTATGTCAATTACAGCAACACATAGAAACATAGAAACATAGAAAAATGTCGGCAGATAAGAACCTTTCGGCCCATCTAGTCTGCCCAATTACATGGATACTTTACCTGGATTTATCTTTTGTTTAGGATAGCCTTATGCCTATCCCATGCTTGCTTAAATTCAATCACTGTTTTGGCCTCTACCACTTCAACTGGAAGACTGTTCCATGTATCCACCACCCTCTCAGTAAAATAATGCTTCCTGATGTTACTTTTAAACCTTTGCCCCTCTAATCTAAGACTATGTCCTCTTGTTTTGCTACTTTGTTTCCTTTTAAATATACTCCCTTCCTCTACCTTGTGGATTCCCTTTACGTATTTAAATGTTTCTATCATATCTCCTCTGTCTCGTCTTTTTTCCAAGCTGTACATGTTAAGATCATTAAGCCTTTCCTGGTAACTTTTCTCCTTCAAGCCGTACACCATTTTAGTAGCCCTTCTCTGAACTCTCTCTAAGGTGTCTATATCCTTCTGGAGATACGGTCTCCAGCACTGCACACAGTACTCCAAGTGAGGTCTCACCAGTGCTCTGTACAGTGGCATGAGCACTTCCCTTTTCCTACTGCTAATACCTCTCCCTACACAACCAAGCATTCTGCTAGCATTTCCTGCTGCTCTATTACATTGACTACTTACCCTTAGATCCTCTGAAATAATGACCCCTAAATCCCTTTCCTCAGATGTTGAGGTTAGGACTGTATCAAATATTCTATATTCAGCCCTTGGGTTTTTACGTCCCAGGTGCATTATCTTGCACTTATCCACATTAAAACTCAATTGCCACAACTCCGACCATTTTTTTAGTTTACCTAAATCATTTGTCATTTGGCTGATCCCTCCAGGAACGTCAACCCTGTTGCAAATTTTTGTGTCATCAGCAAAAAGACATACTTTTCCATTAACCCTTTCGCTGCTGAGGCTTTCACACCTCTGTGCTGAGCTCATTTTTACCGGTTTTGCTCATCATGTTTAAACGTGTTTTGAAGGCTTATTTTAGTATATGACCCAGACATATTATATATCGTTCTTTCCGTCAGACTCGGCAGATTCATAATATGTCATTATTATATGTATACGTTATGTCATGTCTGTATATTATAACAAAAAATGCAATAAAATATGTATTTTCAATAATTTACAATGTGTAAAGTGTTTTTTTTCACATTTTAACATGCGAGCAATTGCGGTTATATTTTGTATGGGGTGCGCTTGTTAAAAAAATTAGAGGTGGGGTCTCGTTACATTTTTTTTTGGGGAAAATTACACTATTTTTAACAAACGCACCGCATACAAAAATCGTTAGTGCAGCATCATTGTTCACATTATAATTGAAATGGGAACAATATTGCTGCATTAACAAACCAAAAAAAAGAAAAAAAAGTGTCTATTTTTTTTTATAATTTTTTTTTTTTTTATTTTTCATTTTTTTTTTTTACAACATTTTTCACAGTAGTGTTTGGTATCGTTGGAACGGCCATGCTCTGGCCGATCCAACCATACCAAAATTTAACCCCTAGCTGCCACAGATCGGGAGATAGGGAGTTCATTGGAACTCCCTATCTCCACCGTTGGTGGCAGTTAGGGGTTAAGTCCAGGACTGGCGTCATCGTGCTACGCACGATGACGCCAGTCCTCAGGGGGAGTTCCCGGAGGCTTGGCCGACATCCAAGATGTCGGCCAGCTCCGGGAAAGGATCGCGAACCGGCGCTTTTCAGCGCCGATTCGCGATCCAGCTCCCCAGGGGTTAATGCCAGGCACCATTTGGAAGGGCAGGCTGTGCCCTTCCAAATGATGCCTGGGTTAACCCCCGCAGAGCCGCCGATCGGGAGGGAGAGAGGTCCGAAGGACCTCCCCCCCTCCCTTTCAGGCGCCTCCTCCGCACATGCGGGGGAGGCGCCTGAATTAGATGTCATCGCGCTGCCGCGATGACACCTAATACCAGCAGCTGCGGTTCCGGATGCGCGGCTGACATCCAGGATGTCAGCCCGCACCGGAGGGGCCAGCGATCGGCCGGAACTCGGCCAAACGCTGACCCCAATGGGAGGACGCGCTCAGCGCGTCCTCCGCATACCAGCGGTAATGCGGAGGACGCGCTGAGCGCGTCCTCCGCATTGAAGTGGTTAATACCTTCTGCAATATCACTAATAAAAATATTAAAGAGAATGGGTCCAAGTACTGACCCCTGAGGTACCCCACTGGTAACAAGACCTTGCGCCGAATAAACTCCATTTACCACAACCCTCTGTTGCCGGTCACTCAGCCACTGCCTAATCCATTCAACAATATTGGAATCCAAGCTCAAAGATTGCAATTTATTGATAAGCCTTCTATGTGGAACAGTATCAAAAGCCTTACTGAAATCTAAATAAGCAATGTCTACTGCACCACCTGTGTCTATTATTTTTGTTACCCAATCAAAGAAATCAATAAGATTAGTTTGGCATGATCTCCCTGAGGTAAACCCATGTTGTTTCTGATCCTGTAATCTATGTGTTTTTAGATGTTCAACAATCCTTTCCTTTAACATGGTTTCCATTAATTTCCCCACTACTGACGTAAGACTAACTGGCCTATAGTTCCCCGATTCCTCCCTACTACCCTTCTTGTAAATGGGCACAACATTTGCTAATTTCCAGTCTTCTGGGACGACTCCTGTTAACAAGGATTGGTTAAATAAATCTGTTAACGGTTTTGCTATTACATCACTGAGCTCTTTTAATAATTTAGGATGGATCCCATCAGGCCCCATTGACTTATTTGTCTTTACTTTAGATAGCTGCTTTAGAACCTCCTCCTCTGTAAACTCGTATGTAAATGTCTCTTTAGTGTTCTCTCCTAACTGAGGTCCCTTTCCTTCCTTTTCTTCTGCAAAGACTGAACAAAAATATTCATTGAGGCAGTTAGCGAGACTTTTATCCTCTTCTACATACCTTCCTTCCTTTGTTTTTAATCTAACTAATCCTTGTTTTACTTTTCTTTTCTTGTTTATGTATCTAAAAAATGTTTTGTCCCCCTTTTTTACTGACTGAGCTATTTTCTCTTCTGCGTGTGCTTTGGAAGCTCTTATAAATTGCTTTGCCTCTTTCTGCCTAATCTTATAGGTTTGCCTATCCTCTTCACGCTGAGTTTTTTTATAATTATTGAATGCTATCTTCTTGTTCTTCACTATTTTGGCCACTTCTGCAGAGTACCACAGTGGTTTCTTCCCTTTTTTGTTTTTGCTAACAAGCCGAATGCAATTTCCTGTGGCCTTCAATAATGCTTCTTTTAAATAATCCCATTTCTCTTGGACTCCCTTTAAATTCCTCCAGTCTGATAATGACTCATTCACACAAAATCTCATTTTAGAAAAATCTGTTTTTTTAAAGTCTAAAACTTTTGTTTTTGTGTGGTGCGGCTCCATCCCTGTTCTTATATTAAACCATACTGATTGGTGATCACTAGATCCCAAATTTTCACCTACAACAACGTCCGATACCAAACCTCCATTTGTGAGTATTAAATCCAATATGTATAACACCTTGTATCTGTATGTGCTGCATAATGCCTGTGTATGGCAATTATGTGAATGGCAATTACAGCAACACCTTGTATCTGTATGTGCTGCATAATGCCTGTGTATGGCAATTACAGCAACAATTTGTATCTGTATGTATTGCATAATGCCTGTGTATGGAAATTACAGCAACACCTTGTATCTGTATGTGCTGCATAATGCCTGTGTATGGCAATTATGTGTATGGCAATTACAGCAACACCTTGCAACTGTATGTGCTGTGTAATGCCTGTGTATGGCAATTACAGCAACAATTTGTATCTGTATGTGTTGCATAATGCCTGTGTATGGCAATTACAGCAACACCTTGTATCTGTATGTGCTGCGTAATGCCTGTGTATGGCAATTACAGCAACACCTTGTATCTGTATGTGCTGCATAATGCCTGCGTATGGCAATTACAGCAACAACTTGTATCTGTATGTGCTGCATAATGCCTGTATATGGCAATTAGGGCCCGGAAGTGGCTGGTGCGGTTCCCCATCAGGTCCGCTGGGTCTGGGGACCGCCCCCTTGGGCCCAAGTGACCAATCCGAGCATCCACACCCGCGGCCCCGTCCCCACCTGAGCAGGCACAGAGAAGCCCACCAGAGGCAGCACAGGACCAGCCCTAGCACAGGACCCAGTAGATATATTTAGTCCCGAGTCGCAATTCAGAAGAAATTATGTCTATTCGTATTTCGAAAACACTTCTGAAATAACGAACGAATCAATTTTGTTCGATCGAACGAAAACGAAACAGTCTATAATAAATTAATTCAGTTTCTAGGAATCAATTTGTTATACTGTTTCACTTCAGCACCGCGTCCATGTTCAATCTGTTGTATTCAGCACCACAGGCCATGAACGGCACCATACGGTGCCGTTCGGTGCGAGTCGGCCGTAGTAAAATTCCCCATAGAGAAGTAATGGTTAATCGAGTCAGAGAATGTCGAACAGCACCAAAATCTCTGTGAAATGCCTTACATATTTCAGCACCAAGGACAGTAATTAATTCATTCGTTTTACAATTCCGAAATAACGAATTGCTACGAAATACGAATTACTAATCTCCCAAAATAACGAATCTATCTAAAATGCAAATCACGGTAACGCACCAAATTGAAATAAAAAAACGTAACGAATCTATTCGAAATGATTTTTTTTTTTGATGTGCACATGTCTACAACTTAAGGCTCTATCTCAGTTGGTGCTAATGTAGCGTCTCGACATGAAATCGCTAGGATAAGTATTATCCTATGCCTATTCTGGACTCTGTATCCCTTGACCCTGCTTTGCTCTATCAGATCATTCTGATCTGTGTTTTCACAGACCTCGGCTATCCTGCCTGATAATTCCATACGAGATATTATCTAACCCAGCCATTTTAAGGACCGGTAATAAGATTTCTTCTTTTTTTGCAGCTTTTACAAATTTTGCATGTACAGGATATTGTCAGTCACCAGACGCACCTCATGTACTTCCCCCTCTGCCGGTCCCTCCGTTGGCTTCCTGTACATTTCAGGATACAGTTTAAAATACTGATGCTCACGTTCAAATCGCTCAATAACTCAACCCCTCCTTACATGTCTTCGTTACTACGCAAGCACGTCCTGTCTAGACAACTCCAGTCAGCAGGTGATCTCCTCCTGTTATCTGTCTACACGCACGGCCAACTCTCGCCTCCAAGACTTCTCAAAGGCAACTCCGGTCTTGTGGAATGACTTGCCTCGCCCTATCAAACTCTCCCCTGACCTTCAGGCCTTCAAGAAATCCGTCAAAACCCACCTCTTCAGATTATTGTACCACATCACTGATGCAACTCCTCCCTCTGCTCATCCACTCATGATTGAAGCTGCTTCTATGACCCCACCATTCCCAAGCCACTGGCACTAATGATCCTGCCATCTAGTAAAACTCCTCTTGTCTTCCTCAACCCCCAATCCCTCTAGACTGTAAGCTCCTATGAGCAGGGCCCTCTACACCTAGGGCCACATTGCACTCTTAATGCTAACGTTAACGCGCACCTGCGTGAGCATTAACGTTAGCCGCGATGGCTACCGCTTATTACAATCCAAACGCTAACGGGTTAAGTAACCCGTTTGCGTTTGGTATCTTGCGCTTTTCAGCGCGAGGTTACTGTACTTTGCGCTCCCTATACTTAACATTGTGAGCGCAAAGTCCTAACGCTAATTATCGCCTGGCTCTGGTCAGTGGAAAGTTACCCAGAGCCAGGACTTGGTGTTAACAGATTCCGCTTCCGCAGAATCCATTAACACCATCCAAAACAATTAAAAAAGGATCACATACTCACCCTCTGTCCTGCGGCGAGGACGGCGGCTCCGTCTGCCACCTCAGTCTGGCGGGAGCAGGGAAAGACTGGGGGGAAAAGTTCCTCAGTCTCCCCCTGCATATCACTACGCCGACCGGCTGGATCTCGTGAGGCGAGATCCGGCAGGTCATGTGACCATCGAGTGGATGCTCTGAGCGCCGCCGCGAGCATCCCAGGGCTTTGCGCCCGGTAACAATGCAGGCTGCTTTGTAATTCCACGCTAAAACGGGGGCGCTAGGGGAAAACTGCGGGTGTAGTTTTTATTCCCTAGCGCCCCCGTTTTAGTGTTAGGATTGTAATTTAGCCCCTAGTCTTTCCATCCTATGTCCGTTTATCTTGTTCCCTTTGGTTATTGTAAAGCGCTGAGGAAACTGTTGGCACCATATAAATGATGACAATAATACAGAAATAATGACCGGTATGGAAAGTCAGCAGATCTTCTTTATGGATTTTTGACTTTGCTGGGTTAGAGTAACATACCGTAGAGTAGAAACAGGAGAGCCCAGGGGCAAGGTAAGGTAATGGCAAAATAGTTTTGTGGGCTGTAAATTATCATATGTTGACCTGTCTTCTGGAAAAAAAAAAAAACGATCCGTCAGGTTATGGACGTTGAGGAGCTACATTCAATGTCAACCCATTGTGGTGGAGAATCAGAATAGGTCATGACACTAAAGTAACATTTGGGTAAACCCATATCACCGGCCACAAGAGCTTGGTCATAAAACTTACAAGGAATCCATCAGTTTTTGGGCTAAATTACGATCCTAGCGGTAAAAAGGGGGCACTAGGGAGGAAAACTGCACTCGCAGTTTTCCCCCTAGTGCGCCCGTTTTACCGCAAGATTACAATGCAGGCGCAAAAAATGCTGCCTGCAATGTTACCGGCGTTAACCCCCGGGATGCGTGCGGCAGCATTAAGTGCAGCTGCGCACATCCTCTCAATGGAGTCCATAGGACTCCATTGAAACAGACGCCAGCGGTCACATGACCAGCCGGATCTCCCCTCGCGAGAACCAGTCGGTCAGCGTAGTGATACAGTTGTTTTCAAAATTATTCAACCCCCAATGCTGTAAAAGGGTTAGGGAATTTAGTGACATTTGTAATTGTATTCAGAATGAAATCCTACAAGGACTTTTTAAAAGAACCATATGCAACTAAAATGACATCAATTGGTTTTGTAATACAGTAGTAAATGTTTCTTTTGTGAATTCTTCATTGACACAATATTCAACCCCTTAAAGACTACCACTCTGAAGAACAGAGGTTCATTCAAGTGTTTTCAATCAGGTATTGAAAACACCTGTGGATGTCACGGAGCAGCAATAAAGCATAATAAGCAACAATTAGGCAGCTTTAAAATGACTGTGATACTCAGCTCCTTCTAGACATTTACTGGTGTGGTTACAAACATGGTGAAGTCAAGAGAATGGTCCATGAAGACAAGAGAAGAGGTGATTACTCTTCACAGGAAGGGCAATGGCTATAAGAAGATTGCAAAGATGTTAAACATACCAAGAGAGACCATAGGAAGCATCATTCGCAAATTCAAGGCCAAGGGCACTTTTGAAACGCTACCTGGTCGTGGCAGAAAGAAGATGCTGACTTCGACTGCTGTGCGCTACCTGAAGCGTAGAGTGGAGAAAAGTCCCCGTGTGACTGCTGAGGAACTGAGAAAAGATTTGTCAGATGTGGGTACTGAAGTTTCAACTCAGACAATACGGCACACACTGCGTAATGAAGGCCTCCATGCCAGAACTCCCAGGCGCACCCCCTTGCTGTCTCCAAAGAATAAGAAGAGTCGACTGCAGTATGCCAAAAGTCATGTGGACAAACCACAGAAGTTTTGGGATAGTGTTCTGTGGACTGATGAAACAAAATTAGAACTGTTTGGGCCCATGGATCAACACTATGTTTGGAGGAGGAAGAACAAGGCCTATGAAGAAAAGAACACCTTGCCTACTGTGAAGCATGGCGGGGGGTCAATCATGCTTTGGGGCTGTTTTGCTTCTGCAGGTACAGGGAAGCTTTCAGCGTGTGCAAGGTACCATGAATTCTCTTCAGTACCAGGAGATATTGGATGACAATGTGGTGCAGTCCATCACAAACCTGAGGCTTGGGAGACGTTGGACCTTTCAACAGGACAATGATCCCAAGCATACCTCCAAGTCCACTAGAGCATGGTTGCAGATTAAAGGCTGGAACATTTTGGAGTGGCCATCGCAGTCACCTGACTTAAATCCGATTGAGAACCTCTGGTGGGACTTAAAGAAAGCAGTTGCAGTGCGCAAGCCTAAGAATGTGACTGAACTGGAGGCTTTTGCCCATGACGAATGGGCGAAGATACCCATAGATCGCTGCAAGACACTTGTGTCAAGCTATGCTTCACGTTTAAAAGCTGTTATAACTGTAAAAGGATGTTGTATACTAAGTACTAAGATTGAATGTCACTTGGGGGTTGAATAAAACTGATAATGATGTGAGCACAGAAAAGACATTTGTGGTTATTTCATTATAAATGTTATGTTATATTTGTCTGACCTACACGTGCCTCTTTGATTTAATTGTAAGCAAGATGACTGAATGATCAAAATCAATGTCAAACTGGCCAAAACACTCAATTTCAGTGGGGGTTGAATAATTTTGAACACAACTGTACGCAGGGGGAGACTGGGGGGACTTTTTCCCCAGTCTTTCCCTGCTCCCGCCGGACTGAGAAGGCGGTTGGAGCCGCGGTCCTCGCCGCGGGACAGGAGGTGAGTATACCATTCAGTTTTTTTATTTTTTGGCTGGTGTTAACGGATTCTGCAGAAGCGGAATCTGTTAACAACAAGTCCTGGCTCTGGTTAACTTTTTGTTAACCGCGGCTGGACGTTACAAGATTCCGCGCAGTTGTAGCGTTGAGTACGTAATTCAGAAGTTGGAGTAAATGGTTTTACCCCACACGTTAATAATTACTTATGCTGGCGCAAACGTCTGCGTCAAGATTGTAATGTGGCCTTTCCAGTTTCAACCAGTGTGATGGGATGGAAGTCCGCCTGCGGTCCTGCTCTATCTGACCCCCCCCCCTTTGATGGCGTCCGGCCCGACTACCGAGTGGCACGGCACTCGGTGTCTCGAGCTGCCTGGAGGATGAAATGGCGTTGGTCCAGCGTCTGGAGAGATGGTGCGGTGTTGCCTTGGGGATCCCGTTCCTGGGTTGAGTGGTGATGCAGGAGACCGCTGAGTGTCTCCTGCAATAGTGATTGTAGCTCTGAAATGAAGACACCAGACGCGGCTGTATGCTTTAAAACAGTGAACTGAATTCTATGGGTTTCAACAGGGTCATTTATACAACTTCACACAAACAGATTACCAACTCCCCCACCCACACAACCAGCACTGATTGGCTCCTTTCCCAGCCTCCTGGTCCCTATCAGGTCCCTTTCAGCCTTCCCATTGTCCAGGGATTAGGCAGATGAGGTCTTGGAAAAGCCTCCAATCCTCTGGTTTGCTGTATCCTCTATTTTGCCGTTCAGGCTCCCCCATTGTCCAGGGGATTAGGCAGATGAGGTCTTGGAAAAGCCTCAAATCAGCTGGCTTGCTGCATCCTCCATCTTGGGGCATGAGATCCTTTGTTCTGTGAGACCATGCTGGGATGAGCAAAATGGCGACGGGGAAAAACACATACAAACGTTTTTTTCATACTTTTACAGTCACATCATACAGGGTACATTTTTATTACATTACACCAATAAAACCACATCTAGCAATAAAATAAGAGGTCCATAGGCTCACACGCAAAACCAAAACGAAAACAGGAAAAATGGTATTTAAAAAGGGTTCAGTCTTTAGTCCTGTGGCTCGCTGAAAAGAGCTCTCATGTCCGTTCCGTGATATTTCTCCCCCCTTCTAGAGTCCGACGGACACGGTTGGACCCACACGGGTCGACTCGGGGAAGTCGGTGAACGGAGGTCTCCGGGTTCCTGGGCCGTTTTCCGCGATAATCCATCAGCGTTCCCATTTTGAGGCCCGGGCCGATATTGGATTGTGAAGTTAAACGGTTGGAGGGTCAGGCTCCACTGTAGCAGGTGGCCGTTCTCCCCAGCCACTCGGTTCAGCCACACGAGGGGATTGTGGTCAGTCATGACGGTGAAGGAGCGCCCGTAAACATAGGGCTGGAACTTTCTCAGGGCCAAACACTCCTTCTCCACTGCGGCATATCCCATCTCCCTGGGTAGAAGTTTGCGGCTGATGAACGCCACCAGATGTTCCCCCCTGTCGTCTCCCACCTGACTCAGCACGGCTCCCAGTCCAAACATGGAGGCGTTTGTATGGACGACAAAACGTTTATTATAATTCGGAGCGGCTAAGAGGGGAGCTTGGGTTAGGGCGGTCTTCAGTTGTTGGAAGGCCGCCTCGCACTCCGGGGACCACAGGACTTGGCGGGGTAGGGATTTTTTGGTCAGGTCAGTCAGGGGTTTGGCGAGGGCGCAGTACTGGGGGACAAACTTTCAGTAGTAGCCTGCAGTCCCTAGAAAGGCAAGGACCTGAGTCTTGGTCCCGGGGGTGGGCCAGTTGAGAATGGCTTCTATCTTGGCGGGTTCCGGTCGCTGTTTCCCGCAGCCCACCCGGTGGCCGAGGTACTGTACCTCGGACATCCCTATTTTACATTTCTCCGGTTTAAGCGTCCTTGATCCGCTCTAACACTACCCCTAGATGGTGAAGGTGTTCCTCCCAGGTTTGGCTGTAGATGGCTATGTCGTCTAAGTAGGCACAGGCAAACTCCTGTAGGCCATCGAGGAGGTGATCAATCAACCGCTGGAAAGTAGCCGGGGCGTTCTTCATCCCGAACGGCATGACCCGAAATTGGTACAGGCCGAACGGGGTGATGAAGGCCGACTTTGGGGTCGCCTACTCTGCCAGGGGAATCTGCCAATACCCCTTACACAAATCTACGGTGGTCAGATAGTGCCCCTGGGAGATCTGATCTAACAGCTCGTCAACTCGGGGCATGGGGTATGCGTCAGTCGTGGTACAGTCGTTTAACCTCCGGTAGTCCACGCAGAACCGGGTGGTCCCGTCCTTTTTGGGAACCAACACTACGGGGGAGGCCCATGGGCTGGCGGAGGGCTCGATAACCCCCAGCTCCAGCATCTCCCGGATTTCAGCCCGCATGGGTTCGCGGACTGCCTCCGGGAGTCAGTAGGCTGGCTGCTGGAGGGGTCTCTGGCCTGGGGTCTCCTTGGTGTAAGGCCCGGCTGGTATAGCCGGGGCGGGCGGAGAAGACCTCCTGGTGGTTGTGGAGGAGCTGTCTAATCTGGGTCTGTTTCTGGGGACCCAATTCCTCTCCTATCTGTACCTGGTCGATCCCTGCGGGCCGGTTGTCTATCCCGGGGAGATCTATCAGGGGAAACTGTTCTGCCTCCTCGGTGGCCGGGGCACAAATGGCAGCCACCGTCTCCGGGCGCTCATGGTAGGCCTTGAGCATATTGACGTGGAACGTCCATTGGATCCTGGTGTCTGCGCAGCTGACAACCACATAGGTGGTATCCCCCAGCTGGGTTACCACCCGGTAGGGGCCCTGCCAGGACGCCTGCAGCTTGTTCTGCCACTGTGGTTTTAACACCAGGACCTTCTGCCCCACGAGGAACGAGCGTCTGCGGGTGGAGCGGTCGTACCACGCCTTCTGCTGGGCCTGGGCCGTTTCCATGTTCCCTTGAACTAGTTCCGTGAGTTCCGTCAAGTGCTCCCGGAGCTCCAAGACGTAACTCAGGACGGGGAGCCTGTCTGCCTCCTGTCCCCCCTCCCACTGAGCCCTAACTAGGTCTAAGGGGCCTCGCACCTGGATCCCATACAATAACTCAAAGGGGGAGAATCCGGTCGATTCCTGTGGTACCTCCCGATAGGCAAATAACAAGTGGGGTAAGTATTTTTCCCAGTCCTTTCTTTCCTGGGTGAAGGCCCGGATCAGCTGTTTCAGGGTCCCATTAAACCGCTCGCACAGCCCGTTCGTCTGGGGGTGATATGGGGCGCTGTGAAGTGCCCTTGACACCACACAGGCGGCAGAGCTGTTGTGTCACCTCAGCGGTAAACTGGGTGCCCTGGTCAGACAAAATCTCTCGTGGGAATCCTACCCGGGAAAACACCCGTAGGAGGGCATCGGCTATGGTGTCAGCCTGGATATTGGCCAAGGCCACAGCCTCAGGGTATCGGGTGGCGTAGTCCACCACAGTGAGAATATATCTCTTCCCAGTGGCACTGGGGCGAGGCAGGGGGCCGATTATGTCGACCGCCACCCGACTAAAGGGTTCTTGGATAATGGGCATGGGGTACAGCGGTGCTTTCGGGTGGTCTCCGGTTTTCCCTACCTTCTGGCAGACCGAACAGGTGCGACAGTACTCTCGGGTATCCTCACTAAGGCGGGGCCAGAAGAACGCTCGGGTTAACCGGTGTCGGGTCTTCTTTATCCCTAAGTGTCTGGCGAGGGGGATGTCGTGGGCCAGTCTCAGGAGTTCCTGTCTAGGGGCCTGGGGTACGATTAACTGCTTGTGGGGAACCTGTTGCTTCTTGGTGCCCACCCTCTCAGTATACCTATATAGTAGCCCATCCTCCCACTCGATGCTATCGGTCCTGTCGCCTTCCAGGCCCTTGCCGGCCCGGTCTCGGTATCTCTCTAGGGTGGGGTCGGTCTGGGTCTGGTGTCGGAGGGTGGCTGGGGAGCTCCATGTGAGGGGGTGGTCAGGTCGAGGGGACGGGGTCGTGTTTGGTCGGGGTTTGGGGGGTCGGGGGGGTTTGGGAGGTTTGGGTCGTGGTCTCACCTGGGTCCCGATTGGAGTGCCGTAGTTGTTGCGGTGGCTTTGTTGCCGAGTGGTCACCGGGGCTGCTGCATCCGTGGCGTAGGCGGAAACTAAGCGTCCCAGGTCGTTGCCGAGGAGGATTTCAGCCGGTAGTCGATCCAGTAAACCCACCCTCACGGATCCCTCCCCCGAACCCCGATCCAGTTGGACTCGGGCTGTAGCGAGTCGGAGCACTTTCCCTCCGGCCACACGGACAGTGACAGTGTGGTCCAACCGGTCCTTTTTCTGTATTAAATGGGGTTGTACGAGGGTGATGGTGGCGCCGGAGTCCCGGAGGCACTCGGCGGCCCGTCCGTTGATCCACACGGCCTGTCGGTGGTGTTGGTGGTTGTCGGCCGAGGCAGCCTGTACAGGGTCGGCCTCGTGTGACATCCCCCATTCTTCCGGGGAGTCCAACCACGGGGTTTCGGTGTGGTAGCAGTGAGCCGCGGGTGGTGCTCGGGTGGGGGCCCGCGAAATGGGGGGTCGGTGGGGGCAATTCCAGTGGTAGTGCCCCACCTGGTCGCATCCGTAACAGCGGATGTTGGCCGCCGAGTTTGGACGGCTCGCCGGTCTGACTGCGGGCCAGCGGGTCGACGGCTCCGGGGGAGGGGCGGGTAGTGCGGGTCGAGGGGGTGGGGGTCGTTCACCCCCATTGGGTTTCCTCGTGTCTGTGTACTCGTCTGCCCAGGTAGCAGCTTGCTGCACCGTCTGGGGTTTCTTGTCCCGTACCCACTCCCGTACTGCTATGGCGGTGTGTTCAAAAAATTGTTCCAGTAGTAGCAGCTGGGTGATTTCTTCCACCGTTCTGGCCTTGCTCCCCAGGAACCAAGTCTTTAGGTCTCGTTGTAGCCGATGCGCCCACTCTACATGCGTTGTGCCGTTGGGCCGGCGTGAGTTTCGGAACTTCACCCGGCTGGCTTCAGGAGTGATGGCAAAGCGGCTCAGTAAAACTTGCTTTACGTAGTCATAGTTCTTGGCCTCTTCGTCCGGAACGGTCCAATACACCTCTGAAGCTCGAGCTGTAAATTTACAGGCCAGAATACCGACCCAAGCGGAGCATTGGACCTCGTGTACCTGGCACAACCGCTCAAAGTCCTGGAGGAAGCTTTCAATCTCTTCCTCCGCCTCACTGAAGGTTTTAAACGCCTGGAAGGGCACCTTCCGGCCCGCTGATTGTTCTGGGTTGGGGCTCTCAACCCTATGGTTCTGCATTTCGGCCAGCCGAAGTTCATGCTGGCGCCCCTTGTCTCGTTCCTCTTCCTGCCGGATCTCCTGGATGGCGTTGTGTATAGCGGCTTCTGACGGGGCGGCTCCGAAGAGGGCTACCCGCTGCCGCACTTTCCTTTGGAAGGGATCTTCTGGGACCAATGCTTGGGTGGGTGGTAAGGTTGGCATGCCCACGGCTCCCTGGTCCATTTCATGTTCCTCGATCAGGGCGGCTTTACTTTTTGAGCCCGGGGTGCCTCCTCGGCTCTCCAGGATGCCCCGCAGGGTGTCTTTCTTGTAGTTGGCGTACCCTGCCATGCTGAGTGCTTTTTCTGGGGGTTCAGAGAGCCTATCCTCACCGCTTGCCACCAATGTGACGGGATGGAAGTCCGACTGCGGTCCTGCTCTATCTGACCCCCCCCCCTTTGATGGCGTCCAGCCCGACTACCGAGTGGCACGGCACTCGGCGTCTCGAGCGGCCTGGAGGATGAAATGGCATTGGTCCGGTGTCTGGAGAGATGGTGCGGTGTGCCTTGGGGATCCCGTTCCTGGGTTGAGTGGTGATGCAGGAGACCGCTGAGTGTCTCCTGCAATAGTGATTGTAGCTCTGAAATGAAGACACCAGACGCGGCTGTATGCTTTAAAACAGTGAACTGAATTTTATGGTTTTCAACAGGGTCATTTATACAACTTCACACAAACAGATTACTAACTCCCCCACCCACACAACCAGCACTGATTGGCTCCTTTCCCAGCCTCCTGTTCCCTATCAGGTCCCTTTCAGCCTTCCCATTGTCCAGGGATTAGGCAGATATAGGTCTTGGAAAAGCCTCCAATCCTCTGATTTGCTGTATCCTCTATCTTGCCCTTTCAGGCTCCCCCATTGTCCAGGGGATTAGGCAGATGAGGTCTTGGAAAAGCCTCAAATCAGCTGGCTTGCTGCATCCTCCATCTTGGGGCATGAGATCCTTTGTTCTGTGAGACCATGCTGGGATGAGCAAAATGGTGACGGGGAAAAACACATACAAACGGTTTCTTTCATACTTTTACAGTCACATCATACAGGGTACATTTTTATTACATTACACCAATAAAACCACATCTAGCAATAAAATAAGAGGTCCATAGGCTCACACGCAAAACCAAAACGAAAACAGGAAAAATGGTCTTTAAAAAGGGTTCAGTCTTTAGTCATGTGGCTCGCTGAAAAGAGCTCTCATGTCCATTCCGTGACAACCAGTATGATTGTAACATGTATATAATAACAGCACAGGGGGAATTCTACGTAACATATTTAATTGTGCTCAAACCAAACACAGAGTTGCTCCTGTCTATAGTAACTCTGCTCGGGTAAATGTACATTGCATTTCTAAGCACAGGATCTGAGGTTCCAGCCTTATTGTTGACAAATATAACGTTTGTCACAATGATTACCTCTAGTAATGTGTGTGCATCGCTTGAGATCTTATGAAAAAATTACCCCATTAACACACATTTAAATGCGCGGTGCACTGTGCTTGTTTTATCTTTGCATGTGTCTATTTGTAGACGTCCTGCGCCTGCAATCATTTTGCATTCTGATTAAACATTTGTTTTTAATGCTGGACATTGAAATGACACAGTATCCTGCTGTTGCTCATGCTTTGAAAATAAAATGTAAATCAGAGCAATGAAATCCGGTACAGCTTGGAATAATTCTGTAATTTGCCCTTTGGTGAATCCAAGATCAGGGAATTACAGCTCATTGTCATTGCAGGGGAGATACAGTATATACCATGTGTATATCAGTCTAATCCCTCCCATGAGGAAACCTATACCATGTGCAAATCAGTCTGATCCCACCCATGAGGAAACCTATACCATGTGCAAATCAGTCTGATCCCACCCATGAGGAAACCTATACCATGTATATATCAGTCTGATCCCACCCCTGAGGAAAACTATACCATGTGTATATCAGTCTGATCCCACCCATGAGGAAACCTATACCATGTGCAAATCAGTCTGATCCCACCCCTGAGGAAACCTATATCATGTGTATATCAGTCTGATCCCTCCCATGAGGAAACCTATACCATGTGCAAATCAGTCTGATCCCACCCATGAGGAAACCTATATCATGTGCAAATCAGTCTGATCCCACCCATGAGGAAACCTATACCATGTATATATCAGTCTGATCCCACCCCTGAGGAAAACTATACCATGTGTATATCAGTCTGATCCCACCCATGAGGAAACCTATACCATGTGCAAATCAGTCTGATCCCTCCCATGAGGAAACCTATACCATGTATATATCAGTCTGATCCCACCCCTGAGGAAAACTATACCATGTGTATATCAGTCTGATCCCACCCATGAGGAAACCTATACCATGTGCAAATCAGTCTGATCCCTCCCATGAGGAAACCTATACCATGTATATATCAGTCTGATCCCACCCCTGAGGAAAACTATACCATGTGTATATCAGTCTGATCCCACCCATGAGGAAACCTATACCATGTGCAAATCAGTCTGATCCCACCCCTGAGGAAACCTATATCATGTGTATATCAGTCTGATCCCACCCTGAGGAAACCTATACCATGTGTATATCAGTCTGATCCCTCCCATGAGGAAACCTATACCATGTGCAAATCAGTCTGATCCCACCCCTGAGGAAACCTATATCATGTGTATATCAGTCGGATCCCACCCATGAGGAAACCTATACCATGTGTATATCAGTCTGATCCCTCCCATGAGAAAACCTATATCATGTGTTCATCTGTCAGGGATCAGTATCTGTGCATGTGTATATCCATGAAAAGTACTGCCCTCAGTCCAGTCCAACACTGAAGGGGTTAAACAGTTAAGCACGAACACAAACATACACCACACCCTCCTGTCTGGTTAATAAAAGAGTTCCTCCCCCAAATGCAAATTGACTTTGCATTAAGACTCAATCCTCTATACTGTGCCAGATTCATATCTTTTTAATATAGGACCACATGGTTCACCCCTGCACTGTTCCACTAGGGATGTGCGTTTCGGGTTTCGGAATTTCGGAATTTTCATGAAATTTCCCGATTCGGGTCTTTCGATGCGGCTGAAATTTCGAAATTTTTTAGATCCGAAAAAGTCGAATCCGAACTGTTTTCCGAGCCGAATCGAAAAATTTTCAGAATTTCGAATGGACTTGAAATGTGTCAAATCGAAATCTATTGCTTTGAAACGAGAACAGACTTTCCGAAAAAACGAAAAATTTACCAAATCGAAAATTTTTCGGAATTTTCGAATGGACTTGAAATGTGTCAAATCGAAATCTATTGCTTTGAAACGAGAACAGACTTTCCGAAAAAACTAAAAATTTGCCAAATCGAAAATTTTTCGGAATTTTCGAATGGACTTGAAATGTGTCAAATCGAAATCTATTGCTTTGAAACGAGAACAGACTTTCCGAAAAAACTAAAAATTTGCCAAATCGAATTTTTTTTTTCGGAATTTTCGAATGGACTTGAAATGTGTCAAATCGAAATTTATTTTCCCTCTATTCATGATTTCAGTTCCATTCAGGATTTCGGTTCCATTTCGGTAAGTCTGGACATCGTATATTTAACTAGTATCGGTTATATCGCTGATTCTGTAAATTTTTTTATTGTTTCCAATGATCCGATAAGAATTTTCGTATTTGGGTCAGATCCGATTCGTCCGCGGGTCGCGCATGCGTGCGCGCGCGGATGTCGTAACTTTATTGAGCCAGTTTTATTGACAACTTTTTGAACAAAATATTGTTTTTATTATTCATCATAATGGCCGCTGAAAGAGAGGAGTGCCATTCAAGCACCTCATCATCTCATGATGAACCACCGGCACCCAGGAAGAAACGGGCCCCCAATATGGCGTTTGAAGAGATGTTGGAGCTGGTACGCATCTTTGATAGCAAAGATTATGATTGCAGTAAGGGCCCTTACCGCAGAAAGTCTAACGCCAGGAAGGATCGTATCTTAGAGAAGCTACGCACCACCATTTTGGAGTTATTCGGGAAGGACAGGACAAAGGACCAGCTCAGGAAACGCTGGTCTGATTTGAAAGTATGTGAGCAGGAGCAGCTGAGGCGCATCCGCCGCGTCATAGCGAAACGTAAGTGTCATGTTATATTGTAAAGCGCTGCGCAAACTGTTGGTGCTATATAAATCCTGTATAATAATAATAATAATGTGCTTGCATGTGCTAATGTGCACAGAAATACCTTGATTTATCTAGTCCTTTTTTCATGCAATGTGATTGTGTATAGCTTTGCGTTTTCACGACTCGTCATACATGCATTTTTGCCATAGCTCTTCCTTTTTGTGATTTTACGTATTCGTGAAAATTGTGATATTTGATGTATGTAGATGAAATTACAATGCTGGATTTCTTTTGGCACTGTGTGTATAGTCTGTAGTGTGCTGGGGGGAGGTTGTTGTGATTGAGTGATGCATACGAGATGACCCTCAGCTTGCCCAATATTGGCTCCCACCTGCGCATCAATAAAAATCTCTGCGTCTCTGCTAAGTGATAGGATGGGACATGTAGTTCTTCTGAAAGTGCATCCAAACAGAGCTGTGTTCAATACAGCCTCAGCAGCTGCTGCAGCAGTGTCATTGAATGCTTTAGATGCAAATTTCAAAACAAAATGGTGGATTTCTGTTGTTGTTTCTGCAATATCCAGTTTTATTCACAGAAACTGAAAGTGAAACTGAGGCTGAGGCATCTATAAAATAAATAAAAGCAGTCGCACAATGCGCTTTGTACGCACACAACACAAATAATAGTTTTTATTGAATAAACGTAATGTTTACTTCTGAAAAAAATATATAAATGAACGGTAATATATGTCTGTGCAGAGGAAATAAATAAATATTTTGTGACTTTAGACCTATGAGATGGGAGTAGTGGTGGGTCAAGCTGGTAGTGGGTAGTGGAGGGGTGTCGCAATACTTTCGTCAATATATTGTATAGATATACCATTTTTTCCAGTCTGCATTATTTACGTGTTATTTTTTGGATTTGGCAGAAGACAGGAAGAAGGCCACAGAATCTGCCCGGGCAGGGACCAGTGCCCCAGTGGAGGAGGAGGAGCCACGGGCGTCCACCAGCGCTGGTATATACTGTTTTATTTTGCAACGACTTTTGGTCAAAAACAGAAACATTTTTTGTTTACTGTATTTAAATTTTTTTTTTTATGTATAGCACAAGAGGAGCAGGAGGAGGAGCAGGAGGAAGAGGAGGATGGCGATGATGGAGAGAGGGAGCCGGTGCAGCAGGAGGCCGCCAGTCCAGGTTTTTTTTTTTACTGTTGTATTTTGTATCGACTTTTGTTCAAAAATAAATCAGTTTTGTTGTTTACTGTATTTTTTATTTCTTTAATTTCTTACATATAGCACTGGATATGCTGACGGTGGTGGTGGGGGAGGAGTCAGAGGAGTCGGAGCCTCAGGAGGCCGCCAGCTCTGGTATATACTACTGTTATATTTTTTCAAGACTTTCAGTCAAAAATAGAAACCTGCTTTACTTACTGTATTTTCCTTCTTTCATTTATTGGATATATAGAAGGAGAAGCCAGATGCCGACGGGAGGCGATCGGCGAGCTTCGCCTGGCAGCTACCGCCATCAACTCCCTACAGGAACTGCTCCAGGAACTGCGGGAGCACATAACCAATGCTGCACACCTCCTGGAGCAGCAGTGAGACCAGTGGCAGCCTCCTCCAGAATGTGCCTCAGCTGCTCCTGCTCGCGTGCCTTGAGGTCGGACCAGCGTTTTCAGAGATGGTCCTTCGTCCAGTCCTTCCCGAACAGCTCCAGGATGGTGGTGCATAGCTTTTCAAGGATACGATCCTTGCGGGTGTTATTCTTCCTGCCGTAAGGGCCCTTACAGCAATCGTAATCTTTGCAATCCAAGATGCGGACCAGCTCCAACATCTCCTCAAATGCCAGTAACTTGTTGGGCAGTTTGCCATCCTTGGCATGTTCCCTTCCCTATGTTAATATGTTGTAAATAAATTTTCTATTTTTTCACTATTTTCCTGTTTGTGTGCGTTGCTTTTCCTTACTTAATAAGTTAATATGTATCGCTCGGTTTCCACACTGTTAAAATTATATGTACATAAATGTATTGACATTTCTATGGACCCTTTGTCATAAATTTGTCAACATATTTGTGGCCATGAATGTGACTGTGCACATTCTACACTTCCTGCCTGGCCAAAAAATGTCACACACTAACACAACCTTGTTGTACGGCCTTGAGATTTGATTACCGACGTGGCATGGTTTTGTTAAGCTTAGGCGATGTCACAACAACACGGATTTTTGTCCACAGTCACATTCATTGTATAACCAATAATTTATCAAAAAATATTGATGGCAGCACTGCGTGAAGTCTTCTCTGACACAACCCAAAGATCCTCAGTGCGGCTCAGGTCTAGTTTATTTGTCCCTGTTTGCAGCTTCACACAACACCTCCTCCCAGCTATGAGCTCTCTCTCTCCACCGCTGCCCGCTAAGACGCTGCCCGCCAACATGGTCACGTCTTTGCAGGAAGACAACAGCGTGGGGGAACAGCAGCTGCTGACAGTCCCAAGACCTCGTCACAATGACGTCAGTTTTGGAGTTAACCCCTAACTGTGACCAATGGTGGAGATAGGGGGTTCATTGGAACCCCATCTCCCGATCCGCGGCAGCTATCGGTTGGTTAATGTTTGGTATCTTTGGATCGACCAGAGCATGGCCTTTCCAACAATACCAAACATGACAATGTTAAAAATTTAAAAAAAATTAAATAAAATAAAAAAAAATACAGGTTTTTTGTTTTGTTTTGTTAATGCAGCAATATTGTTGCCATTTCAATTATAATGTGAACAATGATGCTGCACTGAGGATTTTTGTATGGGGTGCGTTTGTTAAAAATAGTGTAATTGTCACCCAAAAAAATATAACAAGTCCCCTTTTCAATTTTTTTTAACAAACGCAACTCATAAAATATAACCGCAAACACTCGCATGTTAAAATGTGAAAAAAATACTTTACACCTTGTAAAACAAACATTGAAAATTCTAATTTTATTGCATTTTTTGTTATAATATACAGACAGGACATGACGCATACATATGATAATGATATATTATGAATCATCTGCCGAGTCTGCCGGAAAGAACGATATATAACATGTCTGGGTCATATTATAAAAGAAGGCTTCAAAACGCGTTTAAACAAGAGGAGCGAAACTGTTAAAAATTAGCTCAGCAGCAGCACCGCACAGTCACAGGCGTGAAGGGAAGCCGTGAAATGCCTCAGCAGCGAAAGGGTTAATTTATATTTTTGTCTGTTTTAAATCATTTTATTTTATTATTTTTTTTCATTTCAGATCATTTTGATCAACTATTTTTCCGTTTTAAAACATTTTTGTTCTGGTTTTTATTTTTAAAGTCAGACCATTCGGGTCAGTTTACCGTTTTTTAAATCGTTTTGTTCTTTTTTTTTTGTTCCTTGGCTTTCATACCATTTTTTTAATGTGATTAAATAAATAAAGTTGTGAAATGTATATTCATAAGAAAAAAAGGATCTTTATTTAATTAAAAAAAACACGATAGAATCGCCAGAATTATCGTATCGTCAGAATGAATTATCGGATCCGAAAAACAAACCAAAAATTTATTATAAAAAAATATATAAAGTATAAAAAAGTAAACCATAGTACTTTACATCAAAACGAATAGAGTTAGACACTTTGATACGAGGAGAACAGACATTCCGAAAAAAAAGAAAATTTCAGAAATCACGAAAAGTCGATACAAAAAACGAGTAAAGTGACCCGAAAATACGAAAAATGGTCGATATTCAAAAAAAATGTACACAATCGAAAATTTTAAACATCAGAACAAATCGAACCGAAAAAAAAATCGGTGCACAAGCCTATTAATATCTGACATCCCGATGTGAAACATCAGGACTTTTGCATTAGATTTCGACCATTTTTATTTTTTTAACTTCTGGATAGTCAAAAATCGAAATCTATCCAAAAAGTCCCAATGTTTCACATCATTCTGAACTTTGTTTGGATAGAGTAAGTCCGTGGGCGTGCGGCCGTTAAATGTATATACCAGTGGCATCGTAACATGGGGGCGGGGGTGCGGCCCGCACCAGGTGACACCCGCCTTTAGGGTGACACCGTCACCCTAAGGGCGGGTGTCTCACCCTCCGCTGCGTTTTTCGCTCCCTGCGAGCGTCCAAAGCATGCAGCTTCGGCGCTCGCCTGGAGGAAACACGTCACCAGCCAATCGCAGCTGGTCACGTGGCTCCCCCTGGCGAGCGCCCAAGCTCCACGCCGCCGGACGCTCTGAGGGAGCAAAAAAGGCGGCGGAGGTGAGCTGGGGCCATTATCATGAGGTGCTGGGGCATTCCATGTGCTGGGGCAAATCCATGAGGAGCTGGGGCATATCCATGAGGAGCTGGGGCATTCCATGTGCTGGGGCATATCCAGGAGGAGCTGGGGCATATCCACGAGGAGCTGGGGCAAATCCATGTGTGAGCTGGGGCATATCCACGAGGAGCTGGGGCAATCCATGTGTGAGCTGGGGCATATCCACGAGGAGCTGGGGCAAATCCATGTGTGAGCTGGGGCATATCCACGAGGAGCTGGGGCATGTCCACGAGGAGCTGGGGCATGTCCACGAGGAGCTGGGGCATGTCCACGAGGAGCTGGGGCATATCCACGAGGTGCTGGGGCAATATCCATGAGGAGCTGGGGCATATCCATGAGGATGTCGGATGTCGGCCAAGCTTCCGGGAACTCCCCCTGAGGACTGGCGTCATCGTGCATAGCACGATGACGCCAGTCCTGGAGTTAACCCTAGCTGCCACCAATGGTGGAGATAGGGGGTTCCAAAATGAACCCCCTATCTCCCGATCCGTGGCAGCTAGGGGTTAAAGTTTGGTATTGTTGGATCGGCCAGAGCATGGCCGTTCCAACGATACCAAACACGAATGTGAAAAACGTTTGTAAAAAAATTAAAAATAAAAAAATATTTTAAAAAATTTATAAAAAAAAATAAACAATTTTTTTTTCTTTTTTTTTGGTTTGTTAATGCAGCAATATTGTTCCCATTTCAATTATAATGTGAACAATGATGCTGCACTAACGATTTTTGTATGCGGTGCGTTTGTTAAAAATTTTGTAATTTTGCCCAAAAAAAATTGTAACGAGACCCCATCTCTAATTTTTTTAACAAGCGCACCCCATACAAAATATAACCACAAACGATCGCATGTTAAAATGTGAAAAAAAAACACTTTACACATTGTAAATTATTGAAAAATCATATTTTATTGCATTTTTTGTTATAATATACAGACAGGTCATGACGTATACATATAATAATGACATATTATGAATCTGCCGAGTCTGACGGAAAGAACGATATATAATATGTCTGGGTCATATACTAAAATAAGCCTTCAAAACACGTTTAAACATGATGAGCAAAACCGGTAAAAATGAGCTCAGCACAGAGGTGGGAAAAGCCTCAACAGCGAAAGGGTTAATTAAAAAAACACGATAGAATCGCCAGAATTATCGTATCGACAGAATGAATTATTGGATCCGAAAAACAAACCAAAAATTTATTATAAAAAATATATAAAGTAGTATTAAAAAAGTAAACCATAGTAGTTTTCATCAAAACGAATAGAGTTAGACAGCTTTGAAACGAGAACAGACGTTCCGAAAAACGAAAGGTTCCGAAAAACGAAAAATTGGCGATATGTCGAAAACCATGTACAATTCCGAAAAACGAAAAGTTCCGAAAAACGAAAAGTTCCGAAAACCGAAAAATGGGCGATATGCCGAAAACCATGTACAATTCCGAAAAACGAAAATTTCCGAAATAACGAAAAGTCGATACAGAAACCTAGTGAAGTTACCCGAAAATACGAAAAATGGTTGATATTCCGAAAAATAAATGTACCCGAAAACCGAATCGAGCCGAACCGAATCGAAACAGAAAGCAGTCGAAACGAACCGAATCGAAAAGTTTAAAAATTCGAAAAATCGAATCGAAAAAAAAATCGGTGCACATCCCTATCTTCCACAATACTACAGAGGGGTTACTGTATGATGGCACTTGCTGGCCTGGTACCAAAACCACAATATCTGGGTGCACTGACGCCTTTACCAGATTCATATCTTTTTAATATAGGACCGCATGCTCCACCCCTGCACTCTTCCACAATACTACAGAGGGGTTACTGTATGATGGCACTTGCTGGCCTGGCACCAAAGGCACAATATCTGGGTGCACTGCCACTGACGCCTGTATCAGATTCATATCCTCAGAGGGGTTACGGTGTGACGGCACTGTTGCCGACGCTAAAGGCCCAATTTTAAAGCACCTATTGTTACTTTCATCCAAAGCCTGCATAAGTTTCACAATAATTTAGCCAAAAAATCACTAAACTTTTTCTGCGTGTCCTAAAATGTCTTTTCATACAGGCTGCCGCCCCAAGCATTTGTTTATGAATAGATTAAAGGAAAAGCATTTACCGTCATATGAAACGTCATTTTTTTGTTTTTAAATGTTTCTATACATCCTAGAAATCTGCCACTTCACGGGCAGGTTATGGGGACCTCCTAGGCACGATATTTGAAGGACTTTTTTGTTTTTATTTTTAACCCTTATTTCATGGAAAACTCATTGTCCCTTTAAAAACGTTTTTTTTTAAAACTTTTTGTCCTTGTTTCCTGTCCCCCAGGGCACTACCTGGACCCCCATACACCTTTTATGGCAAATATCTAGCATATATGCCCTCTTGGAGGGCACTCTAAAAATTGAATTTTGAGTCCCATTGACTTGTGTTCGAGTTCGAATTCGAACATTTGATAAGTTCGAGTTCGAATGCGAACCGAACTCGGGGGTGTTCGGCTCATCCCTAGTCCAGACCATTCTATTTCTCTATCCCCTTTATACTGCGCCATGGACTGCTACCAGTATCAGTCAGCCTACCCTAAGGTACAACCTTCATATTCCTGCCCAAAGGGCTCTAACCCCTCGAACTTGGATCCCACCATGGCGTATGCCAGGTGCCACCCATGACAATATCAACATCAGTCTTATCCCTCCCCTGAGGAAACCTATACCATGTGTATATCAGTCTTATCCCTCCCCTGAGGAAACCTATACCGTGTGTATATCAGTCTGATCCTTCCCTGAGGAAACCTATTCCGTGTGTATATCAGTCTGATCCCACCCCTGAGGAAACCTATACCATGTGTATATCAGTCTGATCCCTCCCTGAGGAAACCTATACCGTGTGTATATCAGTCTGATCCCACCCCTGAGGAAACCTATACCGTGTGTATATCAGTCTGATCCCACCCCTGAGGAAACCTATACCGTGTGCAAATCAGTCTGATCCTTCCCTGAGGAAACCTATTCCGTGTGTATATCAGTCTAACTCCCACCCCTGAGAAACCTATACCGTGTGTATATCAGTCTGATCCTTCCCTGAGGAAACCTATTCCGTGGGTATATCAGTCTAACTCCCACCCCTGAGGAAACCTATACCGTGTGCAAATCAGTCTGATCCTTCCCTGAGGAAACCTATTCCGTGTGTATATCAGTCTAACTCCCACCCCTGAGAAACCTATACCATGTGTATATCAGTCTAACTCCCACCCCTGAGGAAACCTATACCATGTGTATATCAGTCTAATCCCACCCATGAGGTTTCCATTACGATGTACATATCAGTCAGATCTCATCCATGAAGAAACCTATACCATATGCACACCAAAAATGATCCCACCCATGAGCACACCTACGACGTTTCCACCCTAACCAGGTCTTTGTCAAGTGACTTGACAAAGACCTGGTTAGGGTGGAAACGTCATTTGTTTTCTCTGTGGTGCTGGAATAAATCCACTGAATGAATACTGCTGTATGCTGGAATTATTTCAAAGTTTGTAATACATTTTGCGCCAAGGAGTGAGGACCCCACCGGCTACAGTTTGGTGCAAGCATCTGATTTATTGGAATTACATGAGGAAACCTATACCACAATATACTGAATCTTCCTGATCCCCGATTCTCTCCATCTGTTCTTTACATGTCCCCTTCCTCTTTCCCCTTTTTCATCCCATTCTTTCTACCCTTTCACTCTCCTTCTCTCTCTCCACTTTCATGCTCCTTTTCTCTCTCTTCCAATCTCCTTTTCCCTCACCCCTCTTTCTATGCTGATCCTCCCACTCCCCTCCTTCTATGCCCATTTGTTCTCTCCCTTTTCGTGCTCATATCCGCTCTCTGCACATCTTCTCTCGCTCCCCCTTCCATACCCTTCTCTTCTTGTCTCTTCCCCTTCTCATCTTCTCTCTCCCCTTTCCAGCTATTCTCACTCCCCCTTTTCAGCTTCTTTCCCCCTTTTCAGCTTCTCTTTCCCCCTTTTCAGCTTCTCTTTCCCCTTTTCAGCTTCTCTTTCCCCCTTTTCAGCTTCTCTTTCCCCTTTTCAGCTTCTCTTTCCCCTTTTCAGCTTCTTTCCCCCTTTTCAGCTTCTCTTTCCCCATTACAGCTTCTCTTTCCCCTTTTCAGCTTCTCTTTCCCCTTTTCAGCTTCTCTTTCCCCTTTTCAGCTTCTCTTTCCCCCTTTTCAGCTTCTTTCCCCTTTTCAGCTTCTCTTTCCCCTTTTCAGCTTCTCTTTCCCCTTTTCAGCTTCTCTTTCCCCTTTTCAGCTTCTCTTTCCCCTTTTCAGCTTCTCTTTCCCCCTTTCAGCTTCTCTTTCCCCTTTTCAGCTTCTCTTTCCCCCTTTTCAGCTTCTCTTTCCCCTTTTCAGCTTCTCTTTCCCCTTTTCAGCTTCTCTCTCCTGCTTCCTCCAAGGCCCCTTTTCTCAACTTCTATCCCTCTTACTCATCTTTTATTATCCTGTCATATTCTTCTTCTCCCCCCTTTCTGTTCTCCTTTGTTCCCTTCTCCCTTTCCCTACCCATACCTGTGGCCAGTGCTCTACTTCACCTATGGTGAAGTTCACTGTTCGGTTCAATTGGGCGGTAAGTTCGTTCTTTAGTGAATAACACTTATAAAATTTACACCATAATCCGTTTGCCGGCTCCCGGTTACCGGCCAGGTTGGAGTTGGGCCCGTTGCCCATATTGATGTGACACTCACTGAGGATACAGTTACAAATGAATCTGAATTGTTTCCTCTCTGTCATTCCATCGCGCGTATAATGTTATCCGGTGTCAGATCATGTGTCTCAGGTAAAGCAGCTTCTTCGGTTTGTAAATCAGCGGCCGCGCGTATACCGGGTGTAATGTTACTTATTTTATTTTTTATATATTGTCAAATGGCGTGAATGAAAAACTCTTTATACATTTAGGGCTAAATTACATTCTTCGCGCAAAAACGCTTGCGCGAAGCGTTAAACGTTTGCGTGTGCAAATCAGCGCCGGAATTACAATCCTCGCACGTTTTTCATCCGTCGTTCAATAACGCGCGTAAACCAGACGCGCACAAATGCTCACGCAGTACCGTTGCGTGCAGAAATCAGTGTGCGGACTGTTTTTTTTCTCGTGCGATTTAGCCAATCAGAATTAAGAACCACAATTATCTCACGTTAAGTTTTACCCCTCGCGTTAATGTTTTTTTGCGCCGGCGCAAACGTTTGCGTGAAGATTGTAATTTAGCCCTTAATCTTTATTTATATGTCGTGCACCTTATGTACTTTAAGTATCCTAGAGTATCAATTTAAAAGTTGCAATAGAGCTGCAACTTCACTGGCACTACTGCACTTTTAAGCACTGAGTAGCCTTATTTCTATACCCACTTTCCATTTTCCTCTTGGGGGGGGCGATGCCGGATGCTGATGGGGAAAGACGTATCTTACTAGAGCTCCGCTCTAATCTGCCTAACTTTGGGGTTTTTTGACGTCCTATTCCGCTGAGTTCCTCACGCGGGGGAAATGGCACCGGCTGATGTCAGTACTACGGGCGTGCGGTGGAGCTCAAGATTCCCACCCGCGTGGACAGGATGCGGCCTTACCCTGCGGCTGCAGGGAAGGCACGGAGGTTGGGGATGGAGGGATCATTGGTGTTCCGTTAGCTGTGCCACTGTTTGACCCTCCATGTCCAGAAACGGACCTGAGGCCGAGCGGTGGTGGAGTCTCGACGTCTGATGTGCCCGCAGTAGGAGCAGAGAATAAGGCGGCGAGGTGAGGTTGCGACCACTCTTGAGCCACCCGGTGCCTTACCCCTACGGCGGACCCTTCGGAGAAGAGTCAAACATGAGGTGTTGCCTGCTGACCTTCCTCGAGGTCTGGTTGGGGCGAGAGGGGACCTCGCCCTGGCCTTGACTCTTCTGCAGCCTCTCTGCCAAGCCAACCCACCCGAGGGATCAGGGGGACCTGGATAACCCTGCACAGCCCTACCTGTGGCGACACGGCCTCCCTTGCTGGACACTGGATGACTTTGTCTTTTTTTTTTATTATTTTTATGTCTTTTGTTTTTACATATCTGCTGACAACTTAGATTTTCGTTGACTTCCCCCTCACCCCCCTTTTTTTTTTCTTTTCTGTTTATAATTACTATAGACGGCCTTCTTGAATCCTACCGGCGAACCCCATCTGTCAATCCTCTCGAGAAACCCATCTGGACATCCCATTGTGAAACTCACCAGTACCTTCTCCTGTTCCATGTGCCCTACTGCTGGATTTCCTGTGTACCAGACCCCCTTGCTTGGACTAAACTATTGCTTGCCGCCTGCCAAGACCCCTGCTCTGAACTTTGACTTATGATTATCGCCTGAAACCCTGCCACTGATTAATCGAAGTTACCCTAGTTACTCTGTTTCTTCTGAGTCATCCCTTTTCGTGTACTCTCAGTTTTCCCTGTGTCTTATTATTACTTCTTTCTCATTCTACTGTTCCTTGTTCTTCCTGTCTCCTGCAACTAGTATTTAGTTCTTCCAACCTCCACTCCCACTACTCTCAGCTCTCCTCATCTAGTGCTTCAGCCCTTTTCCTGTATCTGCTCTCTCCTCTCTTTACTGCTGTGTTGCCGTTTGCCCTAAGCTCCATTCCTGTCCCACCGAACCTCCTCGATATTTATTCAGTTCATTCTCTGGTTTGTGTTTTTATTTTATCCTTTAATAAAATTAAACCTGCTTTAATCTGCCTGACTCCATCTGATCACTGCATCCTGGGCTCATACCAACACCCGATGCACACACCGCATGTCACTAACAGTATGTGGACGGGCTCGGATTTATAATCATACATATAGTGCCAGCATATACCGCAGCGCTGCAAAATGAGTAGGACAAAACATACTGTACATAAAATTAACTGATACGTTTGATGGGAAAAGAGGAGCCTGCTTTATTATAAAATAAGACCAAGTGCCTGCTAATTTAAGGTCGCCATCTGCTGGCCATAAAACCATACTGCAGCTGGGGCTCTGTGCTGAATCTGCTGGGGATCCGTGTTTCAGACACACACAGGGTTATTCAAAGAGAGCTGATCTGGCCCCGAAATGTAACCAAAAACACTGAAATTCAGCGTACGGTTACATTTCCTGGCCATTCGGCTATTCGGAGAGCAGGCAGGTATTAAATCAATATCTAATAAACCGTTTATTATTTTATTCTACAGTAAAAAGTCTCTTTATTTTTAGTTTTAATTAGGATCTTTCAGGCATTTTTTTGTCAAATGTTTTTTCAGTTTTTTTTTTTTTTAAATCGTATTTTCTTTTTTCTGTAACAGCCCTTTTTATTATCATTCTTTGGATCTATATGTGTAAATTCCAGACATTCTCGTTCAGTAGTTTTGTTGCAAACAGCGTTTCAATTTTCAAACTTTCAAGCGAATTGTTGTTTTTTTTTCACCCTGTTCATCTGCGTGTCGGGTTTTTCCGGCGGCTGCTCTGCGCTGTGATCGGCGGCTGCTCGGATTTTTCCGGCATTTTTGGCTTGGTTTTTGCAGCAGTTTCTGTGGGTTTCCGGAATTTCCTCGTACGGGAACATTTTGTGGCCATTCGGAGAGCTGGCAGTTTGCCAAATTTTGTAAAATTTCAATGTTCTTGAACCCAGGACATACCGTATTTTTTTTGCTCCATAAGACGCACTTTTCTCCCCCCAAAAAGTGGGGGGAAGAGTGGGTGCGTCTTATGGAGCGAATGCCCCATGATATGTCTCAGCTCACCTGCCGCCGCCGCGTTCGGCTCCCTCTGAGCGTGCGTCCAGTGGCAAGGAGCTTGGGCACTCGCCTGGGGGAGCCACGTGACCGCGATCTCGCGAGATCGGGGTCACGTGGCTCCCTTCAGGCGAGTGCCCAAGCTTCCTGCCGCCGGACGCACGCTCAGAGGGAGCCTAACGCAGCGGCGACAGGTGAGCGGAGGCATATCCATGAGCTGCTGGGGCACATCCATGAGCGAGCTGGGGCAAATCCATGAGCTGCTGGGGCATATCCATGAGTGAGCTGGGGCATATCCATGAGCGAGCTGGGGCATATCCATGAGTGAGCTGGGGCATATCCATGAGCGAGCTGGGGCATATCCATGAGTGAGCTGGGGCAAATCCTTGAGTGAGCTGGGGCATATCCATGTGGGAGCTGGGGCAAATCCATGAGTGAGCTGGGGCATATCCATGTGTTGGGGCAATATCCATGTGTTGGGGCAATATCCATGTGCTGGGGCATTATCCATGTGCTGGGGCATATCCATAAGTTGGGGGGCAAATCCATGTGCTGGGGCAAATCCATGTGCTGGGGCATATCCATGAGCTGGGGGACAGTATCCATGAGCTGGGGGCAGTATCCATGAGCTGGGGGCAGTATATCCATGAGCTGGGGGACAGTATCCATGAGCTGGGGGACAGTATCCATGAGCTGGGGGCAGTATCCATGAGCTGGGGGACAGTATCCATGAGCTGGGGACAGTATCCATGAGCTGGGGGCAGTATCCATGAGCTGGGGGCAGTATCCATGAGCTGGGGGACAGTATCCATGAGCTGGGGACAGTATCCATGAGCTGGGGGGCAGTATCCATGAGCTGGGGACAGTATCCATGAGCTGGGGACAGTATCCATGAGCTGGGGGACAGTATCCATGAGCTGGGGGGCAGTATCCATGAGCTGGGGGCAGTATATCCATGAGAGGAGCTGGGGCAATATCCATTATTACACTATTTGATTTCAGAATATTTATTTTCCTGTTTTCCTCCTCTAAAAACTAGGTGCGTCTTATGGTCAGGTGCGTCTTATGGAGTGAAAAATACGGTACTTGAAAATGAGAGAAATCTCAATATATCCTTCCTGCTAAAATACTTTGCAAATAAATAAATAAGTACGGTGCCTGTTCGACGGCAGTGAAATCCCCCATAGAGAAGCAAATGGTAATCTATTCACAGACACCGAACAGCAGAGAAAAGTTGCTGAAGTGCCCTGCTGTTCGGTGTTTTCATTCGGCAGTTTTATTCAGGTGAATCCCATAGGTTTCAATGTTAAAAATATTCCCGTTTTAATCCAACATCTAATAAACCATTTATTATTTTAATCTGCAGCAAAAAGTCTATTTATTTATAGATTTTATTTTAGGCACTTTTCGGCCAAATTTCTTTTCCCGATTTTTTTAAAAGTGGTGTTTTTCTTTTTCCTCTTACAGATCTTTTTATTATTATTCAAAGGACCTTATGTATATTATTTCCAGGCAAACACCTTTTTAAAGGTTGCGGTTATTCTTTCTTTCCTTTCGTTTTATCCCGTTGTCTGCTTTTTCTGGCAGCTGTCAGCATTCTGTTCGGCGGGTCGTCGGCTTTTTTCAGATCAATTCGGTGGGGGTTTTTTTAGGCGGTTTTTCGGATTGAATCAGCGGTTTTGAATAACCCCAACAGAGTCCCAGCTGTTGTTTCAGGATGCTCTCTCTTGGGTTTATTTGGGGCGCTGAGAATTGGGGAGCTGGTTAACAATGCTTGTCTGAGTGGTAAGGGTTTGGGTGCTGCTGATGTTTGAGTTGAGGGTGATTGTGTGGTGCTGTGGGTTGCGAGGTCTAAAATGGACCAGTTGGGTGGAGGGAGAAAGGTTTTCAGGTTTTGGATAGAGGGTTATGAGATTTGCCCAGTGGTCAACATGGAGCATTTTTTTTGGGTGCAGCCAGCTACGGGTCACTCTTTTCTATGTCATGATGGCACTTCTTTGACACATTACTAATTTATGGCTGTGTTTAAGAAAAGGTTATTGAGTTTGAGTCATAATCCTAACGACGTCTATTTGCATTTGTTAAATAATAACTTTAAACAAACAAAATAATTTTTCCTATTTATAATTACCATAATTGGAATTCCAATAAACACCTGCAAGTTCCTTCTCAAATAAGAAAATATAAAGAAAGAAGTGCGCTTACGCTATAGCGGAGACATTAAAATCAGCTACATACAATGTACAGCTTTCTTCATCATGTCTGAATATCCTTTGTTAGACAGACCAATTTATTGATTTCAAACATCCAATGAAAACGTTTGTCTTAGAGTTTCATTTCTGCCCCAAACAGGAATGTGATATAACAGCCAATCAGTATACAGATATCTTACAACATCAAAGTTGACCAAACCCACAAGCACTTGATGTTTTTTCTGGCTTATAACTTTCAAACACTTTTTCTATTTCTGTCCTTGTAAGATAACAAAGAATCCTCACTTTACCAGGATATGGTCTGGATTCAAATCAACATTCCTAACAGGCTCACGTGCCATAAAAAGGATGGGGGCAAGCCATAGCATAGAAGGCTTATCAATAAATTGCAATCTTTGAGTTTGGATTCCAATATTGTTGAATGGATTAGGCAGTGGCTGAGTGACAGACAACAGAGGGTTGTGGTGAATGGAGTTTATTCGGCGCAAGGTCTTGTTACCAGTGGGGTACCTCAGGGGTCACCTCAAGGGTCAGTACTTCGACCCATTCTCTTTAATATTTTTATTAGTGATATTGCAGAAGGTATTAATGGTAAAGTATGTCTTTTTGCTGAAGACACAAAGATTTGCAACAGGGTTGACGTTCCTGGAGGGATCAGCCAAATGACAAATGATTTAGGTAAACTAAAAAAATGGTCGGAGCTGTGACAATTGAGTTTTAATGTGGATAAGTGCAAGATAATGCACCTGGGGTGTAAAAACCCAAGGGCTGAATATAGAATATTTGATACATCTGAGGGTTGGGATTTAGGGGTTATTATTATTGCAGAGGATCTAAGGGTAAGTAGTCAATGTAATAGAGCAGCAGGAAATGCTGGCAGAATGCTTGGTTGTGTAGGGAGAGGTATTAGCAGTAGGAAAGGGAAGTGCTCATGCCACTGTACAGAGCAGTGGTGAGACCTCACTTGGAGTACTGTGTGCAGTACTGGAGACTGTATCTCCAGAAGGATATAGACATCTTAGAGAGAGTTCAGAGAAGGGCTACTAAAATGGTGTACGGCTTGAAGGAGAAAAGTTACCAGGAAAGGCTTAATGATCTTAAAGGGATACTCTAAGCAACATGACCACCTAAGCTATTTTAGGTGGTCATGATGCCCGGAGTATGCCGCCCTTTGTCCCCCCTCCCTCCGCTCAGCCGATCAGCTGAAAATGCTGAAAACAGCTGAGAGAGGCGGAGAACTTTACTCCGCCCTCCCAGCTGTCAGTCAGCAGAGCGGGAATCATATTTCCCGCTTCTGCCGACTTTTGCCGAGTAGGAGACGTCATCGCGCTTTCAGCGCGATGACGTCTCCTACTCCCCGCAGAAGCTGGCGGCTCCCTCTTCGGGTTAGTGTTGCGCGCATCCTCTTGCGCGCAACACTAATCCTCAGAGGGAGCCGGGAGGAAGCCTGCCGATTGGCTGGCTTACGTGAGAGGCGCGCATGCGCGCTTCTCACGTAAACCAGAAGCCAAGACGCAGCAAGAAGAAGGACGGGAGCGGAAGAGGAGGGAGGTGAGTATAAAAAAAAAAAATGCCGCTGGAAACCAGAGGATTTTAAGGTAAGTATTGCAGTTACAAGAAAAGAAAAAAAAAAGAAGGTTTTATTAAGGGAATAGGGATAGGTTAGGAAAAAAAAACGGGGGGTGATTTTTTTGTTGGAGTGTTCCTTTAACATGTACAGCTTGGAAAAAAGACGAGACAGAGGAGATATGATAGAAACATTTAAATACGTAAAGGGAATCCACAAGGTAGAGGAAGGGAGTATATTTAAAAGGAAACAAAGTAGCAAAACAAGAGGACATAGTCTTAGATTAGAGGGGCAAAGGTTTAAAAGTAACATCAGGAAGCATTATTTTACTGAGAGGGTGGTGGATACATGGAACAGCCTTCCAGTAGAAGTGGTAGAGGCCAAAACAGTGATTGAATTTAAGCAGGCATGGGATAGGCATAAGGCTATCCTAAATAAAAGATAAATCCAGGTAAAGTATCCATGTAATTGGGCAGACTAGATGGGCCGAAAGGTTCTTATCTGCCGACATTTTCTATGTTTCTATGCACTAAAACATGGCTTTCACACTAATGCATTTTGAAATACGCTACGTATTTCAATCACAGGACATTTATATTCATACAGTAAATTAAAATGTAACAGCATTCACTCAGGATCTGGTGGTAACAGAGGCATCGCATCTCGGTCTTGGAGAATGCACGATCTGGCAGTTAGGGAGGTGGGAATCAGATGCATACAATTTGTATATTAGACCTGAGTTACTAAGTTTGTAAAGTATAATAACAAAAAAAAACACAAACACGGATCAACAGCTGTCATTGGTTATCATTTGCTGTGCTTGGTTGGTTGTTAGTGGGCGTATTGATGGGGTTTTGAGCATGGGTCAGGATACCCGATGTGTCATTGCTTTGGTTTGGTTTTTTTTGGGGGGTTTGTGGGGTAGTTTTTTTATCTTTTGTTTCCAGGTTTGTTTGGATCTTTGTCCACTACCTTGTGTTCCGGACGCAGAGACCGGCTCCGAACACGTTGACATGGCTCTGTTGGTTCAGATTGTGGCATCTTCAAAGGGATGTTTTTTGCCATTGGTAGTAAAATGTCTAAAAAGTGGTGAAGTGCCTCATGTGTTGCTGGTTCACCTCAGTGGTAACAATCTTGGATTGGGGCCACATGGTCAGCTGTTGTAGAGGATGAGGGTGGATTTACGCCAACTACAGAGTTGGCTGTCTCAGACGGTGGTGGTGTGGTCTGAAATGATTCCTAGGCTGGTATGAAGGAAGGAATGCCAGGGACAACAGGGCCATTCAGAGGTGTCGAATGTGAATTGGCTGATGGCCACATTTGTTTGTCAGATGTCCGGTGTGGTGATTCAGCATCAAATACTTGAAGGGGAAGTGCTTTCAGTCATGGTTGCTCTGATGGAGTACACTTGATTGATGTAGGTCTGGATGTTTTGAACTTGGGGTTTAAGGATGGTATTGAGCAGGCCTTATATTTTATTGATGGGGAAGCTTGTGCATAAGGTGTTACGAGCTTGTGGCAGGGTTGGACACTGCTGAGTAGGAGTCTTTTGGTTGATATGAGGTTGAAGAGGTGGTGGACATAGATTGAAGCCAGGAAGAGATGGGTCTTATTCAGTTTTAAGGGGTTAATAAAGTGTTATAAGCAATGGAAAATATTATTTGTTGGGGGAATTTATGTCTATGGCAATTTGGGGATGTTATAAAGAAGCACTGGCATGGGTTTGTTATACAGCGTCATTAAGTCACAAGAGATGTTATCTCATTTGAGCTGTTTCCTGCAATAAAATGTATTTCCAAACTAAGAAGAAGGTGTATCGTGTTTATTCAGAACGAAGTCGATCGGTCATTACTCTGGAACGGAAAAGGTCAGCAGAGGACAACTCAGTGGAATTATGTGCATCAATCAAATTACTTTGCCTCATTATTTCCATGTTTATTTGTAGCTGGAGATGGTTTGCATTGCCATTTGCATGGTCCATATAAATATTACCCACCTGCATAAACCCATCACCTGACGAGCAACATCCAAGCTGCAAATATAACTCAAGGATCATAACACCAGCAACACGATGACATCCATGAAGGAGTGGAGCATTGACCTCGCATTGCTGATTACATGTACATTTACCTGTACAGCGGAGCTAATGGTCAATGTATTTATTGCCGTTGTGGATTTTCCTGATTGGCTGAAAGGGAGGAAGATTAAGGCTTCTGAGAAAGTCCAGTGCGTCCTAGTGCTCTCCAGGATGTGTTACACCTGTATGAGCTTGATAAGGCTGTTCATCTCAGTATCTGGGCACGGCTATGAGCTTGTTATAAATAAAATCCTAAGTCTCACCCACATCTCCACTACCTTCACCGGCCTCTGGTATCTCACCTTGCTGTCTGTCCTCTACTTCCTGAAAGCCACAGCCTGCAAGCACGCTGTCTTTACACGCCTGAAGAGAGTGATGTCACAGAGGCTGATACATTTCATAGTCGCGGTCACCCTGATATCCATCTGTAATGCTATCCTGGCTGAATGGGGCTTCCAAAACATGCGCAGCAATGCACAACCGCACCTTCTGACAAATGTATCCTGTCGATTGCAAGTTCCTGTATCATACCTCTATGCTGGCGCAGTGGGAAACTCAGGACCTTTCATCATATACAGTGTGTCCACCATGATGCTGGTCACCTTCGTGTGCCATCACGTGATAAAGATGAGAAGTAGCGACGTTGGTCTTTCCAGAAGCAATCTGTGCAGCTACTATGTTGCAATAAAGTCCTTGACTGTCTGTTTGCTCATATTTGGCTTACAAGTTGGAGCTAATATTGTTGGCACCATATATTTCTTCTGTTTTGGCATGTCAGGGTTTTTTATATTGTCAGATATATTCCCCAGTCTTCACTCCGTCTACCTGATCTACAAAAACCCCAAACTACGGCAGCGATTCTCCGAAACAATACAAGGAGCAGCAAACTGTTTAATGAAGAGAGGAAGCCCTGATTCCACCCAGACCAGGAGAGGGACAACCATCGCGGAATGCACGGGAACCAACATTCCTCACTCATCCAATGTCTCCAGATTTCCGTTTTGAGCGGTCACCGATCTTCTGTTAATCTCCTGGCTTTCAGATGTTATTCGGGCTCAATAAAACAAGACAGGACATTTCTATGCAGTGTGGCGTCCCAGGACGTTACATATCGCTATAATTCAATGTAAAAATGATGGGGCCTTTCACCTGAGCCCCGTTCAATACCTCAGCAGCTGCTGAATTGCTGCAGCAGTGTCATTGAACGCTTTGGATGCGAATTTCGAAGTAAAATGGCCGATTTCTTAATGAAAGCTTCGGATTGTTTTTCGTATGACTCAGACAACAGTTGAGGTATATATGATAAAGGAAAGCAGTCGGCAGAATTCCGTTTTGTATGCACACAGCACAAATGATAGTTTTTATTGAATAAACATTATGTTTACTTCTGAAACAAAATATAAATTGAGCTGTAATATATGTCTATGTGCAGGGGTAAATAATAAATCAATATTTTGTGCTTCGGTGAACAAAAACCGCAAAATTAACATTGCTGTACGGAATTGTTACTTGCTTCATGGCGGCGGCCATATTTACTACGTCACACTCAGCTACTCGCAGCATCTCCTCGGGTCGCTGCAAGTGCTAAGTTAGCAGTGCTGAGCGCTGAGCGGCAGAACGGCGTTCAATGGCAAGTTGCTAACTTAGCACTTGCAGCGGCTGAGGTATTGAACGCGCCTCAGGTGTGAGCTAAAACGTCAACGCTACTTGAAAAATCTAGCGCCTGCCGACCCACCAACAGATGGCCTTGTCCGCATACAAGATTCATGAGTGCGCTAGGGAAACGCTGAAACCCAGGCTGAGACCCAGCGCTAATGCGGTTGTGTACAGGATGGAAGTGTTTTTTTTCCAGTGCAGAGTGCCGGGCCATACCTATCCCCCGCCCTCACAAGCTTGTATAAGTATGAACACATTCAGTGAGTAACCTCACACCCAGCATTACTAAAATCCTCCAAGGTGGCCGTATCATCCATGTCTATACGCACACATATATTAATTAAGGCTGATGGACATTGCATGATAAATGCCACCCGACAGCATGTAGAATCCTTACACTGCATTTAATAGATCCAAAAGGAAGGTCAGGGGAGCCACAATAACTTCCCTGCTGCAGCATATAAATAATACATGTTTCAGGGCAATACTTATCCATGTGTCCCTTTAAACGTGGTCCATAACCCGAATACTCAACCGCTTACATACTATGAATAACCCCCAGCATAAAATGTTTAGAATTAGGCAATATATTAGATTTAGGATATATTATTATTATTATTCTTTATTTATAAAGCGCCAGCATATTCCGCAGCGCTGTACAATAAGCACAGTATAGACAGGGTTACAATACATTGAACAACATTTGACAAACAGTACAGGAGGAGATGAGGGCCCTATTCCCGTAGGAACTCACAATCTGGGAGGGTTGGGGTTGGAAACAGGAGGAGAGGACTGTAAGGTGAGAGTGATTGATGGTTGCGTCAGTGAGTTGGGTGGTAGGCTTCCCTAAATGCTACAATGTAACTACATGACCCACCATTGTGACATGTTAAAAGAACTAAACTGGCCATCGCTGGACTCTAGACGCACCCTTCACCTTTCCAACCTGGTGTTTAAGAGCTTTTCTGGGAAGTTGCCACCCTACCTGAATATGCTGCTTCCCCCAGCAGTTCCCTCATCCTATAACCTCCGATCCAGGACCAGCACCTTACTTGCAATACCACAATACAAAAAGAAAGTGGCTCGATCCTCATTTTCCTACAGAGCACCGCAAATATGGAATAACCTCCCAGACGCCGTCAAATCTTCCCCCAGTCTAAAGTCCCTTAAGAGCTCCCTATTAACATACCTCAATACAGAATGCACCTGTAAACATGTAACATAATGACTACATTTCCTCCATATTTATTTTTCTGTTAATCTGTATATTTGGTCCTGTGTTAATATCTTGCATTTTACTATTTTGTATTTCTGTAACCACTCAATGTTCTCGAACCCAGGACATACTTGAAAACGAGAGAAATCTCAATGTATCCTTCCTGGTAAAATCCTTTATAAATAAATAAAATAAATAAATAAATAGGAACGTTTTAAGGGACCGTTTGAAGGAAGAGAAGTTTTGGGAAAGTCTGACAGTACGAGGGAGAGCGTTCCAGAGCGTGGAGGCTGCACGTGAGAAATTCTGCAGTCTATCATGGGAAGATAATGAACAATATATAGTGCAGATGGTACTAACACATAGATATGTATATACTGAGGTGTGATGTTACACTCACAAATCAAAGAGCCCGGACACTGGCTCTAAGTGGATCGAGGCTTTCGGGTGTTTTTTGCTTCTCCGTTCCTTAAGGCGACCCACACCTTATATTGGATGGAGTGTAACTCATGCACAATGGACATGGAAAAAAGATAAAACAACCTCCTTGTGTAGATCTTCTAAAATTCAGCTGGCATAAATATAATATAGTTGTTCAACTCACATTTGCAGGAGCTATAGACCAAGCTCTTGGTTTGTACGCCTCAGGACTTATATACGGTGAAGTCCAAACACCTCTTTAAATCCAGAACACCAGGGGGACACTTTTTTAAAAAGGGTTAAAATTATTTATTTAAACATAAATAAAATACTGGCTCAGCCAGTACCAGCTGAAGAAGCCAGTACGTCTGGCGAAACGCGTTCTGGTCTCCTGGCTGAGCCAGTATTTTATTTATGTTTAAATAAATAATTTTAACCCTTTTTAAAAAAGTGTCCCCCTGGTGTTCTGGATTTAAAGAGGTGTTTGGACTTCACCGTATATAAGACTGCTGTGTAATTTATGCACCAGGGCTTTTCCCATTATCTAGCTGCATGTTTAATTCAAGGGATCTCTGATAGTGTGTGTTTAATCTGATGTGTTAGAACAATGGATATACAAATGTTGTGTGAGCTGAAAGGCTAGAGAATGTAAGGAATGTTTATTGTAAATAACTGACTTAATGTAATTAGTATGGGTATGCAAATTATGACTAGTAATTAGTATGGGTATGTAAATTATGACTGTTGGACTTCAGCATAAATGGTGGTTGTTCATTAAAAAGTCAAAGAACTCTCAGAGCTCAGAGAGAGAGGATCCTGTTTTAAAGCATACAGCCGCGCCTGGTGTCTTTATTACAAACTACGCTACACTCCTCACTCACCCTCAGAAGGCAGAGAGCGGCCTTCTGGAGATTCCTAACGGCTCCAGGGCAGAGGAACAGAAGCAGGCAGGTCAAGCCGCTCGAGGCGCTGAGGACAGCGCTCCCAGTGGCCGGGCTGACCGCAACGAAGGGGTGTCTGGAGAGCCAGGACAGACGGAAGGGAACAGTTCCTTCACACTGGTGGCAAGCGGTGAGGATAAGCTCTCCAACCCCAGAAGAAACGCAGAATGGCCAGCTATGCCAACTACAAGAGGGACACGCTGAGATACATATTAGAGTGCTGTGGAGGAACGGCCGGCTCAAAGAACAAAAAGGCCTTGGTCAAAGAACTGAGAGAAATGGACCAGCGAAGGGAGGACACGGGACCCCCGTCCATAAGAGACCGGTTCCAGCGAAGAGTAAGGAGGGCGATGGCCCAGGTGGATGAACCCGGTACCTGGCAGGACGAGCACTGGTGGAAAGATTTTGTCCGCCAGGAGATGTGGAACGAGTCCATCCAACAGGAGGAGGACTGCCCTGAAGAAGCCCTTCCCACTTATACAGAGAGGTACGAGCACCAGTGGTACTTATGGGTGCCCTTTTTGGGAGAACAGCCCAGAGAGGAATGGCTGACGGAGCTAGGCGAACTGGTCCAGAGCGAAATTATACTGGACACCAGCTACAGAGCCCTCCAGTGGTTTACGTCCCAACTAATGCCCAGCACAGCAGACAGTGGCCAAACAAAAGGCTTCGACTACGGTGGCACAGGGCTGCTGTATACAAGGATGGGCAAAGACCCCGGTTTTGGGGACAACACAGAGTGGCGGCGGGAACAACTCCTGGACCTCCGGTATGAGGAACTGGAAGACCTTGATGACCGTGATGCAGAGGAACTGGAGTTCCTGGTTGAGCAGGAATGGGAGCTCAAAAAGGCCTACAAAAGGCTGTTCGACGACGCTCCACAGCTAGGCCTGAGCCCCATTACCTGGGACTGTCTGGCAGAAGAAGCAGGCAGTCAAAGTGACACAGACGAATTGGAGCCCGAGGTGCTCCCTTGGTTCCCCCTCATGACCGCAGCAGAAGAGGAAGCGCTGGCAACAGGGCGGAGTGCCGCTGGCCTCTGCCCACACCCGGAGATGGAGGACACCATTCTCCCGCAAGACGACACTGTGTCAGTGTCTATCCCCCCAGCTGAGGTTCTGGCGATGGGGCAGAGTGCCAATGCCCTCTGCCCACCTTTCATAATGGTCACATCAGATCCAGGAGAGGATCCCCCCGGGCTGGTTTTCCCGCAGCCCATGACCCCACCGGAGATGGAGGACGCCATCCTCCCGCAAAAATACTTGTATTCCTGTAGGTAAATGTGTTTTTGTGTAAACAGTAAACAAGCTTTACTGCGGTGTAATTTATGCACCAGGGCTTTTCCCATTATCTAGCTGCATGTTTAATTCAAGGGATCTCTGATAGTGTGTGTTTAATCTGATGTGTTAGTACAATGGATATACAAATGTTGTGTGAGCTGAAAGGCTAGAGAATGTAAAGAATGTTTATTGTAAATAACTGACTTAATGTAATTAGTATGGGTATGCAAATTATGACTGTTGGACTTCAGCATAAATGGTGGCGTTTTGTTCATTAAAAAGTCAGAGAACTCTCAGAGCTCAGAGAGAGAGGATCCTGTTTTAAAGCATACAGCCGCGCCTGGTGTCTTTATTACAAACTACGCTACACTCCACACTCACCCTCAGAAGGCAGAGAGCGACCTTCTGGAGATTCCTAACGGCTCCAGGGCAGAGGAACAGAAGCAGGCAGGTCAAGCCGCTCGAGGCGCTGAGGACAGCGCTCCCAGTGGCCGGGCTGACCGCAACGAAGGGGTGTCTGGAGAGCCAGGACAGACGGAAGGGAACGGTTCCTTCACAAGGATACATTGAGATTTCTCTCGTTTTTAAGTGTGTCCTGAGTGGCGAGTATGTACCGTTAGGTGTCTTGCCCAAAGACACTTACTGGAGAAGTGCTCTTGCTTGGATCGAAACCATGTCTCCACAGGATCTCTCCACGCAGAGCAATGATGTTACCTCTACTTTGCCCAGCCGGTACATGTGTTGCCGAAGCTAGCTTTACATTGCCTGTTAATTTCGTGGAAGAACTTTTCTATTTATTTTTTCCTTTTTTCTTCCTTTTCCGTCAGTTAACACAGGGTTGAGCAGTAGGTAAATTTTTGCAATTAGCATTGGTGTTAAAATTAGCGCCGGGACCAAACGATCTGTTGGTTAGAATAGTGAAAGTGCTCTGTAGCGCTGCCCATGTTAAGTATAGGACGCGGTAAGTACAGTAACCTCGCACTACGAATCGTTAATTACCACTAGGGATGAGCCGAACGCTCCCCGAGTCCGGTTCGAGCCCAAACCCGAACTTCCCATTTGTTTGGGTCCGAACCCGAACCCAATGCAAGTCAATGGGGCTGAAAATTCGGTTTTTAGAGTGCCCTCCAAGAGGGCATATATGCTACATATTTGCCATAAAAGGTGTATGGGGGTCCGGGTAGTGCCCTGGGGGACAGGAAACAAGAACAAAAAGTAAAAAAAAAAAACGTTTTTAAAGGGACAGTGAGTTTTCCATGAAATAAGGGTTAAAAATAAAAACCAAAAATTCCTTCAAATATCGTGCCTAGGAGGTCCCCATAACCTGCCCGTGAAGTGGCGGATTTCTAGGATGTATAGAAACACTTAAAAACAAAAAAATGAAGTTTCATATGACGGTAAATGCTTTTCCTTTAATCTATCCATAAACTACTGCTTGGGGAGGCAGTCTGTATGAAAAGAGGAGACATTTTCGTACACGCAGAAAAAGTTTACTGATTTTTTTGGCTAAATTATTGTGAAATATATGCAGGCTTTGGATGAAAGTAACAATAGGTGCTTTAAAATTGGTCCTTTAGCGTCCCCAACAGTGCCGTCACACCGTAACCCCTCTGAGGATATGAATCTGATACAGGCGTCAGTGGCAGTGCACCCAAATATTGTGCCTTTAGTGCCAGGCATGCAAGTACTATCATACAGTAACCCCTCTGTAGTATTGTGGAAGAGTGCAGGGGTGGACCATGTGGTCCTATATTGAAAAGTGTTTTTTTTATCTGTTAATGGGCGTCAGTGCACCCAGATATTGTGCCTTTAATGCCAGGCCAGCAAGTATCATCATACAGTAACCCCTCTGTGGTATTGTGGAAGAGTGCAGGGGTGGACCATGTGGTCCTATATTGAAAAGTTTTTTATCTGGTAATGGGCGTCAGTGCACCCAGATATTGTGCCTGTAATGCCAGGCCAGCAAGTATCATCATACAGTAAGGCTGGGGTCAGACGAACGCAGTGTTAACGTCCGTGTTGCCCGCACATAAGTACGTCCGTGATAGCATACAATTGTGTTAAATGGAGCCCCACACACGAAGTACGTCCGCACAGAAGTGCGGGAGCTGACGGACGCTGCAAACGGACGCAGGTTAGGCAAGAACGTAATACTGCTAGAACGGACATGCAGAGTGCGCCACGTCCACAACGTCCGCATAGCTTTGTGCGTGAGTGATGCAACAAGGTCAGACGGACTGCATTTATACGTCCAGCATTTTTGACGGACAGAATGTTCTTTCATTGTAATTTATTTTCCCTGCTACATCAGTCAAAAAATACGTCAGTGAAAAAAGCTGACTGTGTGGCCACTACCTTGTTGTCAGTCAGTAAGTACGTCCGTATTGCACGGACGCACAGTCCGTACAAAATGCGCTCATCTGACCCTAGCCTAACCCCTCTGTGGTATTGTGGAAGAGTGCAGGGGTGGACCATGTGGTCCTATATTGAAAAGTGGTTTTTTTTATCTGTTAATGGGCGTCAGTGCACCCAGATATTGTGCCTTTAATGCCAGGCCAGCAAGTATCATCATACAGTAACCCCTCTGTGGTATTGTGGAAGAGTGCAGGGTTGGACCCTGCGGTTCAAAAAATTAAAATGATATAAATCCGGCACAGACGTCAGTGCAGCCAAATATTGTGCCTTTCATGGCAGCAAGTGCCTTCACACCGTAACCCTTTTGTGGTATTGTGGAAGAGTTCAGTGCTGGAGGTTTTGTGAATGCAGAAGAGGACATCCCCGATCTATTCCATTACTTCAGCATCAGGGGATTGATAGCTGCTGATCCAGGACTGATTCATTTTTATAAATGTCAGCTGGTCTACAGAGTCGGTGGACAGAGGCACTCTTTTGTCTGTGACAAAACCTCCAGCGGCACTGAACGTCCTTTCGGAAAGCACGCTAGATGAAGGGCAACCTAGTAGCTGCATAGCATATTGGCTAAGTTCTGGCCAGTGATCCAATCTCAACACCCAGTAAGACAGTGGATCATCTGCTGGAAAGGTATCCAGGTCTGCCCTTGCCCCTAGGTAGTCCTGCACCATATGGTGAAGACGCTGGCAGTGGGTGCCTACATTTGATGTCCCTGGGCGTCGAGGACTAAAAAAATTTAAAAAAGAATCAGTCAAGCGGCCCTGGCCTTCACCACTATTCCTCTGATCACCCGCAGCCTCAGAAGCACGTGTGTCAGCACTTGGTAATCTACCAGTGCCTGGAAAGGTGTTACACAAGTGTCGCTTTAGAGCGTCCTCGAGTTTTTTCATCCTGTGCTCCCTCTGTGCGGGCAGGATGAGCTCTGCAACTTTCCCCTTGTATCGTGGATCAAGAAGGGTTGCCAACCAGTAACTAATGATCCCTCTCCTTGATAGCACGAATCCTGGGGTCCTTTAGCAGGCTTTGCATCATTAGGGAGCCCATGCAGCGTAGGTTGGAGGTGGCATTAGCTTCCGAGTCTTCCTGGTCAATGAGGATGACCGTATCGTGCACTTCTTCCTCCCAGCCACGCACTAGCCCTTCTGTTTCTGGGCACACAAAACCCTCCCTTGAGGAATCCCCACTTTCAATGCCCCCACTACTTAAATATTCCTCCTCCTCCTCATCCTCCTCCTGTCTGATCTGAGTAGGACCCACTGGAATGCTGTCTGCGGAAAGACTGGGGCCTTGAGAGCTAGGGAAGGCCTCCTCTTCCTCCCTCTACTGTGCCTCTAGAGCCACATCTATAATTCCCCGCAGAGTGTGCTCCAGCAGGAACACTAAAGGAATTGTGTCACTGATGCATGCACTGTCCCTGCTCACCATCCTCGTTGCCTCCTCAAATGGTGACAGTACAGTGCATGCATCCTTGACCATCAGCCACTGCGGGGGGGAAAAAAAACAAGGTGACCTGAACCTGTCCTTGTGCCATACTCACACAGGTACTCGTTGATGGCCCTCTGCTGCTTGTGCAGACGCTGCAGCATTGCTAATGTCGAGTTCCACCTGGTGGACATGTCACAGATCAGACGGTTTGTGGGAAGGTGGAATTCTCTTTGAATTTCTGCTAGGCGAACGCTTGCTGGGAATGACCGTCTGAAGTGGCTGCAGACTTTTCTGGCCTGGATGAGAAGCTCTGGCAGCCCTGGGTACTTGGTTAGGAAATGCTGTACCACCAGATTTAGGACGTGTGCTAGGCATGGTACATGCGTCAATTTACCCTTGCGTAGGGTGGAGAGAAGGTTGCTGCCATTATCGTAGACGATCATTCCCAGCTCAAGCTGGCGTGGTGTTAACTATCTCTGCACCTGCCCCTGCAGAGCTGACAGAATTTCTGGCCCGGTGTGGCTCCTGTCCCCTAAACAAACCAGCTCAAGCACAGTATGGCATCTTTTTGCTTGAGCCATTGTGTAGACCCTGTCAGGCATCGGTTTAACTGCCACTTCGCCAGAGACAGAGAAGGAGGAGGAGGAGGAGGAAGAGGTGGTGGAGCAGACAGACCTCATACAAGCAGCTTTCTGGAGGCTTTGTGGATGAACAAGCTCCAGCACAGAGCCCCGTCTTGGATCCCTCCCAGCTGTGATCAGAGTTACCCAGTGTGCCGTGAAAGAAATGTAACGACCCTGTCCATGCTTGCTGGACCACGTGTCTAAAGTCACATGCACCTTGTTGCTGACTGCCTTTCCCAATGACTGGATAACATTGTCTTCCACGTGCTGGTATAGTGATGGAATGGCCTTGCGTGAAAAGTAATGGCGTTTTGGAACCTGCCACTGTGGTACAGCACATTCAGCAAATTCACGGAAGGGAGCAGAGACCACCAGCTGGAAAGGCAGCAGCTGCAATGCGAGTAATTTTGCTAAGCTGGCATTTAGACGCTGTGCTTGGGGATGGTTGGGACTATATATTTTCTTTCGCTGCAGCAGCTGCGGCAACGTAATCTGACTGCATAAATCTTCAGCTGCTGGGATGATGTCACATTGTGAGGAAGGAGCTGGTACATCCATTACTGTAGCATCATTCCTGTCGGTGGAGGTTGTAGGCAATAACATGGCAGGACATACAGTGGGGGTAGAGACAGATGAGGAGGAGGACCTACGCAAAGTTTTGCGCCAACGGGATTTGTGGCAGTTGATCATATGTCGCCTCAAGCATGTGGTACCTAAGTGTCCGGTATCTTTCCCACGCTTAAGCCTCATCTGACATAGATTACAAATAGCAACGCTGCACTCTACTGCACATTTCTTAAAGAACTCCTAGACAACAGAGTTCCTGCGTGTGTTCTTTGAGACAACAGCGCTCTGCACCGGAGCAGCTCTGACATGTGATGCCTTGGACTGGCTAGTGCTACGGTTGGTCACAGAGGATGTTGTGCCTCGTGTTTGCTGTGCCTCCTCCTCCCCCTCTTCCTCACTTAATTCCTCTGTTCGATCAGGCACCCAGGTGGAGTCAGTGACCTCATCATCATTGTCATCATCACCCCTATCTCCTCGTCACTGGAGCCAACTTGGCAGTATGCTGCAGCTGCTGGGGCAACATGAGTGCCAGTTATTTGTGTGTCATCACTGGCACCCCCTTCCTCTAGGTTGATTATACTCCCTTCCTCAACCTCAGAGATTGAATCAGAGCACTGTACTTGCTGTGCATCCTCAAGCAGCATGTCACTCTCATTGTAGTCAAACAATTCAGCTGACTCCTCAGTGTGTGATAGCGAGGCTACGGCAGGAGTAGCTGTGGACATGGAGGCTGCATTAGATGCTTTGGCAGCTGAGGTGGACTGTAAAGCACTAGAAGCCTGGCTGGCAGAGGACTCGAAGGATGAGGATGGCCTTGTTAGCCAATCCACCAAGTCCTCTGTATGTTGCTGCTGCTTAAGACGGCCAGCACCAGTTAGAAAGGACAAGCGTGCCCCTGCAGAGGATGCACCACATCCACCACGACCAGAGGCACAGCCTCCCGACAGAGGGGCTGCTTGCCCTGTTATCTGTGTCTGGGAGCGTCTGCCTGTCCTTTTTGTTCTTTCAGACATGGTGAGTGATATATAGATTAATATATACAGAACTCTGATTCAACTCTGGTATAAAGATTTAAATAACTCTGGTATAACTCAGTGAGACACACTGATAGCTGGCAGTCAGTGACAAGAGACAGATCACCTCAATTCACAAATGTTTTAAAGAAATTAGTGAGCCCCAAAATAATGCGTGGTACTGGTTGTGTGACAAGAGACAGATCACCTCAATTCACAAATGTTTTAAAGAAATTAGTGAGCCCCAAAATACTGCGTGGTACTGGTTGTGTGACAAGACACAGATCACCTCAATTCACAAATGTTTTAAAGAAATTAGTGAGTGCCAAAAAGATTTGCTGGCACAGTGACAAGACACAGAAGATCACCTCAATTCACAAATGTTTTAAAGAAAGTTGTAAACCCCAAAAAAACTTTCTGGCACAGTGACAAGACACACATCACCTAAATTCCCTGATATTTGGTAGAAATGAGACCCCTCAGACCCCCCCAGTAGCGTGGCAGACCGGCAGTAACAACACACAACTATCTCCTCTGAAATCTCCTCTGAAATGCGTGCAGAATCGGCGCGTGGAAACGTTATATAGTGTGCTGCGGGACTTAGCTCTGTGAGCCCATGATTGGGCAAAATTTGCCCAATCAGGACTCTGAGCCGTGATTGGCATACTGTTGAACCTGTCTTGCACCAGACCTGTGGTCAGGTGCAAGGCTGTAGCCAATAACAAGCTTCAGGCCAGTGGGAAAATGCATTGTGGTCCATTGTGGTCGAACATGCGGCGAACACCTGGAAATGTTCGGTGTTCGCGATCTAATCGAACAGGCTAAGTCCGGGCCGAACTCCGAACCGTCCGAACCGAACAGCTCATCCCTAGTCCAGAACAGCACTGGCAATGTCCACCTCTGCCAGAGGGGGCGCCAGGACGTCACAGTAATAGGGTGCGCCTGCGCTAGGGCCACCAGGACTAATGTTAACACTCACTCACACTAACATTAGCACCAAGAATGTAATGGTGCCCAAATTCTTCTCCCCCCTTTCTGTTCTCATTTGTTCCCTACCCATACCTGTGGCCAGTGCTCTACTTCCCTCCTGGGTGACTGGGAGGAAGTGACATGTTAAAAGGTCACTTCCTCCCAGCGCTGCTGCTGCAGAGGAGGAAAGCAGAGCCCTATGTGGAAACTCGAGAGCGGTGACACTCCTAATAGGAGGTTAAATCAATAAAAACGTAGTAAAATTTAGTAATAATGTGTGTACCTACAAATAATAAAAAGGGTACTTTAAAAAATTATTTAAAAAGTCTTAAAAATTAAAAAAAATGTTGTCTAAAAAAACTAAAAAAGTCTTTTAAAAAATAAAAAAAGTTTTTGTAAAGAATAAAAAAAATAAATGATCTTAAATTTTTTTTAAAGATTTTACATAGAAATCTATTGGATGTTCCTGTTTTAATCTTACCGAATTATATTCACCGAAACCAGGTCATATTGCTGCAATTTCTGTGCAATTCAGCATTTTGTGAATAGACGTACTATTAGTCTTCTATGGGACTATTTCGGTGGCACCGAATGCTGCCAATTGCGATGAAATGTGTCGGATTTCGCTGTCGATTCCCCTGTATTGACAGCTTTGTGAAAAGACGAATTGACCCGAAATTGCAGCTATGGTGAAGTTAACCGTTCGGTTCAATTGGGCGGCAAGTTCGATCTTTAGTGAATAACACTTATAAAATTTACACCATATTCCGTTTGCCGGCTCCCGGTTACCGGCCAGGTTGGAGTTGGGCCCGTTGCCCATATTGATGTGACACTCACTGAGGATACAGTTACAAATGAATCAGAATTGTTTCCTCTCTGTCATTCCATCGCGCGTATAATGTTATCCGGTGTCAGATCATGTGTCTCAGGTAAAGCAGCTTCTTCTGTTTGTAAATCAGCGGCCGCGCGTATACCGGGTGTATTGTTACTTATTTTATTTATTTTTACATGGCCATGAATGAAAAACTCTTTATGCCCGAAAAACCGCCAAATCGAAAAGCAAAAACAGCGAAATTATCGGATCCAATCCGAAAAGTCGTCGGGATCGGATCCAATAAGCATCCGAATAAAGTCGACGATCCGCCGAACACAGCACTGACCAGACACTGGAAAAAGCTGACAAGCCGCCGAACAGAGAAAATAAAAACATAAAAAACAGCTGCAACTTTTAAAATTTTAAACGCTGTTTGCAAAAAAGCTACCGGGTGAAAATATCTGGAATTAACATATAAGATCCTGTGAATAATAATAAAAAGGGCTGTTACAGAAAAAAATATGCTAAGAAAAGAATCGACTTTTTGCTGCAGATTAAAATAATAAACAGTTTATTAGATATTGAATTAAAACGGGAATATTTTTAACATTGAAGCCTATGGGATTCTCCTGATTAAACCTGCCGAATGAAACCACCGAACATCGGGGCATTTCACAGACATTTCACTGCTGTTCGGTGTCTGTGAATAGGATTAACCATTGCTTCTCTATGGGGGATTTCACTGCCGTCGAACAGGCACCGTATTTGCTGGCCATGTGCCAATATTTGGCGAATTGCCAGGTTTTGAATAGCCGAATGGCCCAGAAATCGCACCATACGGGAAATTCACCATCAACGAAAAATATTCCGTTCCTTTTTTTTTATACAATATCTATTAATCCGTTTATTGTTTTAATTTGCAGCAAAAAGTCTCTTTATTTTTTTGGGGATTTTTTCCGCAAAATTTTTTCTTCCATTTTTTTTAAATAGTGTTTTTTCTTTTTTCTGTAACAGCCTTTTTATTATCACTCATTGTATCATATGTGTAAATTCCAGACATTTTCATTCAGTAGTTTGTTTTTTTTGCAACCAGCGTTTCACATTTTTAAAGTTTCAATCTTTTTTTATTGTTCTTTTTACCCCGTTCGTTGGCTTTTTCCGGCGGCTGGTCGGCGCTGTGTTCGGCGGATCATCAGCTTATTTCGGGCGCATTTAGACGGTCGTCGGGTACGTTCTGGGGCGTTTCGGATGAATCCAATATTTCGGATCGTATCGGCGGCTTATCGGCAGATTTTCAGATCTGTTCCATACACTTTGGGCGCCCTGCGGTGAATGCTGGATTCGCCGCAGGTTCGGGAATTTGATTCCCCGAACTGTGGGAAACGAGAGAGCATCGAAATGTCAGTGACAATTCAGTGGTCTCTGAATAACCACCATAGTGAATCCATGGCAGCAAACACTGATAGTCACACGATAACGTAACCGTGCTGGACCATAAAGAAAATGAAGGAACAGCACGAACGTGGCATAGGTTGTTTTGCCACCGCAGTGATCTTTAACCCTTTAGTGGTCAGCCTGGTCGATCAAAATCTTCAGGATCCCGGGAAGCCGCGAGAAATCGACACACACAGAGCACACTTGGTGGATTCTCTAGCAGCTACAAAAGCTTTGTTTACTGCAGATCAGGATATCGTTTTGCGCGGAGGGGGCGATGTATCACAATCATATACGGATACATTAAAACAGGCGTCAGCTTCTAAACAAATTACAAAGAAAGTGCAGATAATTAAGGCTAGGGTCAAACGAACGCATTATTCGCAGCGACCGTCAAAAAGTGCGTCCGAACACATTGACGTATTTTTTCACGGAATGCGCGAAAACGGTCATACGACGCGCATTTTCGGGCGTGATTTTTTACGGATCGTCAATAAAACACTTCTTGCGTATGGACGTTATGTAGTCTGGACATTAGCAGCGTCTGACATCTCCTAATCACGCACGCACGCCTGAAGCGGACGCAGCGCACTCTGTACGTCAGTACTAGCGGTTCTGCGTTCTCGAAAAAAAATGCGTTCATTTTCCACTTGCATTGCGCGGCCGTACTTCGTATATTGGCTGTCATTTGCTGCTACTGCGGCCGTGATTAAGTGCGCCTAAACGCACGTTTAAAGTGCGCTAGTCTGACCCCAGCCTAAGACTGACCTATCCTGATGCCAACAGCTATTACATGTTTCAGTAAAAACCAAGGACAAGTTCTGGGCACACACCTAACTATTGGTCCCAGACAAGGACAGGTCTCAATTAACAAAACGTATACTCAGCTTACAGTTAACCATTAGTATTCTTAGCGCCAATGTATTGATCAGTATGTTAGTGATAGCCCGAAGTGTAACTAGAAACAGGGCCGGATTTGCATCTCAGGAGCCTGTAGGCACAGAAATGTGGAGCAACACCCCCCCCCCCAAAAAAAAAAAGCCAAAATTTTACCATTTAAACTCTTTAAATTTTCATTTTGGGCCAAACTAAAAAGATTTAAAAAAAAAAACATTTAAAAAACTGAATAACAGTTTGTCTCTGCGTCAAATCAAAAGAAGGGGCAGAATCTGTTCAGTTAGTGCAGCGGCATTGTAGATGCTTTATATGTAAAAGCGTATATTGCTTCTGGCGGAGAACACAGAAAAAAATACATTTAGCATTTACTTTTTTTCAGTTTTTTATTTTTACGCATTACACGGTCATGTTTACTATCACTAGACCAGACTCTGCCCTTTCCAACGACTCCTCACTTAACCCTGCTCGCTGTACAATTCACAGATGCGGATTCCAAAGTCCCCCTGTCTCTCCTCACTGCAGCGCCACGGTCTAGGTTGTCGATGAAACAATGCATTGCATCATCAGCTCCACACTTGCTGGCAGTGCGGGAAATGAGAAGGTGAGTTAGCGCAGCATCACTGTGCACTTTATAATTGTAAACTGAATAATAGTGCTGCGTTAGAAAAATATTTTATTTGTTAATTTATTTTTACATAACTCTAACCTGGTTATATTTAGAATCACTGGAAAGGGCACAATGTGACCTTTCCAAAGATGCATCATATGTCCCTCTAGCCCTTAGGGCTCCAGAGATACAGTGGTCTAAATGATTGCAAATTAAATTGTAAAAAAAAAAAATTACAGAGCAAGGCGCCCCCTTGTGGCAGGCGCCTGTAGGCACATGCCTACTCTGCCAAGTTATAAATCTGGCCCTGAGTGGAGGTTTAAGTACGATTTGTCATTGGTTAATTGAGAAGAATCCTTGGTGAGTACCAGCACGTATTTTTTTAGGACTAGGCCCCTGCTGGTACGGGACCAGAACCCTGATCCAGACACGGACAGACATTGTGAGCCAGGACGAGCAGACTTAACCAAAGTAACAGAATTGACAAAAACAAGGTTTGTGAGTAGGGATGAGCTGTTCGGTTCGACCTGTTCTGAGTTCGCATCGAGCATCGGCCATTCGACAGTTCGCGAACTGTGAACTTTTTGGGACGTTCGGCAAAAGTTCGCAAATTATTATTATTTTTTTTTAAAAAGTATAAAAAATGCTTCAAAAATACTAATAAATCTAGAAATAAAGAGACTCTTTACTGCAGAATATTATAAGCAACGGTTTATTAGATATTGAATTAAAACGGGAATATTTTTAACACTGAAGCCTATGGGATAAAACATTCTTGTTACTAAAACATCAGGCAGACACGGCCCTCTAATCAGGCACTGTAGAGGGCAGCCTGCAGGGGCCTCCCAAGGATCCCCTTGAGAAGCATGCGGCCGCCGGATGACAGAGCTGCGACTGTGCGGGCTAGCGCCCGGGTGCATGTGGCAGAGACAGGCAGCGCAGGAGGGAGCCACTGCACCTGTGGCCACGGCAGACCCCCCCCCCACAACCAGGATCAAGGGAGCCCCCACTGACCACCAGGCTAAGGTAAGGCGGCACATTTAAAAAAAAAAAATTTAAATGTCCCCGGGAACATAAAATAAAACTTTTTTTTTCTTTCTCCACCTGGCTGAATGTATTTAATTATATATATATTAAACAGGGCTCAAAATTTCAAGTCCCAAGCTACTAGCCAGACCTTAAGAGTTACTGGCCACTAGTTGCCCCACCTACCCTGCCCTTAACTCCGCCCCCAAACACACCCTCTTAAATTATCTTACGAAATGACACTGTTCTTATTATTCTTTATTTCTATAGTGCCAGCATATTCCGCAGCGCTGTTAAATGTTTTATTCAGAATAAAGTTACAAAAAATAAATTGGATTAGATTGGCACAGGACCCCGTAGTAGATACTCCCAGGCGGCAGATCGGGTTCGGCTGCTCTTCCTTCGTTTTTGACTGGCTCTGCTGTCTTCTGTGCTCTCGTCTCCTTTTCGGCATGAAGAAAGCTATGACCTGTGATGCATCACATGGGTGGGTCAGGTGACCTGCCGAACGTGACTCTCGTAGTTCGCACGGAAGGGGGCGGCGCCAAAGCAGCGTGCCTGCCCAGACTCATGTTAGGAGTGTGGGAGGCACGTTGCTGCGCAGCTATGACAGCTCCGATGGATTAACAAGGTGGTGGCACCAGACAGGTCCATCTGCCCCACTCGCCCGCACGTAATTTCCACTCACAGAATCCGAGTAGAAATTTTGAGGGCTGTTATAGGACAAATGCGACCTTGTCCTCATCTTTTCTTAGAAAATATGGGACAGGGGTTCTGTTTTTACATTAAATAAAATCAAAAATTTACATTTGCGATACAAATATTTCCTTTCTTAAACACTTGTAGCAAATTAATATTCATGTCTTGTATGTAAGACGTAGCTTTCACTGTTGCGTACAGGGCCGCCATCAGGGCATTACACCCCATGCTGTGGTAAGGCGCCCGCCAGCAGGGGGGGGGGGCACCATTGGCAGGGTCCTTCCCTGATCTTGGAACTCTCAGAGCCCGGCTAGCAACATCTTGTCAGCTCAGCTGACAACCCGGGCCCTGCAGATTTCTTGATGTCCCCCCTTCCACCTATCCCTGGTGGTCTGATGGCGCTGGGAGTGCTATACACCCTGTGCTTTCACTGAGCGCAGAGCATTTCTCCCACACAGAGCAGGCTGCTTCTGATGACGTTTCAGAGCACCGGCTATCAGTGGGGACTGAGGTCAGCAGGGCCGTAGGAAGGGCGAGGCGAGTGAGGCGCCTGCCTCGGGCACAGCTGTGAAGGGGCGCAGCCATGGCTCGAGCTTTCCAGCAGGTCTCGAGCCATGGCTGCGCCCCTTCACGGCTGTGAAGCGCCCAGCCCGAAATGATTGCCGGCTGCCGCTTGCTTCCTGCTTGAACGGCCGCTGACAGGAAGTGCGAGCGGCTGCACTTCCTGTCAGCGGCCGTTCAAGCAGGAAGCAAGCGTCCGCCGGCAAGGAGAGGTGAGCTGGGGCAATATCCAGGAGACCTGGGGGGCAATATCCATGAGACATGGGGGCATATCCATGAGAGCTGGGGGCACTCCATGAGAGCTGGCTGGGGCATATCCATGAGAGCTGGGGCATTATCCATGAGAGCTGGGGCATATATCCATGAGAGCTGGGGCATATCCATGAGAGCTGGGGCATATATCCATGAGACCTGGGGCAATATCCATGAGAGCTGGGGCATTATCCATGAGAGCTGGGGCAATATCCATGAGAGCTGGGGCATTATCCATGAGAGCTGGGGCATTATCCATGAGAGCTGGGGCATTATCCATGAGAGCTGGGGGCATTTTCCATGAGAGCTGGGGCATTATCCATGAGAGCTGGGGCATATATCCATGAGAGCTGGGGCATTATCCATGAGACCTGGGGGCATTTTCCATGAGAGCTGGGGCATATATCCATGAGAGCTGGGGCATATATCCATGAGAGCTGGGGCATATATCCTTGAGAGCTGGGGGCATTATCCATGAGAGCTGGGGCATTATCCATGAGACCTGGGGGCATTTTCCATGAGAGCTGGGGCATATATCCATGAGAGCTGGGGGCATTATCCATGAGAGCTGGGGCATTATCCATGAGAGCTGGGGCAATATCCGTGAGACCTGGGGCATTATCCGTGAGAGCTGGGGCATATATCCATGAGAGCTGGGGCAATATCCATGAGCTGGGGCATATTCATGTGAACTGGGGCAATATATACCCATATGAGCTGGGGTCAATAATATCCATGTGAACTGGGGAAAATAGTCTGGGGGCTCAGTGCTGTGTATATTATTCTGGGGGGGGTGTATATTATGCTATATGTTCTTTTGCTATACATGCATGTATTCTGTGTGTACTGTATTTGTATATGTACTAAGTGTGCACTATATATGTAGGGTACAAAGGGTGGTCCGATCCACTGCTTCTGGTCGCGGGGAGCATCCAGGGGCTTAGCACTGCGCCACTGGTCGGGGACTCTGATTTTTAAAATTATGTTGGGGGGGGCACAATTTTCTGTTTTTGCCTCGGGTGCTAAAGGAGCTAGCTACGGCTCTGGAGGTCAGTGAGGTCCTAGAAGGGCGATACACTTCCCCGTCTTGATTTTCCACTAGAGAACAGGCAGCAATCCCTGCAAATATTTTTTCACACATTATTTTTACAGGTGTGCTGGGGACTTCACAGGGATTGCTGCCTGTTATTTTCTGGAATATCACCGGGAAACTAGAGATGTGGGGTTACTGGGGGTTTATCACCCTTGCAGGACCTAACTCAATGTGGGAGGAGAGGGCAGCAGCAGTGTCTGCAGGAGTCCAGTGATTATCCCACCAGGGATATCTCCTGCTGGGCCTCCACAGAATTAACCCCTCCTGCTCTAAAAGGTAAGCAGGTGAGGGGGCTACACGTGCATTTTATTAATAATGGATTATTTTACTAGATTTGTTTAACTTCCCTGCTGGTATTCCCGAGTGTGACTCAGGGTTAAATTTCTCTACCGCAAACGGTAACGCCAAGTCACACTCGGGCTGGATGTTTACTCACCTCCTCCTGGCTCCCTAGCTGTCCCCCGCAGTGTGATCGCGGCGAGCTGCTTCCTGGAAGGCTCCCTGCGAGTCACACGATGTAGGGGGCGGGACCAGCATAAAATAAATCTTTTTTACAGTTTACAGCACTTTGGATTATACAGTGTAATGTTTATGAACGGCCACTAGGTGGCAGTACAGGATAAGAAATAGACCATACATCGTCTCACCCTTGCTTGCAGACAGATTTCAGTGTTTTTTGTTGTATTTTATTGAATATCATTTATTTGCATTATTTTGGATAATTATTTTTGGGATAATAAATTATTATGTCGTGTTTCAAACTTTATCGGACTCAGTGTATTTACTATTTATTAGGGATGTGCGTTTCGGGTTTCGGAATTTTCACGAAAGTTCCCGATTCGTGTCTTCGGATTCGGCCGAATTTCCGAATCGGATCAGACCCGAAAACCGACAGATCCGAAAAGTTTTCCGAGCCGAAACGAAAAAATTTCGGATTTTTCGAATGGACTTGAAATGTGTCAAATCGAAATTCATTTTTGCTCTATTCATGATTTCGGTTCCATTCGTGATTTCGGTTCCATTTCGGTAATTCTGGACATCGTATATATTTAACTATTATCGGTTATATCGCTGATTCTGTAAATTTTGTATTTGTAAATGCGTATCACTTGTTTCAGTTTAGCGTTTTTTAAATCGTTGTTTCATTTTTTTTGTTCCTTGGCTTTCATACCATTTTAATGTGATTAAATAAAGTTGTGAAATGTATATTCAATTATTCATAAGAAAAAAAGGATCTTTATTTAATAAAAAAAACACGATAGAATCGCCAGAATTATCGTATCGACGGAATGAATTATCGGATCCGAAAAACAAACCAAAAATTTATTATAAAAAAATATATAAAGTATAAGGCTAGGGTCAGACGAACGCATTTTCGCGTTGTCTGTGAAAAAGTGCGTTCGAACGAATGGACGCATTTTTTCACGGAGTACGCGAGAGCGGTCATACGATGCGCATTTGCGTCCGTGATTTTGTACGGATCATCAATAAAACACTTTTTGCGTCTGGACGTTATGTTGGCCGGACATTAGCAGTGTCTGACGTCTCCTAATCACGCACACACGCCGCTAGCGGACGCAGCGCACTCTGTACGTCAGTACTAGCAGTTTTACGTTCTCGACAAAATGCGTTCATTTTCCACTTGCGTTGCGCGGCCGGACTTTCGTGCGACCGTACTTCGTATATTGGCCGTCATTGCCCGGCATTTGCTGCTAGTGCGGCCGTGATTATGTGCGCCTGCACGCGCGTTCGCACTGCCTCAGTCTGACCCTAGCCTTAGAAAAGTAAACCATAGTAGTTTACGTCAAAAACGAATAGAGTTAGACACTTTGAAACGAGGAGAACAGACGTTCCGAAAAAACGAAAATTTCCGAAATCATGAAAAGTCGATACAAAAAACGAGCAAAGTGACCCGAAAACACGAAAAATGGTCGATATTCCGAAAAAAAAATGTACACGAAAAACGAACCGAACTGAATCGAAACAGAAATCGGTCGAAACGAGCCGAATCGAAAATTTTAAACATCCGAACAAATCAAACCGAATCGAACCGAAAAAAAAAAATCGGTGCACAAGCCTACTATTTATTTATAAAGGATTTTACCAGTAAGGACTCTTGATTGCACGGATTTCAGTGCGTGATTCCTAATTATTACAGGCTAACTATGTACAAAAACACGTTTCCTTTAGAAAAAAAATTGAGACGCTTTTAGACGCGAAATTTTGAAAACATTAGACCGCCAGGGAGGTTAAATACATATATTATTGGAATTTTTTAAATCTATAAATTGGTTTTTAAGTCAAAGGGCATCATATAGGTAATTTCTGCTGAAATATATAGTTGGAAAAAGGGATTTTTTTAAAAAAGGACGCCTCCCTCTTTATAATTATATATTTCTACACCAAAAGCTGATCTAAGAAAAGGTAGAGATTTACTGTCACGTGGGAAAACTCGTTTAGCCATAACAGGTTGACTTTAATAATAGATATCTTTGGGTTTTTATTGCTGTTGAGCTCTGTGAGTGTGTGATTCTCATTTCACCAAAAATACTATCAGGTCTATTCAAAGATAGGTGAAACTCAGGAGAATTGGCTGGAGAAGTGAAAATTCTAGGTCAATATAACCAAACCAGAAAAATTCTCCCATTTAACTCACTTTCCAAATTGGCTATTTGGTCTAGATTGTTCTCTTCTCCTGCCAGTTCTCCTGGTTTTCACCTTTCTCTGAATAACCCTGTAATAATTTATTATTTAGAGAATGTTCACCATATTTTCCCAAAAGTGGAATCGCCGTAGCAGTTCTCGGACGTCTGCGAAAAATACAGAAATTCTACAGAGCTTAATTCAATGAAAATATAGTAAAAATGTGTCTAAATAATAAAAAATGTCCTTTAACCCCTTAACGACAGGCGGGTGACCCCAGGCGCTGCGGCAGACCTCTGCTTCGGCCTGACCATGCAGCTGACGCACGATACGCATCAATGGCTGCAGGGGGACGGCCTGAGGTGGCCCATAGAAGTCAACTGGGCGCACTAGAATGCCTTACGTTGTCTAAGCCCATCCGCCGCAGGGACATCATAGTATGCCCCGCGACGGGAAAAGGTTAGAAATAAGATCTTTTTAAAAAACAATAAAAAAAACTATTTTTAAAAAAGGAAAACTGTCTTTTAGAAAATTCAAAAAAAACAAAAAGGTCTTATAAAAAATAAAGTTTTTTGCAAAAGATGAAAAAAAAGAGTAAATGGTCGTTAATTTTTTTTTTTTTTTCACATTACAACCTATGGGATTTGCCTGTTTAACCACTTGGCTGCTATGGACGCGCTCAGCGCGTCCAGCCAAGTGGTTCTCCTGTGCTACGGACGCGCTCAGCATCTTGGATGTCAGCCCAGCACTCGGGAGCCCGGCGGGGACATTAGATGTCATCGCGGCGACGCGATGACATCTATTTCAGGTGCCCCCCCCCGCATGTGCAGAGGAGGCGCCTGAAAGGGAGGGGGGAGGTCCTTTGGACCTCTCTCCCTCCCGATCGGCGGCGTTGCGGGGGTTAACCCAGGCACCATTTGGAAGGGCACAGCCTGCCCTTCCAAATGGTACCTGGCATTAACCCCATGGGTGCCGGATCACGAATCGGCGCCGAAAAGCGCCGGTTCGTGATCCTTTCCCGGAGCTGCCCGACCTCTTGGATGTCGGCCAAGCTTCCGGGAATGCCCCCTGAGGACTGGCGTCATCGTGCATTGCACGATGACGCCAGTCCTGGAGTTAACTCCTAACTGCCACCAATGGTGTAGATAGGGGGTTACAATGAACCCCCTATCTCCCGATCCGTGGCAGTTAGGGGTTAATGCTTGGTATTGTTGGATCGGCCAGAGCATGGCCGTTCCAACAATACCAAACATGAGTATAAAAAAGTTTTTAAAAAAATTAAAAAAATAAAAATAAAAATAAAAAAAATGTAAAAAAAATTTTAAAAAAAAAATGAACAAGTTTTTTTTTTTTTTTTTGGTTCTTTAATGCAGCAATATTGTTCCCATTTCAATTATAATGTGAACAATGATGCTGCACTAACGATTTTTGTATGCGGTGCGTTTGTTAAAAATCGCGTAATTTTCCCCCAAAAAAAAATGTAACGAGACCCCATCTCTAATTTTTTTAACAAGCGCACCCCATACAAAATATAACCGCAATTGCTCGCATGTTAAAATGTGAAAAAAAACACTTTACACGTTGTAAATTATTGAAAATTCATATTTTATTGCATTTTTTGTTATAATATACAGACAGGTCATGACGTATACATATAATAATGACATATTATGAATCTGCCGAGTCTGACGGAAAGAACGATATATAATATGTCTGGGTCATATACTAAAATAAGCCTTCAAAACACGTTTAAACATGATGCGCAAAACAGGTAAAAATGAGCTCAGCACAGAGGTGTGAAAGCCTCAGCAGCGAAAGGGTTAAACCTGTCGAATTGAAACACCGAAAATCAGGTAATTTCACCAGAAGTTTGGTGCTATTTAGCATTTTGTGAATAGAAGACACAATATTCTTCCTTGGGACAATTTTGGTGCCAACAAGTTGCGGCGATTTGCATCGTAGATTGACAGCTTTGTGAATAGATGAATTGCATTGAACGGTTAAACTCACTATTCGGGGCCAATTCGGAGGATGCGGAGCTCTGATACACACTACACATTTCTGTGAGGTATATTGCTGTGGAACTCTGTCATTTACTTTTTTTTTTTTTCGAGGGGGGGGAGAAAAGCGAGCTTTTAAAGGGTTGAGGGAGTGCAAGGGGGCCCCATCCTTAGGTTCAGTAAGGGGCCCCAAGATTTTTGATGGCTGCCCTGGTTGCGTATTAAAAATACGGAAACAATTACAAATGTCAAGAAATAAGGTAGAAATACAGAAAATTATACCAAAAACTCTTATCAAAGGAATTAATGAAGTTAACCATTTACATAAAGGTGCAGCTAGAGAAGGTAGTGAGGAACACCAGCAGAAATACTCAAATATAATGTTAATGTACACATATAAAATATGGGCTAGAGCCAGTAATACAGGATAACAATCCCATGTTAATGTTAATGTAGTGGTGAAGATCTGACTCTTTAACCTGCATCCACCATTAATCAGATATATACAAGTATACACATGATAAGATCGCTGAACACAGAAAATGTTAAATAAATGCTGTACTCAACATCTCTGACATCCCTGAATGCATTGTGCTCTGAGCTCCCTGTGACTCTTCCTGGTCACTCACTGGCGGGGGGAGTGGGGGGTGACGTCATCATGGGAGCAGTGTTGTGAGGGGGGGTGACGTCATCATGGGAGCAGTGTTGTGAGGGGGGGTGACATCATCATGGGAGCAGTGTTGTGAGGGGGGTGACATCATCATGGGAGCAGTGTTGTGAGGGGAGGTGACGTCATCATGGGAGCAGTGTTGTGAGGGGGAGTGACGTCATCATGGGAGCAGTGTTGTGAGGGGAGGTGACGTCATCATGGGAGCAGTGTTGTGAGGGGGAGTGACGTCATCATAGGAGCAGTGTTGTGAGGGGAGGTGACGTCATCATGGGAGCAGTGTTGTGAGGGGGGGTGACGTCATCATGGGAGCAGTGTTGTGGGGGGGGTGACGTCATCATGGGAGCAGTGTTGTGAGGTGAGGTGACGTCATCATGGGAGCAGTGTTGTGAGGGGGAGTGACGTCATCATGGGAGCAGTGGTGTGAGGGGGAGTGACGTCATCATGGGAGCAGTGGTGTGAGGGGGGGAGCCGTTATCTGTGCAGAGATGTTATCTGTGCTCTGTGACTAAGTGCAGCCACAATTTGACAGGGAGATGCAGTTTGGCAGAAAGTCCGATCAGCTCTGCCTGTCAGCCGGACTGAGAGGAAAAGGGGGGGGGGTAGCTGCAAGGTGAAAATTCCACCTTCTTAATAAACCTTCCCCCTCTCCTATAGTAAGTTGCTGCCCCCTCCCTCTTATGTTTTGGAAGGGTTTTTAGTTTGTTTCCTTACCGGCTGGTTACAGGTAACTCCCAGCGAGCACTTTTAAACCTCCCGCTCCATTAGCAGCTCATCTCAATTTGCTAATATGGCAAGGTGCCAATCAGCAGCCAGGGGGCGTGGACAAGCAGCTTCCTCCCGATAGAACAGAGCGAGATGTGAGCTGTGCCGTGCCCAGACACATACCGGACAGCAGCAGCACTAATTGCTGCAACATCACTCTATTTATCAGCCGGGCCAAGTATTCTACTTCTCCCACACGGATCAACTTGCCAGGGGCATCAGGCTATTCACATTACCCAGCCCTGGGCAGACCGGATCTCATTCAGCAACATAACAGAGCTGCTTATTGAGATCTGGTCCATCCACACGTGCCTTAATGCCGGTCTCGCTCTCCTCCCACTCCGGGGCGGCGCCAGAGGCACGCTGCCGCGCAGCTGATATGAAAGCTCTGCCTTGTATGGATCAACATGGCGGCGGTACCCGACGGGTCAGTCTGCCTCACTCGCCCGAATGTAATTTCCACTCGCAGAATGCGAGTAGGCGAGTGGAAATTTTGAGGGCTGATATATTAGATACATTCAACCAGGTAGAGGGGGTGGCATGTGGGCTGCACGGAGTCTCAGGCAGTGGTTTGTTTCTTTTGTGTGTATATTTTTAGCAAATTTATAGGGGAAGGTAAGGGCAGGTATGATATATATATATAGATAAGACATATATCTATATTCTTATAAATATATATATCCAGACTTGTATTACACACACATTTTGGCAACTAATTGCCCCCCCCCCATTTGGTTGATCCCTCCAGAAGAAATGTTGGACCCGATAGAGCAGAGAATAATATATATTCTCTGCTCTGTCGGGTTCAACATTTCTTCTGGAGGGATCAGCCAAATTGGGGGGGGGGCACATTTAGTTGAGATTGTCCACATGCCACCCCCCCATGTGCGTATGTGTATCTATGGTCTGAGGTCTGTGGGTGGGTGTATATATATATCTGCGTGTTGATATATACGTATATGTCTGTGTGTGGTATCAATGCATCCCTACTCTATACACAGCGCTCTGTGTCCCTACAATATATATGATCAGGGTTTACCTTTTTTTTATATATTTATACTATTCCTCTTAAGTTAACAGTAATTCTTGATGTATTTTATTCAGTAGAAACTTTTTTTGCCTATATAACACGTACTTTGTGAAAATAAAACGGTTTTGTGTGTACATTTTAATTTAGTTAGTGGATTCCTGTCCAGTGCGGTGAGAAGCAAACGTAATGTAGTGTAGACACACTGCGAGGCGGAGCGGAGTGAAGTCAAGCCTGCAAAATGTTTGCTTCTCTTCGCTTCGCTACGCTGTGCGTCGCTACACGCTCAGTGTGTCTCAGCCTTTATTCCCGCATCGCTAGCTTACCGAATCAGTTTGTATACTTGTTACTGACCCTGCTTGTTCTGAGGACCCGATCTGTTGCTGACTTTGCCTGCCATATGACTATTCTCTCTGTGTATTCCCTGCCTGTTCTGTTTGCTTTGCTGTTGCTACTGGTGTGCGCCGATTCCACCATATACAGTAGCGCAGTACAAGTGCTTAAAGATTGCTGACCCAGTTTTGTTATAGCTGCTGATGTAACTGAATAGATCGGGGATCTCTTCTGCCTTACTAAAACCTCCACCACTGCACTTTTCCATAGTACCTCAGAGGGGTTACGGTGTGAAGGCACTTGCTGCCACCAAAGGCACAATATTTGGGTGCACTGCCACTGACGCCTATACCAGATTCATATCATTTTAATATTGGACCGCAGGGTCCAACCCTGCACTCTTCCACAATAACACAGAGGGGTTACGGTGTGACGGCACTGTTGCCGACACTAAAGGCCCAATTTTAAAGCACCTATTGTTACTTTCATCTAAAGCCTGCATAAGTTTCACCATAATTTAGCCAAAAAATCACTAAACTTGTTCTGCGTGTCCTAAAATGTCTACTCTCTTCATACAGGCTGCCGCCCCAAGCAGTTGTTTATGAATAGATTAAAGGAAAACCATTTACCGTCATTTGAAATGTCATTTTTTTTTTGTTTTTACATATTTCTATACATCCTACAAATCCGCCACTTCGCGGGCAGGTTATGGGGACCTCCTAGGCACGGTATTTGAAGGAATTTTTCATTTTTATTCTTAACCCTTATTTCATGGAAAACTCACTGTTCCTTTAAAAAAAATTTTTTTAAAACTTTTTGTCCTTGTTTCCTGTCCCCCAGGGCACTACCCGGACCCCCATACACCTTTTATGGCAAATATCTAGCATATATGCCCTCTTGGAGGGCACTCTAAGAATCGAACTTTAGAGTCCCATTGACTTGCATTGAGTTCGATTCGTGTTTGAGTTCGAACTCGAACTTTTGAAAATGTTCGAGTTCGAATGCGAACCGAACACGGGGGTGTTCGGTTCATCCCTATTTGTGAGGAACCTGAGACCAAACAACAGCTCGAGTGTCCTGCCCTACGGAGATAAGGGGCATCTAAAATGTCAATGTAGGAGGGGAAAGAGGACCTCTACACCCAACATTAGGGTGTGCTTGTGTGTTACGGAGGTGGCTGAGGATGATAGGAGGTCCGGTGGCCTGCAAATTAGTGTCTGTTAGAAGGACACCTGCCTAATTCCTTACTTTTGGGACTATCTGTACTAAAGGGGTTATTCAGAAAGCGCTGAAATTTCAGTGAACTTTTGGTGCTTTCTCGTTTCGCGCACCTTGGTTGGCTTCGGCGATTCCAGTTCGCCGACCCTGCAGTGAATTCACTACTCACCACAGGGTCCCCAAAGTGCGTCGAATGTGGAGCTGCTAAACACCGCCGACCAGCCTGCCGAACGCCACCGAAGAACGCCAAACTGACCGCCCAACTTCATAAAAAGAAAACCTGAACTCTGCTATTCATAGTTTACATAGTTATATAGGCTGAAAAAAGACGTGTGTCCATCGGGTTCAGCCTCTCCCACATCACCTACTGCTGTTGATCCAAAAGTCATTTAAAACAATAAAAATGGGTTGAAATAATAAAGGATGTCCTATAAAAAATAACAAGGACTGTTACAGAATAAAAAACAAACGCGATTTTAAAAAATGGGAATAAGGGGGGCGTGGTCTGACCGCGGAGAGAGCTGGCTGTGTGAGAGCAGAGCTCCGTCAAAGGGGACACTGAATCAACGGATATCTTAAGCGATTGTACCCCACAAAGTCTCTATCAGGCAGGAGAAGGTCGGGTGAACGCGATGGCAACACAAAAAGCCTCAAAAAAGACGACTAAGGCAGAGTTTTTTACACCGCGGGGAGTGAAACTGAAGGAAGGCCTGAGTACTCAAGATGGCGGCGGCTCTACACAGACATCGCCGGGAGCGGAGGCTGATCCAGGACTGGCCCAGCAAGGTATGGAGGCCTTTGCCACACGCATAGAGGGCTTAATTACCTCTCTCTCGGACAGATTGACCTCCCGTTTAGACTCAGTAGCGGCGGATATTAAGAGAGAGATCCGGGAAATTGGAGACCACACCGATAAATTAGAGGAGAAGATGGCGGAGCAGGCTGGAGCACACAATGAGATGGCGGGGAGAGTTGAGGATCTGGAGGAACAATTGAAGGGGGCATTATTGAAACTGGCAGACATAGAAGACAGATCGAGGCGTCACAATCTAAAGATACGAGGTGTGCCAGACTCGGTGACCCCACAAGCCCTGTCGCAATATGTGACCGATATCCTACAACACCTTTTGCCTGACGCCACTCTAGACTCCCTCCTCTTTGACAGGATCCACCGGTTGCCAAAACCTCCCTCGGCGCCTGAGAGATCCCCGAGAGATGTCTTACTTAGGCTCCATTACTTTAAACCACGAGAAGATGTGCTTCGGGCCTTGCGTACTCCTGATGTTCTTAAACCAGAGTATGAACATATTTCTATTTTTCCCGACTTGTCCAAGGCTACACTACAACACCGGAGGAATTTCCGCCCGGTGACAGAGGCTCTGCGGGCGAATGGCGTGTCTTACAGATGGGGCTTTCCGGTCAAGTTATTGGTGGTCAGAAACGGAACCTTCCACGCAATCACCTCGGTGGAGGCCGGGACAAGGCTCCTTAAAGTATGGGGCATGGAACAACTTGGCTCTTCTTCTCCTCCTGCTCCTCTGCCACGTGGCTCCACTCAGCGTCTAGATCCGGAGTGGCGCAAAAAATGAGAGTAGAGCCCTGCCGACGCGACGGATAGGCATACAGAATCTGAAGAAGGCGGCCTTCTCATGCGAGAAAGACAGACGAGATCTTACTTGACGGCCTAGAGGACCTGGGAGTTATACACTGGGCCTTGTCTGAGGGCTCCCAAGATCGAATATGCTGCTGCAGGATCGCCCGGGGCACGATGGTCGGCCTGACAGAAGTGTGGGACACTGGTCTCCACGTCTGGAGGGGTTAGCTTCATGGACAGGTGTTCCCCGAAACTGGGCTCACCTGGCTCTCTCACCATTTGCTTTGTTGGTTTTTTTATATATCTTCTTTTTTCTTTTTTATATTGCGGTCCTTTTTACCTCCGCAGACCTAGAGGTTTCCCCATCTCCCTCCTCCCGCGAGGGGCTAGAGAAGGTCCCCCATACTTTGGGGCTTCTCGCTGGAGATGTTTTTGATTAAGAATGTACATAGTTCCCAGGTGTATACCTGGATTGGGTGTTGTTTTTGTTCTGTTTTTTATGTGTTGCCACCTCTTCGCTACTTGAGAATAGGAAAAAAAGTGTATTTTCCACATACTGTTATTATGCGCAATGTTGAAGATACTCTCATATAATGTTAAGGGGCTGAACGCTCCTGTTAAGCGTCATTCTTTGGAGGCGGAAGTGTTGAGGCTGAAGGCGGAGGTGGTCTGCCTGCAGGAAACTCATTTTAAACGCCTTGCTCACCCGTTGCTGAGGCTGCGCAACTTCACTACGCAGTACCACGCTACGGGCCCTACCAGAGCAAGAGGAGTGTCGATTTTAATTAGATCTAATGTAGTATTCCAATTGCATAGAAAGATTTCGGATCCGCAGGGTCGTTATCTCATTCTGATCTGTTCGCTGAATCACAAAACTTATACGCTGGTTAACGTATACTCACCTAACACTGAACAACTTTCTTTTATATCTGGAGTTTTAAACAGGGTGTCCCTTGTAGCGGCTGGTGTGTTGTGTTGATCTGTGGCGATCTCAATTACAGTATAGATCCTGCGAGAGATGTTCGATCCCCTAAGATCCCTATACCGACTAAGCGCAGTATCAGACAGGGACAGAAACTGAGGGACCTGCTCTCTTCTCATGGCTTATACGATGTATGGCGTTTATGGCACCCGGGTGACTCGGAGTTTACGTTCCACTCGAAGGTACACAATATGTATAGCAGGTTGGATTATTTCTTGTTACAAGGCTCCTCTCTACCACTGATTCTGCACTGCGAGATATTGGATATCACGTGGTCAGATCACGCGCCGATCCTTTTGACAGTTGGGGAGGGAAGGGAGGGGGGAGCGGGGAAGTCTACGTGGCGGTTTAATGACTCCATTTTGTCGGACCCAGGGGCTATGGCCGAAATAGAACAGACCCTGAAGGAATATTTCGTGCTCAATCACACTCCAGGGACCACGCCGGAAATACTATGGCAAGCGCATAAGGCTGTCCTGCGAGGCGTGTGTCTTAAATGGGCTTCTCGTTTAAACAAGGCCCGTCAGGCTGATAGACTCTCAATATTGTCACAAATCCATATAGCTGCGCTGGCGAATAGCTCTGACCCTACTCCGGTACACCTGAAAACACTTTTGGAGGCGCAGGCGCGACTGTCAGACTGGAATTACAAGGCCCTTCTCTTCTCCCAGCGTAGATTAAAGGCACGATATTACGCATTTAGGGACCGTCCAGGACGGCTCTTGGCCCGCTACCTTAGGCCCATGGTGGCGAATTCTAGAATCTCTCACCTGGTGATAGACTCCGGAAGGAGGACGGTGTATAAGCCACTAGAGATAGGGAATGCCCTGGCCACCTACTATGGGGAACTGTACAATTTACAGCCTGATCCACTCCTTCCTTCTTCTTGTGAGGATCGGGTGGATCGGTATCTATCGGACCTCCATCTTCCTTCCCTAACCCCCACTCAGAGGGACGGACTGATGTCCCCCTTCACGGAACTAGAGATAGCTACGACTATACAATCCCTTCCATCCCATAAATCCCCAGGTCCGGATGGGTTCACGGACACGTACTATAAGAAGTTTTCTGCTCTGTTGACTCCCCACCTTTTATCGCTTTTCGTCTCTGCTGCGGAGGAGGGTAGATTTCCTGAGGACATGCTACGCACCACTATTGTTCCTCTCCCAAAGCCAGGCAAATCCCCTACTTTGTGTCCAAACTTTAGGCCAATCTCTTTATTAAATGTTGATGTCAAAATCTATGCCAAAATACTAGCGAATAGGGTAGCGGATCTACTGCCTCAGCTGATTTTCAGACCAGGTTGGGTTTATTAGGGGGAGGCAGGGGCCGCACAATACTAAGAAACTGATAGACTTAATCCAAGTGATTCAGACTTACCGTATCCCGAGTGTACTGTTGGCGCTAGACGCTGAAAAAGCGTTTGACAGGGTGGACTGGATGTTTTTACGGAAAGTGTTGCTGAAGTTTGGCTTTCCGGTCTCGGTGCTGCAAAGTATTTTTGCGCTCTATGCTTCTCCGACGGCGTCGGTTTTAACGGCGGGTTTTTTATCGGATCAGATTAAAATCAGTAACGGGACCAGACAGGGGTGTCCCCTATCCCCCTTATTGTACGCTTTAGTAATAGAACCACTGGCGCAGAGAATACGACAGGACGATGGGGTGGGGGGATTATGGTGGGCCCGACTACATATAAGATAGGGCTTTTTGCGGATGACATTTTACTGACTATTACGGAACCTACAGAATCCTTACCAAGACTTAGAGAAATCCTGACGGAATATAGTGAGGTATCATATCATAAAATCAATCTGCCTAAGTCTCAGGCATTATCTATTAATGTCCCTAACAGTACAAGGAAATCGTTAATGCAGCTTTTTAAGTTTGAGTGGCGGGAGGACTATTTGCAATACCTAGGGGTAAAAATTCCTAAATCTCCTGACCAACTATTTGACCTCAACTACAAACCATTTTTATCTCAGGTCAGACAGCTTCTGTTTAAATGGAAAAAAACATCTTTATCGTGGATAGGCAGAATGGCCGCTATTAAAATGTCACTATTGCCCAAACTCTTATACTATTTTCGGACCATCCCGATCCGCTTACCTAAATCATACATTGAAGAGGTTCAGTCTCTTTTGAACTGCTATGTATGGAACGGCAAACGTCCTAGGGTCCCCACCAGGCTGCTCAACCTCCCCATACGGAGAGGAGGACTGGCTATGCCTAATGTACACATATATCATAGAGCTGCGGTACTGGCGTCCCTGGCGGAGTACTTCCACTCCCCGCGCCCTCCACAATGGACAGCCATAGAACAGTCTTTTGCGAAACAATATCTAATAACGACTGTAATGTGGCTCACACGCCGCCAGAGACCTCCCTTACCTGAGTTACTGCCGATAACTAGATGGTACCTGCATGTTTGGGACTTGAGCCGTGCCCTCCTTTTAAATACCACCTCCCTTTCGCTAGCGACCCCTATAGAGTAATTGACGCATTGGATAACAGATTTTGACAGTGTTAGGTGGACCTCCAAGGGGATTGGACATCTCCATCAATTGATATCAGGAGGCAACATGATGACCTTTGAAATGCTTAAACAGCGCTACAAGTTAACGGAGACCTGGAGGCTGTCTTATTATCAGATAGCGTCTGTAATACGTAGACCGGGTGTGAGTTTGCCACCTACCCTGCCTCAGATTCCCTTGTCGCCATTTGCGAGCTTTGTGGTGAAACCAAGCACAAAAGTGAAACTCCTTTCCGTATGCTATGAAGCATTGAATGTTCCATCTTTAGACCATATCTGGTCCTTCCAATCGGCTTGGGAGGGAGATGGGCATGCGGATACCTTCTCAGGCTTGGGAGGGGGCGTTCAGTCTGGACAGGGGGGCATATCGGTGCGCTTCCTTGATGGAGGTTAGGAGAAAAGTATTGTACCGCTGGTACCTGGTACCGGCGAGGGAATGTCATATGAATAAATCGGTTTCATCAATATGTTGGCGCTGCCTCCTACTAAAGGGTACCATGGCTCATGTATGGTGGGATTGCGTTACATTGGAGCCATTATGGCGGGGAGTTTCAGGTCTGGTGGAAAAGGCAACGGGACTAATATTACCATTCGCTCTTGCGGATTACTTATTGGGGGCTTCAATGGTTCGGATGGGCAAATTGCAAAGGAAACTTTTCTGTGTAATAACTTCTAGCACCATGTTACTGATAGCACGTAGATGGAAGCAAACGGGGGTTCCCACAGTCCGAGATGTGCGAGATATGGTGAATAATGTAAGAGATTATGAGCTGATGGCTAGACATATATATGATTTCCCGCAACCGGACAAGGATCATTGGACCCTCTGGGATTCCATGTTAGCTGCGGAGTGTACCGCAGCCTCAGGATTACCGGCCCAGAGAGGATCCTAACTTGCTTGGGATACAGTACCACCATGTAATAGTGGGAGCTTAGCTAGTTAAATTTTGGTATTTCTCTTCCGATGAACCACTTTTTAATTACAAGTTGGTGGCTAATGTTTGTTTGTATTTGAATGTGTGTATTGTCCCCCTTATATGTAATTGAAGGATTTATATACCCTGAATTTTTTCCTTTCTGTATCCCACTGTCCTTTTCGTGTTTCAAAAAATAATAAAAAACTTTTGAATTTAAAAAAAAAAAAAAAAAAAAAAAAATGGAATAAAAAATTGACAAAAAAAATCTGAAAAAATAATAAACAAATACTAAAAATAAAAAAAAGCTTTTTGCTGAAAATAAAAATAATAATAAACAGTTGAATAAATAAATATTTATAACAGTTGATAATAATATTTATTTACATTGAATCGAACTGAATCACCAAAAATCAGGGCATTTCGGTACAGTTCGGCGTCTGTGAATAGATTAACCATTACTTCTCTATGGGACAATTTCACTGCCGCCGAAGATCACCAAATTGAGGTGCGCATTATTTATATACATGTTGCAGGGCAGCACTTTTCCCTGTGCTCCCCTCAGCATGAATTAGTAATGTGTGTCCAGAAAAACATGGCCGACCTGGCGACCCCAGTAGGAAGGGGAATCCTGAAGGTGCTTGAAATTTCTGCCAAAGCTTCCATACTCAGTGTCCTGTAACTATAAGCTTTGAACACAGGGTGTCAGTATACACTCATCTTGAAGTGGAATCAGGCTGGAAGCTGGCCGCAATTATAATGTGACGAATGGGAGGCAGGGTGCAGTGGATATGATAAGACGGCTGAGACAACTTGCGATAGAGATATCAAAGGGAACACTACATTCATCACCATTTATAGTGAAAGGAGGGTACCAGGTGCGCTGTGAAAGGGTGTGTTACACATGGGTACCACCTACAGTAACGGGAATGTGTTATCTGGCCAAATTGATCCCAATCCAGAGGGTAAGGGGAGAAGACACCAATTCAGACACAACACTCCACCCTAGGTACCCACTGGTGTTTGAGAGACAGAAGAGGGAGCTATTCCAGAAAGCGGATCGAATATGGGCATGGCTTCCAGCATGGACTGGATGGGGAAGAGAGTTGATGGCGAGGATGAACAGTTATGCCAGTTTGATGGATGAGATTTTGAATAAGACTAGTATGGATATTCAGTTACTGAATCTGGAAGTACGGGAGATACGAAAGGTACAAATGATACATGATATGGCACTGGAACAGAACAGTGCGGCTCTGAATGGATTGTGTGAGATGACGATGCACTACGAATGTTGCACTTTCATCAAGAACACTACACATGACGTCCCTGACTATTACCAGGTAATCCAAGATCACCAGGAGAAGGTAGCACAGTTACAGAACACAGCAAGGAGGATCGCTGCTGAAGGTTGGAATCCACTCCGTGGGTTCGGAGCAATCGGAGATTGGTTCAGATCCATCCTGAGATTTATTTCACAGATTGGATCCATGATTCTGATGGTGGTGGTGATCTTGGTCGTAGGGACACTACTGTACCGCATAGGGCTCTGCCTCTGGCCACTATACAAGAGGGCACTGACACCCACACAGACACAGAAGATACCACTAATTATCCCACAAGACATGTTCCCAACAAAAATAGGTCCCCCAAAGTATGAGGAATTTAAGAATAATAATAGTGAGGTGTAATGGCTACAAGTCTCAGGAGAAGAACCTGAGGCTTGAGCCAAGGGGGGAATGAAGTGGAATCAGGCTGGAAGCTGGCCGCCATTATAAGCCAGGCGGCCATCTTGTTCAGAATATTGGTTCACTTGAAAATAACTAGGTAGGTTTTAGCTGAAACTAGATTGAAGCATACGTAGAAATTTAGGAATGTGTTAGATTAGCAGAAAAGCAATTAAAGTCTGAGAAAGATCTAGGCTGTTCCTGGCACGAAGGGACAGAATGAGAAGTGGATACACCAAGGTCACAGAGGCCCGCAGAGAGACAAAGAGAAGTATAGAAGATAGACCAGGTGTTACCCGTAACAAATAAACACAGGCGCTAGGGAGGCGAGCACAGCCCGGACTGAATGTAGTAGCTATTCATGATCTGTCGAAACTAACATGAAGTTTGCCAATTTACGGCCAATGTAATGGAATGTCTTTGTATTAGACTAAGGGAGGCATTAACCCACGTGGGGTGGAATAGTGTCACCGGGAGGTGGGCTAATTGGGATGTACCTAATTATGTATTCGTGGTATAAGACCCCTTGTCGGGGTAAAATCGGGGCTTAGTCTTTGCGATTCAATCCTGTCTGAGCATCTGTGATATCACAATAAAGTTTGCCTTTCCTGAAGAGACTCGTGTTCAGACAATCCTTGCTCGTGTCCGGTCCGGCCTCGTCCCGAGTGAACCAAGTGGATTCTGGTAACAATCTCTTTGTGGGTGTTATTATTATTTTAATAGCACATGCAGGGCCTTATAATAAAGTGCTCTGATCCAAGGGCTGCCAGGCTGAATCCCTGGTGACCTGCCTTGATTTCCTTCCTGCAGCATATGAACTATACATGTAGCAGGGCAGCACTTTTCCCTGTGCTCCCCCTCTGCATGAAATAGCAATACGTGTCCTGTTCAGGAAAACATGGCTGACCTGTTAACCCTATGAGGGGTGCCTCACAGACCACTCTGACTTTAACCCTCACTCTCTGGCCAGAGGTGGACTGCATATACGTTACCAGAACCTCCATGTTTCCTGGACATGTAAAACATACTAATGCTGACAGAAAATTAGACATTCTCTTTTATTCCAGCACTGTGTTAGTTAATATTTATTCATCAGGCATCCATGTTTCCAGCACTGCGTGAGTTAATAGTTAACCCATGTAGTACTGGAAACATGCTGATTAATAGTCATTCAGCAGGTTCAATGTTTTCCAGCAGTGTGTGGGTTAATATTTATTCAACAGGTTGGTTCCCTTGTTTCCAGCACTCTGTGGGTTAATAGTTTATCAACGGGCTCCCTTGTTTCCAGCGCTGTGTGGGTTAATAGTCATTCAGCAGGTTCCTTTGTTTTCCAGCGCTGTGTGGGTTAATAGTCATTCAGCAGGTTCCCTTGTTTTCCAGCGCTGTGTGGGTTAATAGTGATTCAGCAGGTTCCCTTGTTTTCCAGCGCTGTGTGGGTTAATAGTCATTCAGCAGGTTCCCTTGTTTTCCAGCGCTGTGTGGGTTAATAGTCATTCAGCAGGTTCTCTTGTTTGGGGGGGGGGGTTGCCTGCCTGGTGGTTGTTTACACAAAGGGGCATTCTATCGGTTTTTCGAGTCTGGTAAAAGAAGTATTTTAGCAACTAAAAATAAATATTTATTTTCTTCCTAGAAAGTGTTAATCTCATTTATTCAAACCTGCCATACTGCGGTCTATAATCCTGCCAGCCCTGTGTCTATAATCCTGCCAGCCCGGTGTCTATAATCCTACCGGCCCGCAGTGTCTATAATCCTACCAGCCCACAGTGTCTATATAATCCTGCCAGCCCGGTGTCTATATAATCCTACCAGCCCACAGTGTCTATATAATCCTGCCAGCCCGGTGTCTATAGTCCTACCAGCCCACAGTGTCTATATAATCCTGCCAGCCCGGTGTCTATAGTCCTACCAGCCCACAGTGTCTATATAATCCTGCCAGCCCGGTGTCTATAATCCTACCAGCCCGCAGTGTCTATAATCGTGCTAGCCCGGTGTCTATAATCCTACCAGCCCGCAGTGTCTATAATCCTGCCAGCCCGGTGTCTATAATCCTACCAGCCCACAGTGTCTATATAATCCTGCCAGCCCGGTGTCTATAATCCTACCAGCCCGCAGTGTCTATAATCCTGCCAGCCCGGTGTCTATAATCCTGCCAGCCTGGTGTCTATAATCCTACCAGCCCACAGTGTCTATAATCCTGCCAGCCCTGTGTCTATAATCCTACCAGCCCACAGTGTCTATAATCCTACCAGCCCGGTGTCTATAATCCTACCAGCCCGCAGTGTCTATAATCCTGCCAACCCGTTGTCTATAATCCTGCCAGCCCGTTGTCTATAATCCTGTCAGCCTGGTGTCTATAATCCTACCTGCCCGCAGTGTCTATAATCCTGCCAGCCCGCAGTGCCTATAATCCTGCCAGCCCGGTGTCTATAATCCTGCCAACCCGGCGTCTATAATGCTGCCACCCCACAGCATGTATAATCCATACGCTGCAGGTAAGAAATCAAAAATGATTCCCAGGTGACCTGCCATGATTTTCTTCCTGCAGCATATGAATTATGCATGGTGCAGGGCAGCACTTCCCCCTGTGCTCCCCCTCTGTATGAAATAGTAATATGTGTCCAGGAAAACATGGCCGACCTGGCAGCCCTACCACAGGGTCACTCAAACAAACTGTGACATTTTGGATTTGTCAATAAAGTTTCTTTAGAACGCGTAACACACGTATACAGCAACATTACAGTGAAACGTTTCTGGGGATTTTATTCATTTTATTTTTTTTCATTTAATGAGTTTAATTTACTTTTTCAACATTTTTAAAACATTTTTATGTTTTCCTCCCGTAGCGTTTTATTTTCTTTTTGTGACAGTCACTGTGTCGCTCGCGGCGCCGGCTGCCAGGTCGGCCATGTTTTCCTGGACACTTCTTACTATTTCATGCAGAGGGTGAGCGCAGGAAAAGTGCTGCCCCGTAACATGTATAATTCATATGCTGCAGAAAGCAAATCAAGGCAGGTCACCTGGGACTCCTTACACGCAGCGTATGGATTATACATGCTGCAGGGTGACATTTTTCATGCTCTACCCCTCAGCATGAATAAAATAAATGTGTCCAGGAAACCATGGCTGATCTGGCAGCCGTACGCACGGCTCCGGTTGTTATGTCATACCGGTTGGGTCGCTTTGTGCTGTCAGTGATAAGGGACTGGGCGTGTTTTTCTTCCCCTCCCATTGTCACCCTGTGTGTATCAGAGCGGCCATTGTCTCCCGTTGCCCCGGAGACGCTAATAACACAATCCGTGCGGCGTCCCGTGGCCGCGCTCCCCCCCCCACCTGACATGTACGTTCGTACAAGCTGAGCAGACGCCGCTTCATAGAGACTTTCACTATTTTTTGGTGGGGAAAGTGAAACAAACACGAAATTTCCACTTAAAATCACTGTCACCTCACAAACTTCCCAAAAACATGAGAAATTCCCCAAATTTCTGACTCTGGGAGGAAAAAAAATCCAGTGACTGAAAGGAAGAATATTTTAGTGATTTTTTTTATCTCTTTTTGTTGTTTTGTCGTTTTTGCCAAAACAGATTTAGTGATTTATTTTATTAAATTCGAGACTTTATTATTATTTTTTCCAGTTTTCACACTTTAATTTCTTCACTTATTTTCTATTCACCGCCCGCACAGCCGGCAGCCGCCGGAGCGCAGGATGTCTCGCCGCCGTCTGGAAGAAGCTCTCCTCAGATCCAAGGAGATGGAGGGCTCTGGCGAGGATGAGGAATACTCTGAGCTTTTCGTCAGGCACCGCGTTCACCTCGATAAAGATCCGCACAGTATCTACAGCCTGCGCTTCTCACCGAACGGCAAGCAGCTCTGCGTGGGCTTTGGAAACGGAGCCATCCAGGTAACGAGTCCATGGGGGGGGGGGGTTTCACCTGTGAATATGCAGGCGGTTAATATTCACACCACGTTCTGCACCAGCATGCAACTCTGCAACCACCGGACGTGCACACTGCAAACCTGTCATGTGACCTGCTTGCTGCATATAGTAAATAAAGGAGTGCTGCGCTTCGCGTAACATGGACAGCATAGCTCATTGCGCTGTGCTGTGTTACGGAGCTGGCGCAGCTCCTCATTGAGCTCTGTGCTGTTACGGAGCCGGCGCAGCTCCTCATTGAGCTCTGTGCTGTGTAGCGGTGTTGACGTGGCTCCTCATTGAGCTTTGCTGTGTTACGGAGCTGGCGCAGCTCCTCATTGAGCTCTGTGCTGTGTAACTGAGCTGGTGCTGCTATTCATTGAGCTCTGTGCTGTGTAACGGAGCCAGTGCTGCTCCTCATTGAGCTCTGTGCTGTGTAGCAGTGCTGGCACGGCTCCTCATTGAGCTCTGTGCTGTGTAGTGGTGCCAGCGCTGCTCCTCCTTGCACTCTGTGCTGTGTAGCATATGCTCCTCATTGCGCTCTGTGCTGTGTAGCAGTGCTGGCGCGGCTCCTCATTGCGCTCTGTGCTATGTAGCGGTGCCAGCGTGGCTCCTCATTGAGCTCTGTGCTGTGAAGCGGCGCTGGCACGGCTCCTCATTGAGCTCTGTGCTGTGTAGCGGTGCTGGCGCGGCTCCTCATTGAGCGCTGTGCTGTGTAGCGGTGCTGGCGCGGCTCCTCATTGAGCTCTGTGCTGTGTAGCGGTGCTGGCGCGGCTCCTCATTGAGCGCTGTGCTGTGTAGCGGTACTGGCGCGGCTCCTCATTGAGCTCTGTGCTGTGTAGCGGTGCTGGCGCGGCTCCTCATTGAGCTCTATGCTGTGTAGCGTTGCTGGCGCGGCTCCTCATTGAGCTCTGTGCTGTGTAAAGGATGCATGTTTCTCCTTGTTTCAGATTTTAAACGTTGATAACGGGCACGTGGATAGGACCCTGTTTTCTGGCCACCGATCCCGCCAGCCAATCACTGCCCTGCACTACCACCCCAAGAGCGAGAACCTCCTGGTCGCGGCCGGTGCCGACGGACTGGTCTCCACATACGACATCAAGGCACAGATCAACGTTTGCTCACTGACAGGTCCGTGATGTCACTATCCGCCTCTCCAGCCTGGAACCTGCTTATAGGCGTCCTGGCTATTCTCGGCACTACATGGCTCAGAACTACATGTCCCATAATGCTCAGTCAGCTTCACGACTGTCTGGGATCTAGAACTGTGTTGGAAGTGTTCCCACAAGCTCTACTGGGTATTACTGGGAGCTGGGGTACTTGAGGACCATGTTTGGGAACCACTGCTCTAGATTGTAAACTCCTGTGAGCCGGGCCCTCTGCTCCTCTAGATTGTAAGCTCCTGTGAGCCGGACCCTCTGCTCCTCTAGATTGTAAACTCCTGTGAGCCGGGCCCTCTGCTCCTCTAGATTGTAAACTCCTGTGAGCCGGACCCTCTGCTCCTCTAGATTGTAAGCTCCTGTGAGCCGGACCCTCTGCTCCTCTAGATTGTAAGCTCCTGTGAGCCGGACCCTCTGCTCCTCTAGATTGTAAACCCTGTGAGCCGGGCCCTCTGCTCCTCTAGATTGTAAACTCCTGTGAGCCGGACCCTCTGCTCCTCTAGATTGTAAGCTCCTGTGAGCCGGACCCTCTGCTCCTCTAGATTGTAAGCTCCTGTGAGCCGGACCCTCTGCTCCTCTAGATTGTAAACTCCTGTGAGCCGGGCCCTCTGCTCCTCTAGATTGTAAAATCCTGTGAGCTGGACCCTCTGCTCCTCTAGATTGTAAGCTCCTGTGAGCCGGGCCTCTGCTCCTCTAGATTGTAAGCTCCTGTGAGCCGACCCTCTGCTCCTCTAGATTGTAAACTCCTGTGAGCCGGACCCTCTGCTCCTCTAGATTGTAAACTCCTGTGAGCCGGACCCTCTGCTCCTAGATTGTAAGCTCCTGTGAGCCAGGCCCTCTGCTCCTCTAGATTGTAAGCTCCTGTGAGCCGGACCCTCTGCTCCTCTAGATTGTAAACTCCTGTGAGCCGGACCCTCTGCTCCTCTAGATTGTAAGCTCCTGTGAGCCGGGCCCTCTGCTCCTCCTAGATTGTAAAATCCTATGAGCCGGACCCTCTGCTCCTCCTAGATTGTAAGCTCCTGTGAGCCGGGCCCTCTGCTCCTCCTAGATTGTAAACTCCTGTGAGCCGGACCCTCTGCTCCTCTAGATTGTAAGCTCCTGTGAGCCGGGCCCTCTGCTCCTCTAGATTGTAAGCTCCTGTGAGCCGGACCCTCTGCTCCTCTATAGATTGTAAGCTCCTGTGAGCCGGGCCTCTGCTCCTCTAGATTGTAAGCTCCTGTGAGCCGGACCCTCTGCTCCTCTAGATTGTAAGCTCCTGTGAGCGGGCCCTCTGCTCCTCCTAGATTGTAAGCTCCTGTGAGCCGGACCCTCTGCTCCTCTAGATTGTAAGCTCCTGTGAGCCGGACCCTCTGCTCTCTAGATTGTAAACTCCTGTGAGCCGGACCTCTGCTCCTCTAGATTGTAAGCTCCTGTGAGCCAGGCCCTCTGCTCCTCTAGATTGTAAGCTCCTGTGAGCCGGACCCTCTGCTCCTCTAGATTGTAAACTCCTGTGAGCCGGACCCTCTGCTCCTCTAGATTGTAAGCTCCTGTGAGCCAGGCCCTCTGCTCCTCTAGATTGTAAGCTCCTGTGAGCCGGACCTCTGCTCCTCTAGATTGTAAAATCCTATGAGCCGGACCCTCTGCTCCTCTAGATTGTAAGCTCCTGTGAGCCGGGCCCTCTGCTCCTCTAGATTGTAAGCTCCTGTGAGCCGTACTCTGCTCCTCTAGATTGTAAGCTCCTGTGAGCCGGACCTCTGCTCCTCTAGATTGTAAGCTCCTGTGAGCCGGGCCTCTGCTCCTCTAGATTGTAAACTCCTGTGAGCCGGACCCTCTGCTCCTCTAGATTGTAAGCTCCTGTGAGCCGGACCCTCTGCTCCTCTAGATTGTAAACTCCTGTGAGCCGGGCCCCTTTGCTCCTCTAGATTGTAAGCTCCTGTGAGCCGGACCCTCTGCTCCTCTAGATTGTAAGCTCCTGTGAGCCGGGCCCTCTGCTCCTCTAGATTGTAAGCTCCTGTGACCCGGACCCTCTGCTCCTCTAGATTGTAAGCTCCTGTGAGCCGGACCCTCTGCTCCTCTAGATTGTAAGCTCCTGTGAGCCGGACCCTCTGCTCCTCTAGATTGTAAACTCCTGTGAGCCGGGCCCTCTGCTCCTCTAGATTGTAAGCTCCTGTGACCGGACCCTCTGCTCTCTAGATTGTAGCTCCTGTGAGCCGGACCCTCTGCTCCTCTAGATTGTAAGCTCCTGTGAGCCGGACCCTCTGCTCCTCTAGATTGTAAACTCCTGTGAGCCGGGCCCTCTGCTCCTCTAGATTGTAAGCTCCTGTGAGCCGGACCCTCTGCTCCTCTAGATTGTAAACTCCTGTGAGCCGGGCCTCTGCTCCTCTAGATTGTAAACTCCTGTGAGCCGGACCCTCTGCTCCTCTAGATTGTAAGCTCCTGTGAGCCGGACCTCTGCTCCTCTAGATTGTAAGCTCCTGTGAGCCGGACCCTCTGCTCCTCTAGATTGTAAACTCCTGTGAGCCGGCCCTCTGCTCCTCTAGATTGTAAGCTCCTGTGAGCCGGGCCCTCTGCTCCTCTAGATTGTAAACTCCTGTGAGCCGGACCCTCTGCTCCTCTAGATTGTAAGCTCCTGTGAGCCGGGCCCTCTGCTCCTCTAGATTGTAAGCTCCTGTGAGCCGGGCCCTCTGCTCCTCTAGATTGTAAACTCCTGTGAGCCGGGCCCTCTGCTCCTCTAGATTGTAAACTCCTGTGAGCCGGACCCTCTGCTCCTCTAGATTGTAAGCTCCTGTGAGCCGGACCCTCTGCTCCTCTAGATTGTAAGCTCCTGTGAGCCGGACCCTCTGCTCCTCTAGATTGTAAACTCCTGTGAGCCGGGCCCTCTGCTCCTCTAGATTGTAAAATCCTGTGAGCTGGACCCTCTGCTCCTCTAGATTGTAAGCTCCTGTGAGCCGGGCCCTCTGCTCCTCTAGATTGTAAGCTCCTGTGAGCCGGACCCTCTGCTCCTCTAGATTGTAAACTCCTGTGAGCCGGACCCTCTGCTCCTCTAGATTGTAAACTCCTGTGAGCCGGGCCCTCTGCTCCTCTAGATTGTAAACTCCTGTGAGCCGGACCCTCTGCTCCTCTAGATTGTAAGCTCCAGTGAGCCGGACCCTCTGCTCCTCTAGATTGTAAGCTCCTGTGAGCCGGGCACGCTGCATCTCCTGCTCTGGTTTCTCAGATTGTTTGTGATTTTGTTACTTTATTGTTCGGCGCTGCAGACACTGTTGGCGCTATATAACGGTACATGATAGGTTAAATGGGATGCACAGATGATGAAGATGAGAATCGATGCTCTCGCTTTGTTCTTGTTCCTCTGATAACATTTCTTTTTCTGTTTAATCCTGCGCTTCAGAGCCGGAGAATGAGATTAACGCCTTGGATTTCTGCATGGACGGCAGCGTGTTTGCCACGGCCGGGAAGGACCGCAACATCCGGCTGTATGATAGTCACACCAACGAGGTATCTGTGCACAGGGGCCCAAACATGACCAGAATGGGATTCTTTAAAAGGGACGCACTGAGCAGCGTGACCCCTCAAAGCTATCTGAGCGGTCAGTGACCCGACTTCTCTAACCCCTTGGTGGGATGGTTATGGAGGGCTGTTTCAGCCCTCCGAGAGCAGGGGCTTAGTCCTGCGCAGAAGCTAAGTGCTGATCTCCTGCGTTTAATGTCTGGATAACGCGGCTGCCAATAGTGCTCAGTGCGCTCGCCCGGCATTGAGATCCATTGATTGTCTGGCTCCCCTTGTTGACATGACTCGCTCCAGCTGTATCCGCGTCAGCCCCCAGCGTGGGGAACATAATGATGCGTGTAATATGCAGGCGGCATCCTATACAGAGACCCCCTGTGTATTCCCCGGGGTCACCTTGTCTCTCATCGGCTCTCGCTGCAGGTATTAAACCTGATCGAAGCTCCGCACACTTTGTATAATGACGACACGACGCTGACGATCGGCCACACTCGCAGGATCTTCGCTCTGAAGTTTCACCCGGCAGAGCATCACGTCTTCCTGACCGGAGGCTGGGACGATTCCATCAAGGTCAGTGCAACGTATCCTCCTGAATAGCTGCCGCATACATAAGATACAGCCGTTATAGCTGGGCCACCTGTGTTCATGCAGGTATCGGCTCCACCCGCGCGGCTCTCGGGAATTAACTTTTCAATTGGCCTGAAAATTTACATTTTTTTTTTGTAATTTGCTGCGTTTCTCGGCGGAGAGAATAAATGATATTAAAGTCACTGTCACTGCAACACAAACTGCGCTCATGCATAGAGAAGCACCGGGGGAGGGGGGATACAGAGCTGCCATTAAATGGACACGACCATTAACATACGCTGTAACCAGGTCACTGGTACATTACAAGCAAAAACACGACATAAAACACATTATTAACCACATTATAAAACACACGCTGCTGTTTTTTTTTTCTTTGTTTGAAGTAATTTCATGTAAAGAGGGAAAAATAAAGTAAGGGTTTTTTTTATTTTCTGTTTCTATTTTGTGGATTTTTCCATTGACCAACATCTTATGGCAAGTCTCACTTTACAGCTGTGCTGTAGGATAAAGCAGTAGTGAGGAGGAGGGAATGTTAGACAAGGCTGCATGGGGATCTATTGTATTGTCTAGGCTACCTGAGATAAGAGCTCGCAGCTGATTGAGATGAGACAGGGAGCTTAAAAGCCTTCTAATCTACCTCCTGGTGATGTCCTTTGAATACATCCCACACAATACAATGATGTGAGTCGGTGACTGACCCATTCACTCCATTCTATGGCCAAAGCCACACAGTGAGGAGCAAGTGATGGAAAGATACAACACAAAATATCACACAATGGATGCACCCAGGGACACATATAGAGGAAAATCTCACACAATGGATGCGCCCAGTGACACATATAGAGGAAAATATCACACAATGGATGCACCCAGTGACACATATAGAGGAAAATATCACACAATGGATGCACCCAGTGACACATATAGAGGAAAATATCACACAATGGATGCACCCAGTGACACATATAGAGGAAAATATCACACAATGGATGCACCCAGTGACACATATAGAGGAAAATATCACACAATGGATGCATCCAATGACACATATAGAGGAAAATATCACACAATGGATGCACCCAGTGACACATATAGAGGGAAATATTTTATGAACTAAACATACTGTACAAGAGAAAAACAAAGCACATGTAAGATATCAACAACATAAGATAAACACAATAAGGACATTTCATTATATTTTTGGTGCTGGCCCTTTAAACATGGTGTGTGTGTGTGTGTGTGTGTATCTGCAGGGCTGACAGAAAAGGGTAAATCATAGAGTATTAAGATTCCGGCAATGGGAGATCACGGGTCGGTGTCCGCAGGAGAGAGGAGAGACAGATGGCAATGGCAGGATAGAAGAACACTGACACACATGGAGCATGGAATACGACGATTAGTTAGTCACTTATAAAGCACCAACAAATTCCTTAGTGCTGTACAATGGGAGAGACAGAATAACAAATATACATACACATTACACACACGGAACAGAAGGAGAGCGGACCCTGCTCGAGAGTTTACAATCTAGGGAAGGTGGGTGCAGTTAGGGTTACTGGTGATGCACATATGCTGAAAGTATGGTCAATAATTAATTCCAATGTGCGAAGGGAGCGGGCTGGGTGAAACCAGATGCAAAAAATAGAAAAAGGGCGCTAAGACGGCAAAAAGATGGAGGGAATGGTCTCACGGTTTGAGACAGCACGGAAGTTATATTCTCTATAGGCTTCCCCTACAAAACCCACACAAAGAATAGCAACACAGAAAGAATGAGAAAAGCGCCTCTGCAAATCCCACAACCATAAGAGGGCAGATATCACCATATACACACACTCAATATTTATGTACCGTGTATGGTTTAAAACCAGTTGATCACCCTTAGCAGTATATGTATGCTCGTGGTACTTGAATTCCAAAATACATGTAAGAAAAACAAAAATACACACACATTGCGCAGTATATATATACAGATATAATATTCAGCAAATGTGACAATGGTTCACTCACATGGAGTAGAGCCTATAAAGTTCAAGGATCAATATATAAGCAGTGGGTCCCTTCAGGGATGACCCCCTCCCGTCCTCTTGTGTACTTAAGGTGGATCACACAAACCATAAGGAAAAAACACAATAATGGACCATAGCGTAATATGGTTTAGATGAATGGTATACAGATCCCACAGTAGGATAAAACTCACGTGGTTTAGAGCCTGTGCAATATCCACTGGCTCTGTAAATGCGCATAGGTGTAATAGGGATACACCAATCCCCTTTAAAATAATCGGAGGAATCCTTCGCTCTCCAACAAATAAAAATTTATTCAATAAACACAATAAAAAAGTTCCCAAAACGCGTTTGGCTGTAAAAGCAGCTCCATCAGTTGGTTATAAAAGCAAATGAACATTACTTCTACATATATAGGGCACACATTCAAAATTCCAGGTGCAACAAATAAAACAATACTTAATTTTGTCTCGTTTCAATAGAGTTCATTGAAAACGTCCAATGCCTCCGTCCGTCGCTTTTCTCCCTTTACTTCCTGCGTCAGAGATTCCCCCCCCTTCCGGGCGTGTGTTCAGGCGCATGCGCAGGAGATTCCACCAGCAGAGAAACTCCTCCCTCCATACGCCAACCTCCGGGTTCTCCCTTCTCCAGTGCTTGGGCCACCATTTTAAGAGTTCCTTTGCCCTTAAGTTCGTCCTGTAGGTGTGGATCTATTTCCTCATCCACACAGACAATATAGACGAAGTCCGTATATAGCGGCAAATGCCTGCAAAAAATCAGTAGTGGGGCCTCCGGGAACAGACAACCGATATATTGACGATGAATATTGTCTCTAAGGAAAAAATATTTGAAGTTTTAGACCAATATAAATAAACACATTAACTAAGTAGATACCTCCAAAAAATTAAGGATAAAAAAATTAAAAGCTAAATCATATAGAGTATGGAATAGAGAGACATATATATAATATGATAGCCATAGATCTTGTTGTAGAAGACGGATAAGCAGGAGAAGCGGATCCGGTGGCACAGGGTCCCAGTATGATAGTGGATCATCGCTGTCTCCTTACTCGGGGTCCAATCTGGAACTCTGTGTCTGTGCAAAACCTCTCAGCGGTGGATTACTAGGTCTCTGGCAAGTCACCTTATCGATCCCCAGCGTCGGCAAGGCAGCGCCTGCTCTCCGGCCTGGTAACAATTGCTCACAGTCTCACGTGCGTCTTACTCTGTTCACCGCTCGGCTCACACTGGCTCTCCTTTGCACGAGGCTGCGGATGTCCTTTCCTCATTCCCCACCCACTTCCTGTCTCTGCCCCAAAGCATGCTGGAAAACGTAGTCCCATTGTGTCCAGTATAGTTTACATTGCGCTTGTCTCCCTCTGGTGGCCAAACCCAAGCAATACAGCAACAGAGTTTTAAACAGCGCTACATAGCCTACGCAGCTAATGCTAACAATGCAATATTCAATACATACATATAGGGATCAGGTGAAGAATGATTATAAATAGAACCATATAGAATGAATATCAAGCATGGATGATCGAGAACAAACTATTATTCAATTAATAATGTAATGCACAATATATGGATCATCTGAAAGGAAATGACTGGGGCATTAAGATGTCATATACTGTACATGGAGTAAAAGCACCATCAATCTCCTGGATTTGGAAATATATATTAAGGAGGGTAAATTGCAAACTCGCACTCACTTTAAGCCCACTGACGTTAATAGCTTCATCGACATATAAATATACCACGAGCATACATATACTGCTAAGGGTGATCAACTGGTTTTAAACCATACACGGTACATAAATATTGAGTGTGTACATGGTGATATCTGCCCTCTTATGGTTGTGGGATTTGCAGAGGCGCTTTTCTCATTCTTTCTGGGTGAAACCAGAAGTGATTTTATTTAACCGTTTCTGCAATGACACACAAAGCATGACTTCAGTTCTGGTAGGATTTGCACTTGAATCTTGTTCCTTATACCTTAATACACATTTAGATATATAACAGTAACATTCACCTACGCAGGACTAACGTTCTTATAGAAAATAATAAACAATTAAACATGTACAGATATGATTACTCAATCTACATTATAGTAGGCTAATGGTGCAATATAATCAATACAATATACCATGAGATCCATCACATTCTCTGTATGCTGGTGCTCTATAACACATCAGTACAACCCACTGACATCTGTATACTGTCTGATCTAATTCCCAGCAGTAGCAACAGCCTTTTTTAACTACAGGGATGTGAATTGAATCACTTTTGCCCTGTTTATAACCCTGGATATGCTCTCTCTTACCTGCAACACAAAGCATACCTACCAGAAACAGAAGCTCTGCTCTTTTGTTCCTCCCTGCTAAGGGAAACATCTTGCATGAACACGTGCTCATCATTCAGGCTTTTCACTCTGCTGCCATCTACTGGTGGTTTAATAGAAATGCCATTAGTTTACTTTATCAGAGGTTTATTTTAATGGGTACCTGATTTTGACATACCTTACACTGGCACATAGGTTAAGAGTATAAGGGGCTTTGCCACGTAGTGATAGGGTGGACGTGGCATACTCAGTGGCCGGTGGAAGTGGCAGAGCCGGGCACTGAGTGAGAAAATTTAATTGCGGTATAATTTTGTGTGTCTGGTCTCATCGCTGGAATTCCGCATTACTTTATCTGTCGCTTTAGGTTTGGGACAAGCGGATACTGAGGGAAGCGCAGAGACTGATACCCGGCCCTCACATCTGCGGCCCCGGGATCGACATCCAGGTTAGAGCGTGGGCTGATTGATGTGTGAAGGGGGGGGGTGCATCCCATTGCTAAAGGCCTGAAACCGTATCGTTCCTCGAGGCTAGGTTTCCCAGTACATGAGGGCACCGCTTTCATATCACACCCCTAGTGGTAGACCCCTTTATGGGCAGCGCTCTCGCACAGCACAGTCCTGATAGCGGGATTCATACCGGGGCTGTGCTGCCTGAGAGCCCGAGCTGCCATCCTCACAGCAGTGCAGTCAGAGACTCGGGCTCTGCTACTGATCCTTTATAAGGTGGCGGACGGTGCACAGCAAGCTCTCACGGGTCATGAATGAGCTATAAGACAGGGGGTCTCAAACTCCGACCCCCAGATTTATTTATTTATAAAGGATTTTACCAGGAAGGATACATTGAGATTTCTCTCGTTTTCAAGTATGTCCTGGGTTCAAGAACATTGAAGTGTTACAGTTACAGAAATACAAAAGTAATAAATGCAAGATATTAACACAAAACAAATATACAGGTTAACAGAATGTTTCTGAACTACAACTCCCATGATTTCATGGCAATCTGTTGCATTCAAGGAATTCTGGGAATTGTAGGCACCAGCATCTGATATAAGACACCATGAGCAGGAGAATGGAAAGTGCCCACTAGCACTCCGAATTATATCAGTAAATAAGGCTTGGATTGGCCTTTGTTAAAGGTCTACGACAGAAACCTTGAAACTGCTACATAACACCAATGAAGCGGTCACGGTGCCTGGAGCGACATTTTAACATTTCTAAGTTTCTTCTAAAGTCCATCTTTTTCACTGAAAAGGCAAATTCTCGCATGAGGTGGTGGCGTGGGACACATACAGGCGACTGGTCGTCTTCGCTCCATGTGTTCAGCCCGTGTTCTTTTATGTACACTGATTTGTTTTCAGGGCGACAGAATAATCACCGCGTCGTGGGCGGCGCGCAGCGCGCTCCAGCTCTGGGATTTCCGCAGCGGAAAGCATTTACAGGACGTCCCGTTCCCGGCGGCCACCATGCAGGGCGAGTTTCTCTACGCTGCCAAATTCTGCAGCGACAACACTGTCCTCGCGGGAGGCAGCGGCACGTGCACCGCGTGCGCCATCAACCTGAACACTCAGGAGGTAAGAGGCGGTCTTACAGGAGGTGTGTGTTTATGTGTGAGTTAATTGTGCGAATATGTGTTTGTGCTCGTGTGTGTTATTGTGTTTGTGTGAATGTGTGAGTATTTGCATGATCTTGTGTGTGATTGCTTGATCATATTTGTGGGAATGTGTTTGTGTGATTGTGTTCAGGTGTGTTTGTGAATGTGTTTGTGTGATAGTGTTCATGTGTGTTTGTGAATGTGTTTGTGTGATAGTGTTCATGTGTGTTTGTGAATGTGTTTGTGTGATAGTGTTCATGTGTGTTTGTGAATGTGTTTGTGTGATTGTTCATGTGTGTTTGTGAATGTGTTTGTGTGATTGTTCATGTGTGTTTGTGAATGTGTTTGTGTGATTGTGTTCATGTGTGTTTGTGAATGTGTTTGTGTGATAGTGTTCATGTGTGTTTGTGAATGTGTTTGTGTGATAGTGTTCATGTGTGTTTGTGAATGTGTTTGTGTGATTGTGTTCATGTGTGTTTGTGTGAAAGTGTTTGTGAATCTGTTCATGTGTGATTGTGTTAGTGCTCGTGTGTTATTGTGTGTATTTGCATGATCATGTGTTATTGTGAGTGTGTCTCACTGTAACAATACGGACATTGCATTTTTTTGGTGGTACTGGCCCTTTAAGTGCTGAAGGGCAGATATAATCCTACCTGTATGGGCTGGAGCGTTTTGCTTTATTCGGGCTCCACGTGCGCCCATACAACGCGCTCTATGAGAAGCGTAAGACTGGGATCAACCAGCTCTGTAGGAACTCCATTTCCCATGATGCTTAGCTCGCATCCTGGTCCTGATGCTGCTGACATTTGTTCTAGTAAGGCTAGGGACAGATGAGCGCATTTTCTGCGGCCACCGTCAAAATGTACGTCGATGCGTGCGCACGCATTTTTTCACGGAATACGCTTAAGTGGTCAGACGATGCGCAATTCTGGACGTATTTCATGACGATGGGGTGAAAAGAAGTCTAGGGAAATCCGGCTGTTTGAACGTTATGTTGGCCGCACACTAGCAGCGTCTGACATCTCCTAATCACGCACACACGCTGCTATGCGGCCGCAGCGCACTCTGTACGTCAGTACCAGCGGTTTAACGTTCTCGAAAAAATGCGTTCATTTTCCACTTGCGTTGCGCAGCCGGACTTTTGTGCGACCGTACTTCGTATATTGGCTGTCATTGCCCGTCATCTGCTGCTAGTGCGGCCGTGATTATGTGCGCCAGAACGCGCGTTCGCACTGCCTCAGTCTGACCCTAGCCTAAGTGACCTGGAAAGATTTTTAACTTTTTTTTTCCTTTGCAGATGCTCGGGGACATCTCCCTGTCCAATAAGGCCGTCCAGACGGTGGAGGCTGTCCCCGGGGGCCGAGTCGTGGCAGTTGCCGGAGTTGCAGGAAATCTTCAGATTGCAGAGTTGTGTTAAAGCAGAATAAGTTCCAAACTACGTGTCTAATAATCCCCAGATGATGCCATGGAGGGTCGATAGCCCAGACCGCCGTGCAGGGATCCGTGCTTACATGTCGGCCCTTGTATGTCACGATTTTCCTTTAAGATACATTTTACTTGTTGAATACAGGTTTATGCAAAGGATCTTTGCCTCTGTGTCCCTTTTTGTCCACCAGTTGTGCGCGCCGCATGCGCAGACCACAGCCTGAACTACAGTGTATAGCAGAGGAAAGCAAACCAGACCCTCCAGATGTCTTGGAACTACGTCTCCCATGATGCCAGGCGACTCCGTAGATTGGCTGAGCCTCGTGGGGAAAAAATGTAACATAATGTGTGAAGGTTCTGCTATAAATATGACTTCAAATCGTGTTTAAAAGTAACGAGCAAAAAAAAATGGCAAAAATGTGGTTCGCGCACTGGGTGAAATGACTCGGAAATGCATCCTGATGGGGTAAGACAGGGGAGAGCAACCTTGGCCCACCAGATGAGGGAGATGTGGTTGGGAAACATCTGGTGGGCCAAGGATGCTGATCCACGGCCTAAACGATCTGATCGGCAGCTGGAGAGAAAAACCATGGTGGATTACAACTCCCAAAATGCTAAGTCAGCTACAATCACCGATCAGAGAGGATCATGGGAATTGTTGTCGGTGAATATTGGATGCTAAGGGCAATCTTGGCACGCAGCTGCGGAGCGTTGCAGTCACACTAAGGTTCAGGACGGGATTTACATTTCAGGAGCCTGTAGGCACAGAATAGCCGAACTCGCTTCCTTTGGAAATAATTACATTTAAAATAAATAAATAAAGAGTTGTGTGAAAAATGTTTTTTTTTATGAATAAATGTTTTTAAAAAAGTATTTTTTCTAACACCGTTTTATAACAATTTTTTTCTTTAGTTTTATAGAGAAAGGTGCGTTTCTCTATAAAACAACAAAAAATTGTGTTAAAAATAAATAATTTTATTTTTCTTAAATATTTTTGTTTTTTTTTAAAACTGTAAAACTAAAAACTTCTAAAACGCGGCTCTTTTTAAACGCGTTGAGCCGGACTAGCAAGTTTTCCCATCAGACTGGTCCAGAACCTAAGGATTGATGATTGACTGGGTCCCTAGTTCCGGTTGGTCACTTCACGCATACTTGAGGGGTTAATCAATAAGAGCCGAACTTGCTGCCGAATTGCACCTCTGTATGAATTTCACGGCTATTCAGAAAGCTGGCAATTCGCCAAATATTATCAAATTGCCAGCAAAATACGGTGCAATTCGCCTAAGGCTAGGGTCAGACGAACGTATTTTTCACGTTCGTTTAGCCGCACGAAATCACGGCCGTGCTAGCAGCAAATGACGTCCAATGCTGGGGAACACACGACGAACGGCCGCACGAAAGTTCGTCCGTGCAACGCAAGTGGCAAACGAACGCATTTTTTCGAGAACGTCAAACCGCTAGTACTGACGTACAGAGTGCGCAGCTGCGGCATAGCGGCGTGTGTGCGTGATTGGGAGACGTCAGACGCTGCTAATGTCCGGCCAACATAACGTCCAGACGCAAAAAGTGTTTTATTGATGATCCGTACAAAATCACGGACGAAAAGGCGCATCGTATGACCGCTATCGCGTATTCCAGGAAAAAATACGTACGTTCGAACGCACTTTTTCACGGACAACGTGAAAAATGCATTCGTCTGACCCTAGCCTTAGAACGCCGCAATTCGGCAGCAGTGAAATCCCCACAGAGAAGTAATGGTTCATTTATTTGCAGACACCGAACTGCAGCGAAATATCAGTGAAATGCCCTGATTTTCAGTGCTTCAGTTCGGCAGGCGATTCCTGTAAGTTTTATCGGGAAAAAAATATTGTTTTTACTAATTTTTTTTATTCAACCTTTTATTTTCATTTGCAGCAAAAAGTCTTTTTATATATTTATTTTTTTGAATTTTCTTTCTTTTTTTTTAGTAATTTTTCTGGATTTTTTTGACAAAATTTTTGATTCTTGTTTTTTTTATTTAGTTAATTAAAAGGCGTTTTTTTATTCTGTAAGAGACCTTTTTATTATTATTTAATTATGTTGCTGTTATTTGCCAAAAACATAGTTCCACGGATTCTCTGCCGTGATGCCATGGCCTCCGAGGTGACGACAGGACGTCATTTGCATGGCCTTTAATCAAAAAACTCCATATACATAAACAAATCCCTGCCTGCACAACGAGTCCCATCTCATCGATGTCGTTTTGTAATGCCCCTTGATTTCCAGTGGAGCGCGCAGCCTGCCGTCCCGTCACGTGGATTTGCGTGGCGCAGGGAAGGCTGACAGTGACGCATCATTAATTTCTTTATATGACAGGTAAAGCATAAAACCACCCTGCGATCCAACCAGTGAGGAACCCGCCGCTTCAAAGTCAGGATGCTTCACCGGCCTTTCCTGTTTTACTTCTCAGTTGCAGGAATTATCATAGTTTTCGGACTGACAGTCAGCATAGTCTTCATGGTGGCCACTATCATCCACTGGTGGCAGAGGAGACACCTGAAGCCCTGTGACTGACTCTTCACCATGTTGGCGGTTGTCCGATGCCTTCATTACGTTTCCATGATTTTCCTGATTCCGGTGTTCTTTGGCTGCTTTCGAGACGTCGTCAAGGGTCCTCTTAAATTTGTCTTCACGGTGGCTTTTGTCCTTACGGACTTCTCCTCCCTCTGGATCGCGACCTGGCTCTGCGTCTTGTACTTCATCAACATCTCCACGTTCCACAACCCTCTTGTCTTGCGACTGAGACTCCGAGTGCCATCGCTGTTGCTACCGATGGTCGTCGGCTCCACGTCCCTCTCGTTCGCATTGGCCGTTATCTCCTGGAACGTCACGGACCTATTGACCTCCCTCAACTTCTTCTCTGTAAACATCAGTGTTGGGTGCAGGTTCCGATCTATCATGGCTTCATACGTGGTTGGACATTTCTTTCCTTTCTTAGTGCTGTCAGTTTTATCCTGCATTTTATCGTGTACACTCGTAGCGCACATCATTCGATAAAGCACCTCACCGGACACGCCAGACCGCAAGTCAATGTCCTTTCTACGGCCATCAGGTCTCTACTCCTACTGGTCTTCATTTGTTTGTGCCAGGCAGTGGCCAACGTAACTACAACATTTCATCGGAAGACGGTACACGTCTCAGACGTGATGTTTTTGGTTTCCTGTGCTTGTCCTGCTGCCCACACCATCGTCATTATTCAGACTAACTCCAAAGTCAGAAGGACGCTTGAGAACCTTCTTCAATGCCCTTGGGTCAAGGAGGACCTCAGAAGCAAGGATCTTCTTCCACAAACAATTTCATGATGAGTAACTGAGAGGATGAGTCTTACTACCAGAAAAGAACCAATATTACATCTGTATTAGACTCAATCTGTAACAAAAAACGAGAAACGCCCTCGCAATGGGGACGTTCTTACATCGCCCAGTCATGGCTTTAGGATATTTCATAAACACCGGAAATGCGTGAATTTTATGAAACTCTCTAATCTCTGCTTGTCGTCGCTGAACTTCAATGAAACACTTTAAATCTTCATGTTAATTGTTAACTGATATAAAAGATGTATTCATTCATACGGCAACGATGCCTGGGCCTAGGGAGGCTATGGAGGGAAGAATGGAGGGAGGCTGTATTTTCAGGGGCTCCTCCATATATTCAGGGTGTGTGGGTGTCTTTTTAGGGGCTCCTCCATATATTCAGGGTGTGCGGGTGTCTTTTTAGGGGTTCCTCCATATATTCAGGGTGTGCGGGTGTCTTTTTAGGGGTTCCTCCATATATTCAGGGTGTGTGGGTGTCTTTTTAGGGGCTTCTCCATATATTCAGGGTGTGTGGGTGTCTTTTTAGGGGCTCCTCCATATATTCAGGGTGTGCGGGTGTCTTTTTAGGGGTTCCTCCATATATTCAGGGTGTGCGGGTGTCTTTTTAGGGGCTCCTCCATATATTCAGGGTGTGCGGGTGTCTTTTTAGGGGCTCCTCCATATATTCAGGGTGTGCGGATGTCTTTTTAGGGGCTCCTCCATATATTCAGGGTGTGTAGGTGTCTTTTTAGGGGCTCCTCCATATATTCAGGGTGTGTGGGTGTCTTTTTAGGGGCTCCTCCATATATTCAGGGTGTGCGGGTGTCTTTTTAGGGGCTCCTCCATATATTCAGGGTGTGTGGGTGTCTTTTTAGGGGTTCCTCCATATATTCAGGGTGTGTGGGTGTCTTTTTAGGGGCTCCTCCATATATTCAGGGTGTGTGGGTGTCTTTTTAGGGGTTCCTCCATATATTCAGGGTGTGTGGGTGTCTTTTTAGGGGCTCCTCCATATATTCAGGGTGTGTGGGTGTCTTTTTAGGGGTTCCTCCATATATTCAGGTGTGTGTGGGTGTCTTTTTAGGGGCTTCTCCATATATTCAGGGTGTGTGGGTGTCTTTTTAGGGGCTCCTCCATATATTCAGGGTGTGCGGGTGTATTTTTAGGGGCTCCTCCATATATTCAGGGTGTGTGGGTGTCTTTTTAGGGGTTCCTCCATATATTCAGGGTGTGTGGGTGTCTTTTTAGGGGCTCCTCCATATATTCAGGGTGTGCGGGTGTCTTTTTAGGGGCTCCTCCATATATTCAGGGTGTGCGGGTGTCTTTTTAGGGGCTCCTCCATATATTCAGGGTGTGTTTTTAGGGGCTCCTCCATGTTATATAATCTTTTTAATTTCCCTGTCTCTATATTATATATATATATATATTTTAGGGATGCACCGATACCACTTCTTTAAGACTGAGTACGAGTACCGATACTTTTGTTCAAGTACTCACCGATACGTTTTCTTAAAGGGACAGGACACATTTTTTCTAAAGCAATACAAAATGATGACATTTTTTTCCATTGCTGAATAGTGATTAATAATAATAAAATAATAATAATAATAATAATAAATCAATATTCAGCAAAGGAAAAAAAATGTCATTTTGTTTATTCATGCTGTATTCACAGCATGGTCAAAGATGAATGAATATTATTTTGCTATAATCACTGTTTATATCACATTAAAATCCATTCATCTTTGACCACGCGGTGAATACAGAATGAATGAATAAAATGACAGCAGTGTAAAGTGCAGATCTCCCTCTCTGGAAGAGCTGCACAGCAATAAAACTCAGTTACTGTGGAGCTCTGTGACACCCTCATAAACACCTCCATACCCCTGTTACAGCATATTACACCTCCATACCCCTGTTACATCATATTACACCTCCATACCCCTGTTACATCATATTACACCTCCATACCCCTGTTACATCATATTACACCTCCATACCCCTGTTACAGCATATTACACCTCCATACCCCTGTTACATCATATTACACCTCCATACCCTGTTACATCATATTACACCTCCATACCCCTGTTACATCATATTTATACACCTCCATACCCCTGTTACAGCATATTACACCTCCATACCCCTGTTACAGCATATTACACCTCCATACCTCTGTTACAGCATATTACACCTCCATACCTCTGTTACAGCATATTACACCTCCATACCCTGTTACATCATATTACACCTCCATACCCTGTTACATCATATTACACCTCCATACCCCTGTTACATCATATTACACCTCCATACCCCTGTTACAGCATATTACACCTCCATACCTCCCTGATACATCATATTACACCTCCATACCCCTGTTACAGCATATTACACCTCCATACCCCTGTTACAGCATATTACACCTCCATACCCCTGTTACATCATATTACACCTCCATACCCCTGTTACATCATATTACACCTCCATACCCCTGTTACATCATATTACACCTCCATACCCCTGTTACATCATATTACACCACCATACCCCTGTTACAGCATATTACACCTCCATACCTCCCTGTTACACCATATTACACCTCCATACCCCTGTTACATCATATTACACCTCCATACCCCTGTTACATCATATTACACCTCCATACCCCTGTTACAGCATATTACACCTCCATACCTCCCTGTTACATCATATTACACCTCCATACCCCTGTTACAGCATATTACACCTCCATACCCCTGTTACAGCATATTACACCTCCATACCCCTGTTACATCATATTACACCTCCATACCCCTGTTACATCATATTACACCTCCATACCCCTGTTACATCATATTACACCTCCATACCCCTGTTACATCATATTACACCTCCATACCCGTTACATCATATTACACCTCCATACCCCTGTTACATCATATTACACCACCATACCCCTGTTACAACATATTACACCTCCATACCCCTGTTACATCATATTACACCTCCATACCCCTGTTACATCATATTACACCTCCATACCCCTGTTACATCATATTACACCTCCATACCCCTGTTACATCATATTACACCTCCATACCCCTGTTACAGCATATTACACCTCCATACCCCTGTTACAGCATATTACACCTCCATACCCCTGTTACATCATATTACACCTCCATACCCCTGTTACATCATATTACACCTCCATACCCCTGTTACATCATATTACACCACCATACCCCTGTTACATCATATTACACCACCATACCCCTGTTACAACATATTACACCTCCATACCCCTGTTACATCATATTACACCTCCATACCCCTGTTACATCATATTACACCTCCATACCCCTGTTACAGCATATTACACCTCCATACCCCTGTTACAGCATATTACACCTCCATACCCTGTTACATCATATTACACCTCCATACCCCTGTTACATCATATTACACCTCCATACCCCTGTTACATCATATTACACCTCCATACCCCTGTTACATCATATTACACCTCCATACCCCTGTTACATCATATTACACCTCCATACCCCTGTTACATCATATTATACCTCCATACCCGTTACATCATATTACACCTCCATACCCCTGTTACATCATATTACACCTCCATACCCCTGTTACAGCATATTACACCTCCATACCCCTGTTACATCATATTACACCTCCATACCCCTGTTACATCATATTACACCTCCATACCCCTGTTACATCATATTACACCACCATACCCCTGTTACATCATATTACACCACCATACCCCTGTTACAACATATTACACCTCCATACCCCTGTTACATCATATTACACCTCCATACCCCTGTTACATCATATTACACCTCCATACCCCTGTTACAGCATATTACACCTCCATACCCCTGTTACAGCATATATACCTCCATACCCCTGTTACATCATATTATACCTCCATACCCGTTACATCATATTACACCTCCATACCCCTGTTACATCATATTACACCTCCATACCCCTGTTACATCATATTACACCTCCATACCCCTGTTACATCATATTACACCACCATACCCCTGTTACATCATATTACACCTCCAAACCCCATTATCCAACCTGTAGGAGCCTCAGGAGATATCGGAAACATTTTTTTAATTATAAATATTTCTTTAATGATGCCTAAATTCAGGCTAAATCCCGATGTCACCTGCTCCTTGCTGGGTTATCTCCCCGCACTCTGTAAGGAATTGCAACAGGTTTAGGACACCACTAGACCTCCAACAATGGCAATAAGGACATACACTCATACACTTACTGTGCAGGTTGGTAAGCATGCCGTATGCAGAGGCTGGTCCGGCAGGCAGGGAGGCACCGGGTTTCACACACACAGGGCCCAGGCGGCGGCCCCAGCTCGCTGTGACACATTCCGGGAGCCATTCACTAACACACCCCGGCTTGCGGTGTTCACGTGCTGCCCGCGGTGCCCACTTCCTGCAGGATCCTCCGGAACATGGCTGCACTCAGGCCGCGGCCGCTACCAGGGATGGCAGGGGTCCGACCCGTCCTCTGTGCGGTATCAGGGTGCCTTGTCAGAGCTTGGCCGCCTTGTCAGAGCTTGGCCACGTGTCCTCTGGCGCCAGAACATTGGGCAGCAGATGTCACGCGGCGCGCCCTGTGAACCAATCAGCGGGGGCGAACCGCCGGCTCCCTCTGATTAGGTCATAGGGCGCTGGACGGCTGTGCCTTTCCGAGGACTGGGCGCTCCATGGATGGGCCGGCTCTGCCCCGGCGGTTTCATGCAGCAAAGGTTCTCGGACTAGGCATCGGAGCATTTGGGCGAGTACGAGTACTCGGCATTGATATTGATACTAGTATCGGTGCATCCCTAATATATATATATATGTGTTTATTATTGCAGAAGCCACTTGCACATCACAGCAATTTAAAGAATTGCATCCCAGAGCTCCTGTGCTATATTCCCCATATGCAGCAAGGAACTCTGGGTAGGATATGCAAATGACATCTGTCTCACTTTTTTGCATCCTGGGTTTGTTTTTACACAGAACCCGTCAATCAATGCCATGACATACTAGATGGCTTTTTTTTTAGCAGAGATCAGGTTTCTGCAACTGGTCAAAGCCCCTCCTAGGACAGCGCTGTTTCGGGTTTATTGGACCCTCATCAGCAGGAGCTAGGCATGATGACCAGTTGCAGTGGATGCTTGGACCCATAGGGAAAATTAGTACTTAGAAGGATTGTAGTGGAGGACAAAAAGTGAGATAAAAGTCCTCCACACTATAATTAAGCTCATTATTGCTGAAGCCCTAAGGATATTACACCCCAATTGAAACGCGTTTTGGCATGTTTTTTATTGTTTTTATGGAACAAAACGTTTTTTATTTTACCCATTGCTGGATATCTGCGACTTTTTCGATGGATATGGGTTTTTACGGAAGTTGTACCCATTAAACAACTTTCCTAGGCGTATATCCCTTGGACCGGGATTGAGGTCCTGAACCACGTTGAGTGATTCTTTATCTCATTATACGTTATACTCACGATAACAGTCTGCACTATGGCATGTATTTCTCTTTAAGCAATTGGAGCTCATCAAGACCTAAAGATTGGGTGGCCAGTAATCACCCTAAGGCGCAAGATCCCGGAGCCGGTTGGCTCAGACAAATGTAAGTGAGACCATAATACGTGGTATACATCTTGAGAGTGTTACGGTCTGCACTATGAAAGTTTTCTTTATTTTTTTGAGGTCTGGTTAGAAGAGCAAGCCATCAACAAAGATCTGCATTTCCCTTTGTTCTACATTTACTTCTCCCACATCCATTCTTTGGTTGTACTGGACAAGGACAACCCCACCAAGTGGATCGCGGATTCTACTTGGCGATTTCAACGTGAGAGTAGGATCTGATCACTCTGCCTGGGATGGCGTCAATGGAAAAAACGGAATCGGCAAATGTAATAGCAATGGTCTATTACTACTGAAGACATGTGCAGTCCATGATCTAACAATCACCAATACCATCTTTCGCCTGCCCAATCGCAAAAAGACATCCTGGATGCATCCACGTTCGAAGCACTAGCATCTTATTGATTATGTCATCGTGCGGAGGAAAGACAGACAGGATGTAAGGGTGACCAAGGCCATGCCGAGTGCCGACTGTTGGACTGACCATAGACTTATTATCTCCAAATTAAGCTTTTACATCAAGCCAAAGAGACGTCCACCGGGAAACAAAGCTGTGATGAAACGGATTAACATCAGTAAACTGAGGAACCCCAATACAGCATCCTCACTAGCAGAAGATCTTGACAACCAACTCTCAGAGCTACGATTAGAAGGAAATGCTGAGAAGGATTGGGAAAGTTTCCGGGATATTGTGCACTCTTCTGCACTGAAGGTTCTTGGACCCTCACACAGGAAACAGCAGGACTGGTTTGACGAATTAAATGATGATGAGATCAAGGCCCTACTTGCTGAGAAGCACTGCCTTCATCGTGCTTCTCAGAATGACGCGTCATCAATAGCCAAGAAAAATGCCTTCAACAACACTCGCAGGACCGTACAGAGCAAGCTTCGTAAGATGCAGGACTCTTGGCTGAGTGCCAAAGCAGATGAAATTCAGAAATTTGCTGATAGAAACGATGCCCAACGGTTCTACGAAGCCCTTAGATCCTTGTACGGACCTCAACTATCATGGAGCCTCCCTCTGTTAGACTTAGATGGCGTAACTCTCATTACTGAGAAGACTCGGATCCTACAGCGGTGGGCTGAACACTTCCAACTTGTACTGAATAGGTCATCTTCCATTAACAACGAGGCGATCGACAGAATGCCTCAGGTGGATATCAACCACAGCCTGGATGCCCCACCAACAAATACTGAAACCCAACAGGCCATCAGCCAGCTGTCTAGTGGCAAGGCCCCAGGATCTGATGGGATTCCAGCGGAAGTCTACAAGGATGGCGGTACAGTGCTTGTCAACAAACTCACTCCGCTGTTCAAGTCTTTCTGGAATCAAGGATGTCTTCCTCAGGAATTTAAAGATGCGTCCATCGTACATCTCTATAAGAGGAAAGGGAATCGACAAGTCTGTGATAATCACAGAGGAATATCACTGCTTTCCATCGCAGGTAAGATCCTCACACGAGTATTGCTGAACCGCCTGACTGACCACCTGGAACAGGGTTTATTACCAGAGACACAGTGCGGCTTCCGCAAAGAGTGCGGCACTGTGGACATGATCTTCGCAGCCCGACAGCTCCAAGAGAAGTGTCAAGAGCAGAATCGTGAATTGTATACCACCTTTGTAGATCTCACCAAGGCTTTTGACACAGTCAGTCGCGAAGGCCTGTGGCGCATCATGTCGAAGTTTGGGTGCCCTGATAGATTCATCTTAATGGTACGTCAGTTCCACGACGGCATAACGGCTTGTGTACTGGACGATGGAGAAGCTTCAGAGGCCTTTCCCGTTACAAACGGCGTCAAGCAAGGCTGTGTGTTGGCACTGACCCTGTTTAGCATAATGTTTTCAGCTATGCTGTCAGAAGCCTTCCAGAACACTTCCTTGGGGGTTAGTCTGAGATACAGGTCCGATGGGAAGCTGTTCAACCTGCGTAGACTCCAGGCTGTCACCAAGGTAAAGGATACTGTGCTACGAGACTTCCTTTTTGCTGATGACTGTGCCCTGAATGCTGGATCAGAGCAGGAAATGCAAGCCAGTGTGGACAAATTCTCAGCAGCATGTGACAACTTTGGCCTCCTTATCAACACAAAGAAGACCGAGGTGATGTATCAGCCAGCTCCGAAAGCCCAACATCAAGAGCCCACCATCACAGTGAAGGGACATAAACTGCAAGCAGTGGACCAATTTACATACCTAGGCAGCAACCTTTCCCACGCAGTGACAATTGACATTGAGGTCAACTGCAGAGTAGGGATGAGCTGTTCGGGTTCGGACGGTTCGGGGTTCGACCCGAACTTAGCCTGTTCGAGTAGATCGCGAACACCGAACATTTCCGGGTGTTCGCCGCATGTTCGACCACAATGGACCACAATGCATTTTCCCACTGCCTGAAGCTCGTAATTGGCTACAGCCTTGCACCTGACCACAGGTCTGGTTCAACACTATGCCAATCACCGCTCAGAGTCCTGATTTGGGCAAAATTTGCCCAATCATGGGCTCACAGAGCTAAGTCCCGCAGCACACTATATAATGTTTCCACGCGCCGATTCTGCACGCATTTCAGAGGAGATTTCAGAGGAGATAGTTGTGTCTTGTTACTGCCGGTCTGCCACGCTACTGGGGGGGTCTCATTTCTACCAAATATCAGGGAATTTAGGTGATGTGTGTCTTGTCACTGTGCCAGCAAGTTTTTTGGGGGTTTACAACTTTCTTTAAAACATTTGTGAATTGAGGAGATCTGTGTCTCGTCACACAACCAGTACCACGCTGTATTTTGGGGCTCACTAATTTCTTTAACCACTTCACTGCGGAGGACGCGCTCAACGCGTCCACCCGCAGTATCGTTCCTTGCGGAGGACGCGCTCAGCGCGTCCTCCCTTTGGGGCCAGCGTTCGGCCGGGTTCCGGCCGATCGTTGGCCCCCCCGGTATGGGCTGACATCCTCGATGTCAGCCCAGCACACAGGAAACCGCCGCCGGAGCAATTAGGTGTCATCGCGGGGGCGCGATGACACCTAACTCAGGCGCCCCCCCCGCATGTGCGGAGGAGGCGCCTGAAAGGGAGGGGGGGGGTCCTTCGGACCTCTCTCCCTCCCAATCTGCGGCGTGAAATTTTAAATGATTATTTTTCTTCAGTATTTATCAAAGAGAAACCTATAACAGGAGACATGAAATTCATTAATAAAAACTTACTAATACAAAGTGACTGGTTGACTCAAGACAAGGTTTTGCAGCAATTAAACAATGTATATTTGAATAAAGCCCCAGGGCCAGATGGAATTCACCCGCGAGTACTAAGAGAGCTATGTGTTGAAATATGTAAACCTCTGTTCTTAATCTTTCAAGATTCTTTTCTTTCAGGAATAGTACCAGAGGATTGGAGAAAACCTGACGTGGTCCCTATATTTAAGAAAGGTTTAAAATTTGTGCCTGGGAATTATAGACCTGTGAGCTTAACATCTGTGGCTGGGAAAGTATTTGAGAGGTTACTAAGGGATAATATTCAGGAATTTATTGGGAGGTATAATGTAATTGGCAAAAATCAGCATGGTTTCATGAAACACAGATCATGTCAGACTAACCTAATTACGTTCTATGAGGAAGTAAGTAGAAGTATAGATCAGGGGGTCGCAGTGGATGTGATTTACTTAGATTTTGCCAAAGCTTTCGACACAGTTCCACACAAAAGGTTACTATTTAAATTGAGAAAAATTGGTCTAGATGAAAATACTTGTTCTTGGATAGAAAACTGGCTAAAAGATAGGGTACAGAGAGTGGTCATAAATGGTACATTTTCAAGATGGACACCAGTGGTAAGTGGTGTCCCTCAGGGGTCTGTTATAGGACCAATACTATTCAATTTATTTATAAATGACCTTGAGATAGGCATTGAAAGTCATGTATCAGTGTTTGCAGATGACACAAAGCTAGGAAAAGTAATACAATGTGAGCAGGATGTTACTTCGCTGCAGGGGGATTTAGATAAATTGGGGGACTGGGCACTTAAATGGCAGATGAGATTTAATCTAGATAAATGTAAAGTTATGCACTTTGGAGTGAAGAACACACAAGCAATTTATACCCTAAATGGTACGGAGTTAGGGAAATCCAAGCAGGAGAAGGATTTGGGAATAATCATAGACTTCAAACTAAGTAACAATGTGCAATGTCAAACAGCAGCCGCCAAGGCCAGCAAAGTACTGGCATGCATTAAAAGGGGAGTTCACTCACGGGATGAAAACATAATTTTGCCTCTGTATAAATCAATGGTCAGGCCGCACCTTGAATATGCCGTGCAATTTTGGGCACCTGTCTTAAAAAAAGATATTATATCGCTAGAAAAAGTGCAGAGACGGGCAACTAAATTAATAAGGGGGATGGAAGGGTTAAGTTATGAGGAAAGACTAACAAGCTTAAACCTGTTTAGTTTAGAGAAACGGCGCCTTAGAGGGGATCTGATAACCTTATATAAATATATACGGCGCCTTAGAGGGGATCTGATAACCTTATATAAATATATACGGGGCCATTATCAACCATTGTCTGATAACCTATTCATTAACAGGACTATACATAGGACAAGGGGTCATCCATTTAGACTGGAAGAAAGAAAATTTAGCTTAAAGCATAGGAAGGGTTATTTTACGGTGAGAACAATAAAGCTGTGGAATTCTCTGCCTGTTGAGGTGGTTGGGTCAGAGTCTGTACAGACTTTTAAAAAACGACTGGATGACTTCCTGCAGACACAGAATATTAACCCCTTCACTGCTGAGGCATTTCACCACTGTGTGCTGAGCTCATTTTTACCGCTTTCGCTCATCATGTTTAAACGCGATTTGAAGCCACATTTTAATAAATGACCCAGACATATTATATATCGTTGTTTCCGGCAGACTACGCAGATTCATAATATATCATTTTTATATGTATACGTCATGTCCTGCCTGTATATTATAACAAAAAATACAATAAAAATTGAATTTTTAATCATCTGCAGTGTGTAAAGTGTTTTTTTTCACATTTTATCACATGAGCGTTTGCAGTTATGTTTTCTATGGGGTGCGCTTGTACAAAAAATTTGAAATGGGGACTTGTTACTTTTTTTGGGGGGAATTACATGATTTTTAGCAAACGCACCCCATAGAAAAAAATCATTAGTGCAGCATCATTGTTCACATTATAATTGAAATGTGAACAATATTGCTGCATTAATAAAAACAACACAGAAAAAAAAACCATGTTTTTTTTTATTTATTTATTTTTTTAAATTTATTTATTATTTTAATTTTTTTTTTTTTATTATTTTGTTTTTACTTTTTACCTAGTCATGTTGGGTATCATTCGAAAGGCCATGCTCAGGCCTTTCAAATGACACCCTCCATGACCCCCTAGCTGCCACGGTTCTGGAGATATCGGGGTTCAGATATCGGGGTTCCTTGGGAAATCCCCGGCAGCTAGGGGGTTCCCCGGCTATCTGACGTCATCACGCAATGCGTGATGACGTCAGACAGCGAGGGGAGTCCCAGGGGTGGAGCCGCCATCCAAGATGGCGGCCCCCACCGGAGATAGGCTGCACTTCGGCGCCGCCTGCCCTTCCAAATGGTACCTGGTATTAACCCCATGGGGGCCGGATCACGAATCGGCGCCGAAAAGCGCCGGTTCGTAATCCTTTCCCGGAGCTGGCCGACATCTTGGATGTTGGCCAAGCTTCCGGGAATGCCCCCTGAGGACTGGCGTCATCGTGCATAGCATGATGACGCCAGTCCTGGAGTTAACCCCTATCTGCCACCAATGGTGGAGATAGGGGGTTCCAATGAACCCCCTATCTCCCGATCCGTGGCAGTTAGGGGTTAATTTTTGGTATTGTTGGATCGGCCAGAGCATGGCCGTTCCAACAATACCAAACATGAGTATGGAAAAAGTTTTTTTTTTTTTTTTAAAAAGTTATAAAAAAAAAATAAACAAGTTTTTTTTTTCTTTTTTTTGGTTTGTTAATGCAGCAATATTGTTCCCATTTCAATTATAATGTGAACAATAATGCTGCACTAACGATTTTTGTATGCGGTGCATTTGTTAAAAATCGCGTAATTTTCCCCAAAAAAAAATGTAACAAGACCCCATCTCTAATTTTTTTAACAAGCGCACCCCATACAAAATATAACCACAATTGCTCGCATGTTAAAATGTGAAAAAAAACCACTTTACACGTTGTAAATTATTGAAAATTCATATTTTTTTGCATTTTTTGTTATAATATACAGACAGGTCATGACGTATACATATAATAATGACATATTATGAATCTGCCGAGTCTGACGGAAAGAACGATATATAATATGTCTGGATCATATCTATACTATAAAAGAGTAAGCCTTCAAGTGTCCGTCGCCAAAAGCGGTCTGCGCATGCGCGACGGACATTTGAAAGTGGCCGTTAAAACAAGCAGGTAGCTGCGCGTGCCGGCCGCCTGCAGAAAAAAAAAAAAAATCGGCACGAGCCGCGCGCAGCTACCCGTGTGTTTAAACACCGCAAGCCCCGATCCTCCAGCGGTCACCGTCCTCCGGCTGGCCCGGCCTGCTCGGCGGGCATCCAGGCTCAGGCGAGCCCCCGGCTTGGTTTGGGCCTACAGGCCCAGCCGAGCCGGGGACTCGCCTAAGCCTAGAGGCCGGCCGAGCAGCCAGCGACAGCCGGAGGACGGTCACCGCTGGAGGATCGGGGCCGAAGTTCCCAAAACATACTCCCCTAAATCGGCCCTGAGCTCCAGCGGTGACCTCCTCCGGCCGAGCAGGCTGCTAGGCCGGCCTCCAGGCGAGCCCCCGGCTTGGCTTGGGCCTACAGGCCCAGCCGAGCCGGGGACTCGCCTAAGCCTAGAGGCCGGCCGAGCAGCCAGCGACAGCCGGATGACGGTCACCGCTGGAGCTCAGGACCGAAGTTCCCAAAACATACTCCCCTAAATCGGCCCTGAGCTCCAGCGGTGACCTCCTCCGGCCGAGCAGGCTGCTAGGCCGGCCTCCAGGCTCAGGCGAGCCCCCGGCTTGGCTTGGGCCTACAGGCCCAGCCGAGCCGGGGACTCGCCTAAGCCTAGAGGCCGGCCGAGCAGCCAGCGACAGCCGGATGATGGTCACCGCTGGAGCTCAGGACCGAAGTTCCCAAAACATACTCCCCTAAATCGGCCCTGAGCTCCAGCGGTGACCTCCTCCGGCCGAGCAGGCTGCAAGGCCGGCCTCCAGGCTCAGGCGAGCCCCCGGCTTGGCTTGGGCCTACAGGCACAGCCGAGCCGGGGACTCGCCTAAGCCTGGAGGGCGGCCTAGCAGCCTGCGACAGCCAGAGGACAGCCACCGGTGGAGCTCCGGGCCAATGTAAGAGGATGTTGCCTACACATACTCACCGACATCGGCCCTTAGCTCCTCCAGCGATGGCGGTCCCGCTTCCAGCGTCCTCTCTCTCTTCGTTGGTCGCCGGTATGACGTCACGAAAGCCTTTGACCCCGGGTCAAAATGCAGGGGTCAAAGGCTTTCGTTACATCATGCCGGCGACCAACGAAGAGAGAGAGGACGCTGGAAGCGGGACCGCCATCGCTGGAGGAGCTAAGGGCGATGTCGGTGAGTATGTGTAGGCAACATCCCCTACATTGGCCCGGAGCTCCAGCGGTGGCTGTCGCAGGCAACTCGGCCGGCCTCCAGGCTTAGGCGAGCCCCCGGCTCGGCTGGGCCTGTAGGCCCAAGCCAAGCCGGGGGCTCGCCTGAGCCTGGAGGCCGCCCGAGCAGCCTGCGACAGCCGGAGGACAGTCACCGCTGGAGCTCAGGGCTAATGTAGGTGAGTATGTGCTCTCCACACCCACCCTGCTTGCTCGGCCGGTATCCAAGGTTAGGCGAGCCCCTGGCTTGGCGTTGGCCTAGAGGCCCAGCCGAGCCGGGGACTCGCTTGAGCCTGGAGGACGCCCGAGCATGCAACTCGACCGGCCTCCATGCTCAGGCAAGTCCCCGGCTCGACAGGTCCTCTAGGCCCAAGCCAAGCCGGGGGCTCACCTAAGCTTGGTAACCGGCCGAGCAAGCAGGGTGGGTGTGGAGAGCATATACTCACCTACATCGGCCTCGAGTCCTCCACCGGTCCACACATACTCACCGACATCGGCCCTTAGCTCCTCCAGCGATGGCGGTCCCGCTTCCAGCGTCCTCTCTCTCTTCGTTGGTCGCGGTATGACGTCACGAAAGCCTTTGACCCCGGGTCAAAATGCCGGGGTCAAAGGCTTTCGTTACATCATGCCGGCAACCAACGAAGAGAGAGAGGAAGCGGACCGCCATCGCTGGAGGAGCTAAGGGCCGATGTCGGTGAGTATGTGTAGGCAACATCCCCTACATTGGCCCGGAGCTCCAGCGGTGGCTGTCGCAGGCAGCTCGGCCGGCCTCCAGGCTTAGGCGAGCCCCCGGCTCGGCTGGGCCTGTAGGCCCAAGCCAAGCCGGGGGCTCGCCTGAGCCTGGAGGCCGGCCGAGCAGCCTGCGACAGCCGGAGGATGGTCACCGCTGGAGCTCAGGGCCCTTAGTTGCCAAAACATACTCACCTACATTGGCCCTGAGCTCCAGCGGTGACTTCCTCCGGCCGAGCAGGCTGCTAGGCCGGCCTCCAGGCTCAGGCGAGCCCCCGGCTTGGCTCGGGCCTACAGGCCCAGCCGAGCCGGGGACTCGCCTAAGCCTAGAGGCCGGCCGAGCAGCCAGCGACAGCCGGAGGACGGTCACCGCTGGAGCTCAGGGCCAATGTAGGAGGATGTTGCCTACACATACTCACCTACATCGGCCCTTAGCTCCTCCAGCGATGGCAGTCCCGCTTCCAGTGTCCTCTCTCTGTTGGTCACCGGTATGACGTCACGAAAGCCTTTGACCCTGGGTCAAAGGCTTTTGTGATGTCATACCGGTGACCAACAGAGAGAGGACACTGGAAGCGGGACTGCCATCGCTGGAGGAGCTAAGGGCCGATGTAGGTGAGTATGTGCTCTCCACACCCACCCTGCTTGCTCGGCCGGTATCCAAGCTTAGGCGAGCCCCCGGCTTGGCCTGGGCTTAGAGGCCCAGCTGAGCCGGGGACTCACCTAAGCATGGAGGCCGGCCGAATTGCCTGCTCGGGCGTCCTCCAGGCTCAGGCGAGTCCACGGCTCGGCTGGGCCTCTAGGCCCAAGCCAAGCCGGGGGCTCGCCTAAGCTTGGATGCCGCCCGAGCTACTTGCTTGGCCGGCATCCAGGCTAAGGCGAGCCCCCGCTTGGCCTGGGCCTAGAGGCCCAGCCGAGCCGGGGGCTCGCCTGAGCCTGGATGCCGGCCATACACACACACACACTGTAAAAAACATATATGTGTGTATATATATCCACATGGGGTTACAGTGTGTGTGTGTATATATATATATATGTGTGTATATATATATATGGACTGCACATGCGCGCAGCCCACGGGGTGCTGTGGCGGTTGGATGCGCGCCACAGCACCCCGCACCCCTGCGCGCGCATCCAACCTCCGTCGGACGCTTTGGGCGTGCTGCGGCAGGTGGCGCGCGCGCATCCAACCGCAACAGCCTGTTACGGAGGTTGCCACGCGCCTGAGCCCAGCGCCTGAGCGCAGAGCCCAGCGCCTGAGCCCAGCACCTGAGCGCAGAGCCCAGCGCCTGAGCCCAGCGCCTGAGCGCAGAGCCCAGCGCCTGAGCCCAGCGCCTGAGCCCAGCGCCTGAGCGCAGAGCCCAGCGCCTGAGCGCAGAGCCCAGCGCCTGAGCGCAGAGCCCAGCGCCGCAGCGCCTGAGCGCAGAGCCTGAGCGCAGAGCCCAGCGCCTGAGCACAGAGCCCAGCGCCTGAGCGCAGTACCTGAACACAGCCCAGCGCCGAGTGCAGAGCACAGAGCAGAGCGCCAAGCAGAGCACAATAGATGGCACAGAGCAGAGCACAATAGATGGCACAGAGCAGAGCACAACCCATTAAAGGCACAGAGCCGAGCACAATAAACGCCACAGAGCCGAGCACAATAAACGCCACAGAGCCAAGCACAGCACAATAAACGGCGCCGAGCACAGAACCAAGCACAACACAATAAACGGCGCAGAGCACAATAAAAAGCAGAGCACAATATACGGCACGGAGCAGAGCACAGAGCCGATGTGCAGAGCCCAGCACAGAGCCGAGCAAAACAGAATAAACGCCACAGAGCCGAGCACAATAAACGCCACAGAGCCAAGCACAATAAACGCCACAGAGCCGAGCACAATAAACGCCACAGAGCCGAGCACAATAAACGCCACAGAGCCGAGCACAATAAACGCCACAGAGCACAGCACAATAAACGCCACAGAGCACAGCACAATAAACGCCACAGAGCCAAGCACAGCACAATAGACGCCACAGAGCCAAGCACAATAAACGGCACAGCGCCGAGCACAGCACAATATACGGCACAGAGCACAGCACAATAAACGGCACAGCCAATCACAGCACAATAAACGGCGCCAAGCACAGAACCAAGCACAACACAATAAACGGCGCAGAGCACAATAAAAAGCAGAGCACAATATACGGCACGGAGCAGAGCACAGAGCCGATGTGCAGAGCCCAGCACAGAGCCGAGCAAAACAGAATAAACGCCACAGAGCCGAGCACAATAAACTCCACAGAGCCGAGCACAATAAACTCCACAGAGCCGAGCACAATAAACGCCACAGAGCCGAGCACAATAAACTCCACAGAGCCGAGCACAGTACAATAGATGGCACAGAGCCGAGCACAACAGAATAAACGGCACAGAGCCGAGCACAGAGCCAAACACAGCACAATAAATGGCACCGAACCAAGCACAACGCACCACACTTATCAATAGACTGCCCTCTGGGCAGGCTTTACACCTAGTACTAAAATAAGCCTTCAAAACACGTTTAAACATGATGAGCAAAACCGGTAAAAATGAGCTCAGCACAGAGGCGTGAAACGCCTCAGCAGCGAAAGGGTTAAAACACTTGTGAAGTAAGGTGATCTGTGTCTTGTCACACAACCAGTACCACGCTGTATTTTGGGGCTCACTAATTTCTACAAAACATTTGTGAATTGAGGTGATCTGTCTCTTGTCACTGGCTGCCAGCTATCAGGGTGTCTCACTGAGTTATACCAGAGTTCTTTAAATCTTTATACCAGAGTTGAATCAGAGTTCTGTATATATTAATCTATATATCACTCACCATGTCTGAAAGAACAAAAAGGACAGGCAGATGCTCCCAGACACAGATAAGAGGGCAAGCAGCCCCTGTGTCGGGAGGCTGTGTCTCTGGTCGTGGTGGACGTGGTGCATCCTCTGCAGGGGCACGCTTGTCCTTTCTAACTGGTGCTGGCCGTCTTAAGCAGCAGCAATATACAGAGGACTTGGTGGATTGGCTAACCAGGCCATCCTCATCCTCCGAGTCCTCTGCCAGCCAGGCTTCTAGTGCTTTACAGTCCACCTCAGCTGCCAAAGCATCTAATGCAGCCTCCATGTCCACAGCTACTCCTGCCGTAGCCTCGCTATCACACACGGAGGAGTCAGCTGAATTGTTTGACTACAATGAGAGTGACATGCTGCTTGAGGATGCGCAGCAAGTACAGTGCTCTGATTCAATCTCTGAGGTTGAGCAAGGGAGTATAATCAACCTAGAGGAAGGGGGTGCCAGTGATTACACACAAATAACTGGCACTCATGTTGCCCCAGCAGCTGCAGCATACTGCCAAGTTGGCTCCAGTGATGAGGAGATAGGGGGTGATGATGACATTGATGATGAGGTCACTGACTCCACCTGGGTGCCAGATCGAACTGAGGAATCAAGTGAGGAGGAGGAGGAGGCACATCAAACACGAGGCACAACATCCTCTGTGACCAACCGTCGCACTAGCCAGTCCAAGGCATCACATGTCAGAGCTGCTCCGGTGCAGAGCGCTGTTGTCTCAAAGAACACATGCAGGAACTCTGCTGTCTGGGAGTTCTTTAAGAAATGTGCAGCAGACCCCACCATTGCTATTTGTAATCTATGTCAGATGAGGCTGAAGCGTGGGATATACACCGGACACTTGGGTACCACGTGCTTGAGGCGACATATGAACAAGTGCCACACATCCCGTTGGCGCAAAACTTTGCGTATGTCCTCCTCCTCATCATCTGTCTCTACCCACACTGTATGTCCTGCCATGTCATTGCCTACAACCTCCACCGACAGGGATGATGCTACAGTAATGGATGTACCAGCAGGTCCTTCCTCACAATGTGACATCATCCCAGTAGCTGAAGATTTACGCAGTCAGATTACGTTGCCGCAGCTGCTGCAGCGAAAGAAAAAATATAGTCCCAACCATGCCCAAGCACAGCGTCTAAATGCCAGCTTAGCAAAATCACTCGCATTGCAGCTGCTGCCTTTCCAGCTGGTGGACTCTGTTCACTTCCTTGAATTTGCTGAATGTGCTGTACCACAGTGGCAGGTTCCAAAACGCCATTACTTTTCACGCAAGGCCATTCCAGCACTATACCAGCACGTGGAAGACAATGTTATCCAGTCATTGGGAAAGGCAGTCAGCAGCAAGGTGCATGTCACTTTAGACACGTGGTCCAGCAAGCATGGACAGGGTCGTTACCTTTCCTTCACGGCACACTGGGTAACTCTGATTGCAGCTGGGATGGATCCAAGACGGGGCTCTGTGCTGGAGCTTGTTCATCCACCACGCCTCCAGAAAGCTGCTTGTATGAGGTCTGTCTGCTCCACCACCACCATCTCTTCCTCCTCCTCCTCCTTCTCTGTCTCTGGCAAAGTGGCAGTTAAACCAACGCCTGACAGGGTCTACGCAATGGCTCAAGCAAAAAGATGCCATACTGTGCTTGAGCTGGCTTGTTTAGGGGACAGGAGCCACACCGGGTCAGAAATTTTGTCAGCTCTGCAGGGGCAGGTGCAGAGATGGTTAAAGGGACACTCTAGGCAACATGACCACCTAAGCTATTTTAGGTGGTCATGATGCCCGGAGTATCCTGCCCTCTGTCCCCCCTCCCTCCGCTCAGCGGTTCAGCAGAAAATGCTGAAAACAGCTGAGAGAGGCGGAGGAGTTTACTCCACCCTCTCAGCTGTCAGTCAGCAGAGCGGGAATCATATTTCCCGCTTCTGCCGACTTTTGCCGAGTAGGAGACGTCATCGCGCTTTCAGCGCGATGACGTCTCCAACTCACTGCAGAAGCTGGCGGCTCCCTCTGAGGGTTAGTGTTGCGCGCATCCTCTTGCGCGCAACACTAATCCTCAGAGGGAGCCAGGAGGAAGCCTGCCGATTGGCTGGCTTACGTGAGAGGCGCGCATGCTCGCTTCTCACGTAAACCAGAAGGCAAGTCGGATGGAAGAAGGATGGGAGCGGAAGAGGAGGTAGGTGAGTATGAAAAAAAAAAAAACACTGCTGGAAACAAGAGGATTTTAGGGTAAGTATTACAGTTACAAAAACATAAACAAAAAAAAACTATTTATTAAGGGAATAGGGATAGGTTAGGATTAAAAAAAGGGGGTGATTTTTTTAGTAGAGTGTCCCTTTAACACCACGCCAGCTTGAGCTGGGAATGATCGTCTGCGATAATGGCAGCAACCTTCTCTCCGCCCTACGCAAGGGTAAATTGACGCATGTACCATGCCTAGCACATGTCCTAAATCTGGTGGTACAGCGTTTCCTAACCAAGTACCCAGGGCTGCCAGAGCTTCTCATCCAGGCCAGGAAAGTCTGCAGCCACTTCAGATGGTCATTCCCAGCAAGCGTTCGCCTGGCAGAAATTCAAAGAGAATTCCACCTTCCCACAAACCGTCTGATCTGTGACATGCCCACCAGGTGGAACTCGACATTAGCAATGCTGCAGCGCCTGCACAAGCAGCAGAGGGCCATCAACGAGTACCTGTGTGAGTATGGCACAAGGACAGGTTCAGGTCAACTTGTTCCCCCCCCCCGCAGTGGCTGATGATCAAGGATGCATGCACTGTACTGTCACCATTTGAGGAGGCAACGAGGATGGTGAGCAGGGACAGTGCATGCATCAGTGACACGGGTCCTACTCAGATCAGACAGGAGGAGGATGAGGAGGAGGAGGACTATTTAAGTAGTGGGGGCATTGAAGGTGGGGATTCCTCAAGGGAGGGTTTTGTGTGCCCAGAAACAGAAGGGCTTGTGCGTGGCTGGGAGGAGGAAGTGCACGATACGGTCATCCTCATTGACCAGGAAGACTTGGAAGCTAATGCCACCTCCAACCTACGCTGCATGGGCTCCCTAATGATGCAAAGCCTGCTAAAGGACCCCAGGATTCATGCTATCAAGGAGAGGGATCATTACTGGTTGGCAACCCTTCTTGATGCACGATACAAGGGGAAAGTTGCAGAGCTCATCCTGCCCGCACAGAGGGAGCACAGGATGAAACAACTTGAGGATGCTCTAAAGCGAAACTTGTGTAACACCTTTCCAGGCACTGGTTGATTACCAAGTGCTGACACAGGTGCTTCTGAGGCTGCGGGTGACCAGAGGAATAGCGGTGAAGGCCAGGGCCGCTTGACTGATGCTTTTTTACATTTTTTTAGTCCACAACGCCCAAGGACGTCAAATGTAGGCACCCATTGCCAGCGTCTTCACCATATGGTGCAGGACTACCTAGGGGCAAGGGCAGACCTGGATACCTTTCCAGCAGATGATCCACTGGCTTACTGGGTGTTGAGATTGGATCACTGGCCAGAACTTAGCCAATATGCTATGCAGCTACTAGGTTGCCCTTCATCTAGCGTGCTTTCCGAAAGGACGTTCAGTGCCGCTGGAGGTTTTGTCACAGACAAAAGAGTGCGTCTGTCCACCGACTCTGTACACCGGCTGACATTTATAAAAATGAATCAGTCCTGGATCAGCAGCTATCAATCCCCTGATGCTGAAGTAATGGAATAGATAGGGGATGTCCTCTTCGGCATTCACAAAACCTCCAGCACTGAACTCTTCCACAATGCCACAAAAGGGTTACGGTGTGAAGGCACTTGCTGCCATGAAAGGCACAATATTTGGCTGCACTGACGCCTGTGCCAGATTTATATCATTTTATTTTTTTGAACCGCAGGGTCCACCCCTGCACTCTTCCACAATACCACAGAGGGGTTACTGTATGATGATACTTGCTGACCTGGCATTAAAGGCACAATATCTGGGAACACTGACGCCCATTAACAGATAAAAAAACCCACTTTTCAATATAGGACCACATTGTCCACCCCTGCACTCTTACACAATACCACAGAGGGGTTAGGCTAGGGTCAGATGAGCGCATTTTGTACGGACTGTGCGTCGTTATGACAACAGCATTCGTTATGACAAATAAACAAACAGAACTAATATAGGGAACAATGAATAGCAGGGAGGAAAACACAGGTACCAGTATGGGTGATGGTTCCAGAGCAGCGAGAAGTCAGGAATATCTTTGGTTCAGACTAGGGTCTCAGGAACTCCAAAGAAGCAGGTCTGCACTAGACAGGGTTGTGAACTTCAATGAGGAAGCATTGGATCAGGGGTGTAGCTTCCTCATAAACAAGATCAATTAGGGAAAATGAAAGGCAGGTGTGGTTCCATGTCCATATGCAAAGTATAGTCCGAGAAAGTATATGGAGGAGAAAGTCCTGGAACCTGCACAAAGCAATGTAGGACAGTGCAAAAAGGGGAACAAAGGGGGTGCCAGAGGGTCTTGGGGTTCGGACCGTGACACACACAGAGGGGTTACTGTATGAGGATACTTGCTGGCCTGGCACCAAAGGCAGAATATCTGGGTGCACTGACGCCTTAACCAGATTCATATCTTTTTAATATAGGACCACATGGTCCACCCCTGCATTCTTCCACAATACTACAGAGGGGTTACTGTATGATGATACTTTCTGGCCTGGCATTAAAGGCACAATATCTGGGTGCACTGACGCCCATTACTAGATTCATATATTTTTAATATAGGACCGCATAGTCCACCCCTGCACTCTTCCACAATACCACAGAGGGGTTACTGTATGATAGTACTTGCATGCCTGGCACTAAAGGCACAATATCTGGGTGCACTGCCATTGACGCCTGTATCAGATTCATATCCTCAGAGGGGTTACGGTGTGACGGCACTGTTGCCGACGCTAAAAGCCCAATTTTAAAGCACCTATTGTTACTTTCATCCAAATTCTGCGCGTCCTAAAATGTCTTTTCATACAGGCTGCCGCCCCAAGCAGTTGTTTATGGATAGATTAAAGGAAAAGCATTTACCGTCATATGAAACGTCATTTTTTTGTTTTTCAGTGTTTCTATACATCCTAGAAATCCGCCACTTCACGGGCAGGTTATGGAAACCTCCTAGGCACGATATTTGAAGGAATTTTTCGTTTTTATTTTTAACCCTTATTTCATGGATAACTTACTGTCCCTTTAACCCTTTCGCTGCTGAGGCTTTTCACACCTCTGTGCTGAGGTCATTTTTACCGGTTTCGCTCATCATGTTTAAACGTGTTTTGAAGGCTTATTTTAGTATATGACCCAGACATATTATATATCGTTCTTTCCGTCAGACTCGGTAGATTCATAATATGTCATTATTATATGTATACGTTATGTCATGTCTGTATATTATAACAAAAAATGCAATAAAATATGAATTTTCAATAATTTACAACGTGTAAAGTGTTTTTTTTGCACATTTTAACATGCGAGCAATTGTGGTTATATTTTGTATGGGGTGCGCTTGTTAAAAAAATTAGAGATGGGGTCTCGTTACATTTTTTTTTGGGGAAAATTACACGATTTTTAACAAACGCACCGCATACAAAAATCGTTAGTGCAGCATCATTGTTCACATTATAATTGAAATGGGAACAATATTGCTGCATTAACAAACCAAAAAAAAGAAAAAAAAAATGTATATTTTTTTTTATAATTTTTTTTTTCATTCTTTTTTTTTTACAAAACTTTTCACAGTCGTGTTTGGTATCGTTGGAACGGCCATGCTCTGGCCGATCCAACAGTACCAAACTTTAACCCCTAGCTGCCACGGATCGGGAGATAGGGAGTTCATTGGAACCCCCTATCTCCACCGTTGGTGGCAGCTAGGGGTTAACTCCAGGACTGGCGTCATCGTGCTATGCACGATGACGCCAGTCCTCAGGGGGAGTTCCCGGAGGCTTGGCCGACATCCAAGATGTCGGCCAGCTCCGGGAAAGGATCACGAACCGGCGCTTTTCAGCGCCGATTCGTGATCCGGCACCCCAGGGGTTAATGCCAGGTACCATTTGGAAGGGCAGGCTGTGCCCTTCCAAATGGTGCCTGGGTTAACCCCCGCAACGCCGCCGATCGGGAGGGAGAGAGGTCCGAAGGACCTTTTCCCCCTCCCTTTCAGGCGCCTCCTCCGCACATGCGGGGGGGGCGTCTGAATTAGATGTCATCGCGTCGCCGCGATGACATCTAATGTCCCCGCCAGGCTCCCGAGTGCTGGGCTGACATCCAAGATGTCAGCCCGCACCGGGGGGCGCAGCAATCCGCCGGAATCCGGCGGATTGCTGCCTCCTGTGCTCGGACCCGCTGAGCGCGTCCGTAGCACAGGAGAACCACTTGGCTGGACGCGCTGAGCGCGTCCTTAGCAGCCAAGTGGTTAAAAGTGCTTTTTTTTTTACTTTTTGTCCTTGTTTCCTGTCCCCCAGGGCACTACCCGGACCCCCATACACCTTTTATGGCAAATATGTAGCATATATGCCCTCTTGGAGGGCACTCTAAAAAACCAAATTTTCAGCCCCATTGACTTGCATGGGGTTCGGCCATTGACTTGCATGGGGTTCGGGTTCGGGTTCGGTCCCGAACAAATGGGAAGTTCGGGTTCGGGCTCGAACCGAACTCGGGGAGTGTTCGGCTCATCCCTACTGCAGAGTAGCCAAGGCAAGCTTTGCATTTGGCAGACTATTGACTAACGTATGGGACCACCGTGGAAAAAGCCTTGACACAAAGCTCAAAGTCTACCGAGCAGTAGTGTCAACTACCCTGATGTATGCCAGTGAGACTTGGACTGTAAACAGGAGGCATGCTAGGCAACTGAATCGCTTCCACATGACATGCCTCCGCAGACTTCTCAGGATCCGGTGGCAGGATAAGGTGCCAGACACAGAAGTCCTTTCCAGAGTAGGCCTGCCATCAGTTTACACCCTGCTGATGAAAGCCCAGACACGCTGGGCAGGTCATGTTGCAAGGATGCCCGATCATCACATCCCTAAACAGCTCCTCTACGGTGAGCTGTCTCAAGGAAAGCGGTCGCACGGGGGACAAAGGAAGCGATACAAAGATACACTGAAAGCCTCCTTCAAGTCCATGGATATTGATATCACCTCCTGGGAAATCTTGGCACAAGATCGATCGACATGGCGCATGCTGACCCTCCAAGGCTGCCAGATATTTGAGGACAGAAGAGCAACCATAGCACAAGAGAAGCGAGCACTTCGCAAAGCCAGAATTGCAAATGTTGCAACAGGGGTACCCACACATGTCTGCTCGACGTGAGGCAGAACATTTTGTGCTCGAATAGGCCTCATCAGCCATCTGCGGACACAACGTGGACAACCCACAACCTGTTAGATGTCAAGGTCCTCATCGAATACGATGGACGAACATCATCATTATACTCACGATAACAGTCTGCACTATGGCATGTATTTCACTTTAAGCAATTGGAGCTCATCAAGACCTAAAGAGGGCGATTGGGTGGCCAGTAATCACCCTAAGGCGCAAGATCCCGGAGCCGGTTGGCTCAGACGAATGTGAGTGAGACCATAATACATGGTATACATCCTGAGAGTGTTACGGTCTGCACCATGAAAGTTTTCTTCTCTATTTTTTTGAGGTCTGGTTAGAAGAGCAAGCCATCAACCAAGATCTGCATTTCCCTTAGCGCTACATTTACTTCTCCCACAGCCATTCTTTGGTTGTACTGGACAAGGACAACCCCACCAAGTGGACAGCAGCATTGGGACCTGTTACCCCCACCTAAAGTCTTCCATCAGCGCATATCTATCTCCTTTTGTAATTAAACATTATGTAACATTTCTAGACGAGTCAAGACAATGAGAATCGGGATAATAGGTTACAGCAGCAGATTTACAAACTATTCAAATATAAACAGATAAGAACATTATTGAGACAAAGGGTAGGCTGGCAGGTTAATCCTCAACAGATAACAATATACAATAGGCAGATAGACAATAGCATTCTTGCATAATCACAGATTACACCAACATTCTGCACACGAGAGAGGGAAAGGAAATAATAAAGAAGCTCGGGCCTGCACCTCCCAAACACATCTCCCTGTCCATGCACCCCGAGTCCAAATGATGCACGTCACATGCGTGTGTATAACACACACACAAAACCCCCAGCAATGAGTCGACAAACTATGATAAATGCTGTCAGAAATCACTCGCTGTAAATCAGACACTTTGCAATATTTATTATGTCATTTTAATATGTTGTATTATGTAACGTGTGAGACGCAGCCAAAGCTGAAAGACAAAACATACATTGAAAGGGTTATATACAGGGTTACCAGGTCGGCCATGTTTTCCTGGACACATTTCATTTATTCATGCTGATGGGCAGTGCATGAAAAATGCCACCCCGCTGCATGTATAATCCATACGCTGCAGGTAAGAAATCAAAGAGGAATCCCTGGTGACCTGCCTTGATTGCCTTCTTGCAGCATATGAATTATACATGTTTCAGGGCAGCACTTTTCCCTGTGCTCCCCTCTGCTTGTCAATAATGTGTCCAGGAAAACATGGCCGACCTGGCGACCCAAGTTATATATGAACCATAATTTCTAATGTTTAATTAAAGGAACAGTGGATTTACTATGGAGTCGGGTGAACTCTGGTGAAGTCACTATTTAGAGACGTTCCACCGCGTTTAGCCGTAGTTTTCTGTCAGATATTAGCTGGATTTCACTATATTTTCAGCAGAGGCGTGTTCAATACCTCAGCCGCTGCAAGTGCTAAGTTAGCAACCTGCCATTGAACGCCGTTCAGCCGCTCAGCGCTCAGCACTGCTAATTTAGCACTTGCAGCGACCTGAGGAGATGCTGCGAGTAGCTGAGTGTGACATATTAAAGATGGCCACCGCCATGAAGCAAGTAACAATTCCGTACAACAAGATGGCCGCCACCATGAAGCAAGTAACAATTCCGTACAGCAATGTTAATTTTGAGGTTTTTGTTCACCAAAGCACAAAATATTTATTTATTATTTCCCCCTGCACATAGACATATATTACAGTTCAATTATTATTTTGTTTCAGAAGTAAACATAACGTTTATTCAATAAAACTATCATTTGTGGTGTGTGCGTACAAAACGGAATTGTGCTGACTGCTTTTCTTTATCATATTTTGTCCGAGTGATATGAAAAACAATCTGAATCTTTAATTAAAAATCGTGCGGCGGAAGGGCGTGGCTAGCTGCTGAACAGGATAGACGCATGCGGAGCAGCTCCTGCGGAACCTTGCATTAATATCCCCTCACACCTGATTTACCCCTGTGTTGTGTGTGCCCACCTGGCGTGCGGGTGAAGCTGGAATCTTCCTGCGATCGCCGGATCAGAGGGGACCCCGCACGGCTCGTGTCGCCGCGATCTGAGATTTGGGCCTGTGACAGTGTGAGATCGGCGGCCATCTTGCGGCTTTGGGCCTACCGGTCCCTGGATGGATCTGGTCGCCCCCGGCCATGGGTAAGAGAGATAAGCGGCCTGGGGCTGTGGATGCCCTCGCACCAACCTGATATCCGCGTCTCCCTGGGTTGTCCGAGGGACTGCGACCTGCATCCTGTTCCCCGGTGCCGGTAGAGGAATAGCGATGACCTATCTCCTGCCTTACTTCCTGCGCCCACGAGGTCGAAAATGCAGACCTCCCTCGGAGGATCTCCCAGCTACCAAGAGAGACGATCCGCATGCTCCTAGATGACGCACGTTCCTCCGGGCTCTGGAGATTGCTTGCGGTGCGCTCGGATTTGGCATCCCTACGCACAGAGGTCACGGTGCTGGAATGCCTCACTCTAGTGAGTTGCGGGAGTCGCAGGCTGCCTCCTCCTCTCGAGTTGAGGTTCTCCAGGCCCAGGTCGCTGGGTTACAGGGTGCCGTGCTGTCCTCTGAGAACCGCCACCGTCGTCGCAACCTGAAACTACAGGCATAACCGGACTCTATCCCAGACTCTGCGCTCCTGTCTTATGTTACCCACCTGGTGATGGCGGTTCTGACCTTGCCTGCGGGGTGTCCGGGACCCACTGAAGTCAGCGATCCGGGTGAGGAAGGCTGCTGCGGCCCCTGAGGGCGGCATCACGAGACGTCATCGTGGTCTTTGCAGACATTGTTACCCGGAGCGTCTGCTGAGGCGACGATCCGGGCCCCTCCCGATACGCTTCGGGGAGCGGCTATTTCGGTTTTCCGAGACTGTAACCGTTTCTGGCTTGGCGGCCAGGCGATAGTTTTGGGAGCGGTGACGTCAGCACTTCGGTCCCATAATGTCGTTACCGTTGGGGAATATCAGGGTCTCTCCTGATCCATTATGGTTCCAAGACTTTGACGGCGACTACTGTGGAGGAAGCACGGGCACTACGCGGGAACCTTGGGGGTGCTGTTGAGCCGTAGGGCATGGCGTGGAGGAGGCTTCGCTGGCCCCGGACAGGTGCAGCGGAGATCTTGAAACTTGGCCTAACAAGATAGACACGGGTGTCTCTCATCCCCTTGTTCCACGGTGGATTCCCCTGCGTGGGTGGACTCTCGATATTGTCCTGGAGTATTTTCTGACCTGATAATACTTTTGCCTGCCCCCCCTTTTCCTTTTTTTTTTTTTTTTTTTTTTTTTTTTTTTTTTTTTTTTTTTTGGGATGTCGAAGGTAAGGTTCGATCGGCGGGTGTGCCGTAGGACAGTACCTAGGCTCTTTTCTGTCCCTTGGCCCCCGTTGACCTGTGCCCTATGGTACCCCACCGGCCCTCTATTCCTCTCCGGGGTTGTAGGGGTGAGCCGCGGTGTCCCATATTTCCCTTTGGGGGCTACCTTTCCCATTTCTTCCACTTTGGTGGAAGGCTTCAGAATTTTTTTTTTTTTTTTTTTTTTTTTTTATCTCCTCCTCCTCTCGTCCCCCCTCCCCGCCCAAGATCTTTTTTCCGCTGTCTCTCCGTTTTGTTTTGGATATTGGCAGATCCCTGCAATTGTTGGTAGCGATGTGTCAATGACTGTTCTCCTGGCGTGATTCACTTGCTTTTTACAATAGGTGTTCGCTTCCCAGCATATCTCCTTGCAGCTTTTTATTGCATTGGCCTGTGAGAGCCTATATGTTCAATAGATTTCTTGCTATGTTTGCTGTTATGTTTATATCCTTAAATACAGAATTTGAAAAAAAAAAAAAAAAAAAAAAAAAAAAAAGAAAAAAAAAAAAATCGTCGGCCATTTTTGGATTCCTAATGCGCATGCAAAGTGTTCAATGACACTGCTGCAGCAAACTGAATTGCTGCGCTGTAGCAATTCAGCAGCTGCTGAGGTATTGAACGGGGCTCCTGAGTTGTCCAGAGTTGTTTCTGTCAGAGTTCTACGCACATCGCCGCTTGAAATTCACCGGAGTATATTCCCCCCGTGTGGCAAACAATGCTGAACGGAGAGGAGCCGCTCTTGACTCTTTCTATGGAAGAGTAGCAGTGGTTCCTTTGCTCACAGGACCGTCGCTGCCGCTGCCGAATTTTGCTTCTCTGGGTAGTCGAAGTGAAGGAGATTCAGGCCAGGAGATGGTCGCCATTCTGAGCCGGGCGGCCATCTTGTTCAGAATATTGGTTCACTTGAATATAACTAGGTAGATATTAGTTGGAATTAGAATGAAGTTTACATAGAGTCTTAGGAATGTGTTAGATCAGCAGTAAAAGCAATTAAAATAGGGAAGATCCGGGCCGTTGCTGGCACGGAGAGACAGGATGAGGGATGGATACATCAAGGTCACAGAGGCCTGTAGCTGAGACAAAGAAGAGCGTGAAAGCAGACCAGGCCTTATCTAAAGCAAACAATAAACAAGCCCAAGGGAGGTGGGCACAGGCAGGACCCAGAGTAGTAGCAAATTATTTTCTGTCAAACTAACATGAACCTTGCCAATTTATGACCAATGTATGGAATGTCTTTGTATTCGATTAAGGGAGGTACGGACCCACGTGGGATGGGATAGTGTCACCGGGAGGTGGGCTAATTGGGATGTACCTAATTATGTATTCGGGGTATAAAACCTCATGTCACTGGGGAATCGGGGCTCATTCTTTGCGATTGAATCCTGTTTGAGCATCTGTTGTGATATCACAATAAAGTTTGACTTTCCTGAAGAGACTCGTGTTCAGTCAATCCTTGTCCGTGCCAGCCCGGCCTCGTCCCGAGTGAACCAAGTGGATTTCGGTTACATTTCTGGGGGCTCGTGAGCTGGGATTCGGGCCTTTGCCGGTATGGCAACGACTGCTGGACACTGTAGCGGTTGACTGCAGGTGCGAGTGATCCCGTCGGTTGGGCGTCCGTTGAAGGTGAGCTGACATCTGCAGGCGGAAAGCAGGATTTCCTGTTCAATGGACCTCGTCTCGTCCCAAATGGACTCCCGGCCCAGGAAGCTGGGACACCCCGAGTCTGAGGAAACAGCGAGCAGCGCGGCGATAGGTAAAGTGTCTTCTATGTTTGTATGTGTATTGGAGATACCGGTATAAGGGGAACGTCCGACCATAGTTGGATAAGGAGACCCGAGGCCACGGTCTCGTTGACATACCGAACCCACTGCCGACAGCACGGACAAGCAAAGGAGCCAGAGTGGCTAGCGCGTGTCTGAACCCGGGGGATCGATGTTGACTAAAGGGTAGTTCTGTATGTGAGGGAGAGGGTAGCCAAGTGGAGTTGCATTGTCATAGTCAGTGTTTGTAAATAAAGCTTCTGCACGTGGACAAGGAAAGGAGGAGGGATTTCTGTGACTGGGCAGAGAGCCCTGAGTCAGTGCTAGTGTGTACGTCTTGTAGTGAAGGGGGCCAATTGGGGCCAGCGGTAGCTGCAGCGGGAGTGGTGCCGGGTGGGTAGATTGCCCATAGGCAAATTGGAATTGCAGACAGGAGTGTTGTCATAGAACGGGGTACACATAGTCACAAGCAGACAAGAGTTAAAGTTCAATTAATTGGGTATAAGGAGCCAAGAGGAGGGTCGGCGAGCCCTCGGCTAGTAGAAAGAGTAGAATTGTTTATGTAATGTTTTGTGCTGGATGTATCTGGTACAGTATGTGCTGTGAGAGCTGCTGAGAGTGCTGTGAGTGATTGTGCGCCTACTTGCCTATCAAGGAAGCAAATCTGAGAGTGGACTCCTAAAGTACGTTTTCGGCTCAGGCGACTGCAGTCGGCTACTGACGGAGAAAGCGAACACGTTTCAAGAGAATTGTTGACTGAAGTACCATACAGTTGATTTCAAGTGTTTTTGCTGAAAGTAATATTTGCATTGTGAAAAAGTAACTGCTTTTAAGAGTAATAATGGGTAACGGGTCGTCCAAACCCAAGAAGGCTAAGAAGGGTGAGATGCCCTTGGAGTATATGGTGCGGAATTTTGAAGTGTTGTATGCGACACATGATTATGGTATGAGTTTGAATAAGGAGAAATTGCAATTGTTGTGTGCAATAGTCTGGCCACTGTTAGTCCCTGAGTGGCCAGAACAGGGGTCTATGGACCCGGAGCTAATACAGAAGGTGCACTCATATATTACCGGAAAATATGGGCACCCCGATCAGTACCCGTATATAGATATATGGAAGTACTGTGTGAAAGATAAAAGTCATTTTATAATGATGGCGGGACAAAACAAGAAACAGGTACCCCCAAATAATGAGAAAGAAAAGACTGTGTTGGTAGAACATCCGGAGGAGATTGATTCCCTTCCCCCACCCTACCCATCGTGTTATGGGCCAGCTAGAGAGGCCCTGAGTGCCACGGTTGCGCGGGCGGAGAGGAGGGAGCGGGCAGCTGCTGTTTCCCGGCCAGCTCCCTCGGCTCCGGCTCCTGGTATCGCAGAGGAAGAAGAGGAAGAAGAGGGGGATGGGCTGCGGGCGGAGGACACAGAGAGGTCCCAGCAGGAAAGATTGAAATGCCCGATGGGAACGTATATAAACTGGTAACCCCAGAAGACAGTGGGGATGAGGGTGGAGATGTAAATCCAGGGGCCACCACTCGCGCGGCGAACAATATATATAAATCCCGGGAAATGTATCAGCACAACCCCAGCAAGAGTAAAATGCAAATGCCCCTGCGGGAGGTGCCAGGTCCCTTACTGGAAAATGGAGGACCTGGGCCAGTACAATACACATATGTCCCATTTACAACGACAGATTTATTCAACTGGAAAACGCACACACCGCTGTACTCCACTAATCCCGCAGCAGTGGCTAGTATGATAGAGTCAGTCATGCTTACACATAACCCCACATGGGCAGACTGTCAACAACTATTGCTGACAATGTTCACAACTGAGGAAAGAGCCCGAATAAACAATAGCGCGCAAAAAAATTCTACTTGCCCAAGCCGTAGAAGATAGCAAGCCCCAGCCAGAAGCGTGGGCAGAGGAACACTACCCCAAAACAGATCCCAAGTGGCCATACAATACTGGTGAAGGTATTGCCCACCTACACACATACCGGACAGCGGTAATAATGGGTGTTAAAGCGGGAGGGAAGAAACCTACGAATATGGGGAAAATAGCAGATATTGTGCAAGATTTTAAAGAAACCCCAAGTGCATTTTTAGAAAGATTACTAGATGCATATAGGATGTATAGTCCTATTGACCCTGAGGCGGTGGAGAATCAAAGGTTGGTTAATTCTTCCTTTGTGGGTCAGTCACAGAGAGACATATGGAATAAAATACAGAGGATAGATGGGTTTTTAGGTAAAGGTATTAGCGAATTGGTAGAAATTGCTAATAAAAGTGTTTCAATAACCGGGATCTAGAAGAAAGCGGGAGGAGATAAGGACAAAGAGGACATACCGGTGTGGTCGGTTACATGGTAACGGAGGGGGAAGGGGTGCCCCGGAGAGAGGGAGAGCAAGGGGCCGAGGAGGAAGAGGTAGGGGAGCCCCTAGGGAACCCCTGGGGCCTAACCCGTGCGCGTGGTGCCGGGGTGAAGGTCACTGGAAAAGTGAATGTCCTGCATTTTTGGCTAAATTTGGGGTACAGGGAGAGGCTGGTGTATCGGGAGGACAGGCCTCCAATGGCCAGGTAACAAACGGCAGATATGAGAGAAGTGATGGTGCCGGTTCAGGGTTTGTGGGATTGGCGGGAACGTCATTTGAAGGGCAAGGTATATATTGACACGTACCTGGGCCCATCCCGCTCGGTAATCACGAGCCCACAGTCACAGTAAGAGTGGGAGATAAAGATGAAATTTTTATGGTTGATGCCGAATATTCTGTTGTAACACAGCAAATTGCACCCCCAATGGGAAATGAGGTTGATATTATGGGAGCAATGGGGGTATCTGCTAAGTATCCTTTTCTTGCTTCTCGAAAATGTAGTTTGGGTGGGCACAATGTAGAACATGAATTTTTGTATATGCCAGAATGTCCCATCCAACTCCTGGGGCGGGATATCCTTTGTAAATTGCAAGCCCAAATCACATTTCTTCCCGGGGGTCACGCTAGATTAGACCTGCCTGAGAGTGGCAGCTCTACACAGCAGTACAGCCCAGCCAGCCAGAATACCCAACCTGTAAAAACTGCAGTAATTATGCCAAGAGAAGAAGAATGGCGCACGGCATCAACCCCGCCGGCCACCCCAGACCCATACACATTACTTTTGGGAATCCCTGGAGTCTGGGCGGAAGAAAACCCGCCCGGACTAGCTGTAAATATTCCTCCAGTGTATGTTGATCTGAAACCAGGCGCAACGCCTGTGGCTCTAAGACAATATCATATCCCACAAAAAGCCAAGCAGAATATCCAAACTCATTTGCAAAGACTTAAAGACCACGGGATATTGAAATTCTGCGTGTCACCGTGGAACACACCACTGTTGCCAGTACAGAAAGAGGGCACACAAGAGTACTGCCCAGTCCAGGATTTACGGGCCGTCAATGAAGCCACAGTAACCCTACACCCTGTGGTTCCCAACCCATACAATTTATTGGCATGAATTCCCGGCGATACAAAATATTACACAGTGCTTGATTTAAAAGACGCTTTCTTTTGCATCCGTCTGGCTCCAGCAAGCCAGCCCCTTTTTGCATTTCAGTGGGAGGAATCTACCACGGGAGCGCGCCATCAGATGACCTGGACACGCCTCCCTCAAGGTTTCAAAAACTCGGACACGATTTTCAGATGCGCGATCAGCCAGGACCTCCTGTCCTTCAACGCTCAGCCAGACAAAGTCGTCTTGCTACAGTATGTAGATGATTTATTGCTTGCTTCCCCCCACAGAAAAAGACTGTCTCTCTGCCATTTTGCCCTGCTGCATCTGCTGTGCCACGCAGGTTACAGAGTTTCCAAAAAGAAAGCACAAATATGCAAACAAAATGTAAAATACCTAGGTTTTCAATTAACAGGTACCAAGTGTGCATTGGGGGCAGAAAGAATGCCGAATACCCCAACCAAAGACAAGGAGACAAGTCCGTGAATTCCTAGGAGCTGCAGGCTTCTGTCGCCTGTGGATCCCCAACTTTGCAGATATTGCTAAGCCCCTTCATCAAGCCACCAAGGGGGGAGAGCATGACCCCTTTCTCTGGGAAGAAGAACAAGAGGCAGCTTTCCTGAAATTAAAAACTCTCCTGATGGAGCTCCAGCACTGGGTCTGCCAGATCACAGCAAGTCTTTCCAGCTGTATGTGCATGAACACAACCAAACAGCCACAGGAGTGCTGATTCAGAACTTTGGCTCATAGCCAAGGCCTGTGGCCTACCTATCCAAGCAACTTGACCCTGTGGCCTGTGGCCTACCCCCATGTCTGAAAGCAGTGGCAGCCACCGCAATGCTGATAGCGGAAGCAGACAAGCTGACCCTTGGACAGGTTCTTCATGTCAAAGTGCCACATGCGGTCAAAGCCCTGCTTGATGTAAAAGGAAGTTACTGGTTCAGTAATAGCCGGATGACATGTGAGAACTGGGGCAAATCCATGAGCTGGGGGCAAATCCATGAGCTGGGGCATATCCATGAGCTGGGGCATATCCATGAGCTGGGGCATATCCATGAGCTGGGGCAAATCCATGAGCTGGGGCAAATCCATGTGTGAGCTGGGGCATATCCATGAGCTGGGGCAAATCCATGTGTGAGCTGGGGCAAATCCATGTGTGAGCTGGGGCAATATCCATGTGAGAGCTGGGGCAATATCCATGTGAGAGCTGGGGCAATATCCATGTGAGAACTGGCTGGGGCAATATCCATGTGTGAGCTGGGGCAATATCCATGTGAGAGCTGCGGCAATATCGATAACGTGTCCACAGGTTGGGGGGGCCGCACAATTCTTGGCTGGCCCCGGGCGCTGACAACCCATGCTACGCCACTGTGACTGTCCATGCACATGGTGCACTCTACAAAGAAAGAGGCCTGCTTACTTCCTCAGGACAACAAATCAAGTATGTGGCTGAAATCGCAGCCCTTCTAGAAGCTGTATGGAAACCAAGTGCTGTCAGTATTATGCACTGTCGTGGCCACCAGAAAGGTCATGATGAAATCCCAAAAGGCAACAGACGCGCTGACCAAGCCGCAAAAGCTGCTGCTAAACCTCTAAATCCTCCTAACCAAATATCCAGAGTGCTGCTCTGCAAGCAAGATGATCAACTCCCCATGCCGAATTACGAATTCTATATGAATTGGAGAAAATTCGAACCAAAAGGCGAATTCATTGAAACCATTCTGCAAAAATGGCATGACAATTACGAAATGCTGGAAGAAAACCATGACTATGTACAGTGGCTCTTCCCAACACGGTCCCAAGGCCGAAATTTCTACTCCTCTCCTCTTCACCCTCAAGAGACACGTCTTATGATTGACACCTCAGAAGTACAGCAAAGACTCCGCAGAGCATACAAGATGATGCTGAAATTCTTCGGCGTAAAAATAGTGGGGGAGGATGGAGAAGATACAGAAGTAACCGAAGTTGAACGAGCAGTAAATTTTGCTTCACGTTTTGACAATCTAACAGCCAACCCTCATAATAATTTGAGGATCACACGAGTACTGGTGAGCTTGGGAGAATTGGGAGCAGAAGAATACCAAGCCCCGTTGGTGAGGTTCTTTCTCAAAGAGACCCTTATCAAAAACAAACTGCCAAGAATGAAGAAAAGTGTGATGAACTTCTTTGTACCAGCAGTGAGAGATACGCAGAAGAGACAAGATCTGCTGTTCTTTGCCTGGTGATACTATTTTCCAAAAGAGGAATTTATCTGGGGAAACCAGGAAGAATTGGCAAGATACAAAGCAACACCGGTGGTGGCTGCACTTCTACCGGCGCCACTGAGTGAATGGACACCTGTGTATTCAGAAAAAGAGAAGAAATGGCTATCAGAAGAACAAGGTGGATATGGAGAAGATGGATGGTTCCAGTTGAAGAGCGGACAAATAGTCCTGCCAGCGACATTGGCGCCTGAGATTGTGAGAGCACTTCATGCAAGTACTCATGGAGGGAGGGAAATGATGGAGCAACAGCTGGAGCCACATTTCTATGTGCCAGGACTGTCAGTAATCTGCAAAGCAATAGCCCAGCAGTGTGTGACATGTGCCAAGAATAATCCAAGAACAGGCCCATCTCAACCTCCAGGGAAACAGCCAATCGGGCTGTCCCCAATGGCGTCAATACAGATAGATTTCACAGTGCTGCCACCCTGCAACGGATATAAATATCTACTGGTAATGGTGTGTACTCTCACTGGATGGGTGGAAGCCTTCCCAACGAGGACAGAGAAAACAACGGAAGTGGTGAGGAGCTTAATGAAAGAAATAATACCACGCTATGGACTTCCCCTCGAGATAGGGTCGGATAATGGCCCAGCATTCATACAGAACAGTTTACAACAGCTCGCCCGTTTGTTGGGTATCACCTGGAAGCTACATACAGCTTACCGGCCCCAAAGCTCGGGAAAAGTCGAAAGAATGAACCGCACACTAAAAACTTTGATGTCCAAACTGTGCCAGGAGACGTCACTAGGCTGGTTGGATGTGCTGCCAATAGTCCTATTGCACATCAGGTGCAGGCCAACCCCTCAATTGAAGCTAAGTCCGTACGAGCTTATGTTTACTTCCAAAGATACATAAAGATTTAATAAATCCCCCTGGAAGACCCATTATATCTGGTGTACATTGACTTACCAGTAGATTGTCGCAATATATCGACATCCTTCTACAGCCTTTAGTCAAAAAGATCCCTTCGTATCTTAAGGATACAATCCATCTATTACAAATTTTAGAGACAGTAGTATGGGATCCATTGTATATCTTAGTCACCTGTGACGTTCGTTCATTATATAGTATTATCCCTCATGATCAGGGTATTGAAGCAGTCCGTTTTTATTTAGAACAAAATTCCGAGTTCGAAGAACCGCAAATTAGATTTATCTTACTAGGTATAGAGTTCATTCTCAATAATAATTTTTTTTGCTTTTAACGATCAGTTTTATCTTCAACGGAAAAGGTATGGCGATGGGGACCAGGTTTGCGCCTAGTTATGAAAATCTTTTCATGGCTTTCTGGGAACTCAGTTGGATGCCATATTGGGCCAACACCTGGTCCTCTACCGTAGATATATTGATGATCTATTTTTTATTTGGAAAGGAGGGGATGATGTATTGAAGAACTTTATTGATGGTCTGAATTCAAATAACAGTGGTATCGTTTTAGAGACCCACTCCCATAAAGTGATAAATTTTTTTAGAACTTAACCATTTTTATTGATGAAAGTTGTGTTATAAACTAAAACATATTTTAAATCGGTGGATGTTAACAATTTTATCAGTTTTTCGAGTTGCCATGCTAAGCGTCGCTAAAAAGTGTTCCTAACAGTCAACTTGTAAGAATTCGTAGGAATTGTACCGATGTTACCAGTATGACATTCAATCCCAAACTTTGAAACAGAGTTTTATTGAAAAAGGTTTTGATGGGGCCATTCTAGATGATCTTGTTATACAGACTCGAGAGAAAGATAGAAATGAATTTATTCAATATAAAGTTAAGAACGATGATTTTCAATCTAAGGTCCCCTTCTTATATAATTTTAACAGTCAATCCGCGAATATTAATAAAAGTATCCGCAAACACTGGCACATTTTATTGGAAGATCCGGCATTGGATGATTTTATGCCCGATCGGCCACAAATCATTAATTTGAGGGGCCTCGAATATTAAACAAAAATTGTTCACAATATAAAAACGAAGAATCTGCAGAATCCTTTCAATCTTAAAGTAGGGTTCCATAGATGTGGTTACTGCCTTGCTTGTAGAAACTTGCACCTGAAAAAGCAATATTTTAGTACGTTTGAATTCAAAGAGAGTTTTAAAATCCAACAAGTTATTGATTGCTGGTCCAAGGATGTTATTTATGGACTTATTTGCCCCTGTCATCTATTATACGTTGGCAGAACCACACGCCAGCTGTATGTGCGGATCATGGAACATGTGCGCAATATTCGGAAAGGATACGAAAAACACTCTGTATCGGCACATTTTTTAAATGAAACATAATAAAGACCCTACAGGTCTCACTTTTTTTTGCTCTTAAAAAAGTTCAAAAGGATTGGCGGGGAGAAGACTTCATAGGGAAATCGGCGGCCGAGAAGAAGATGAAACTCATCTATAGGTTCGATTCCCTGATTCCCAGGGGTCTCAACTCTGATTTTGAACTTTGCCATTTTTTATAACTTACCTCCACCTACACTTTTATAATTTACCTACCTTTTTTTAGGGCTCTCTATTGCCCATTGGTTTTAGCTTCTTTTATTGCCTCAGGATTTTCTATATTAGTATTAGGGATGTGCGTTTCGGGTTTCGGAATTTCGGAATTTTTCACGAAATTTCCCGATTCGGTGTTTCGGATGCGGCCGATTTCGGAAAAATTTTAGATCCGAACATTTCAGATCCGAAATGTTTTCCGAGCCGAAACGAAATATTTTCGGATTTTTTCGAATGGACTTGAAATGTGTCAAACGAGGAGAACAGATGTTCCGAAAAACGAAAATTTTCCGAAAAAAAAGACGAAAATTTTTTACGAAAAACGAAAATTTTGTGAAAAAACGAAAATTTTCAGAAAAACGAAAATTTTTCGAAAAACGAAAAGTCGATACAAAAAACGGGCAAAATGACACGAAAAATACGAAAAATGGTCGATATTCCGAAAAATGTGCAATTCCGAAAAAACGAAAATTTCCGAAATTACGAAAAGTCGATACAAAAACCGAGCACAGTGACACGAAAATTACGAAAAATGGTCGATTATTCTGAAAAAAAAAATGTACCCGAAAAACGGGCCGAACCGAATCGAAAACGAAATCGGTCGAAACGAGCCGAATCGAAAAGTTTAAAAATCCGAAAAATCGAACCGAATCGAACCGAAAAAAAAATCGGTGCACAAGCCTAATAGTAATCATTTTTGCAGACTTTTTTTTTTTTCTTTTTCTTTTTAGGGCTCTATATTGCCCATTGGTTTTAGCTTTCTTTATTGCCTCAGGATTTCCTATATTAGTGATCATTTTTACAGACACATTTTTTTCTGTTTTGCATTTTTTATTTTGTATTTTTTATTTTATTTTGTATTTTTTTTTTTTTTTTCTCTCCTCACATTTTCATAATTTTGCTGCACTTTTTTTGTTTATAGGACTGATTTTATTATTTTTTTGGATTTTCTTTGCCTTTATGGCGGTAGGATCTTAAGAGGTGATCGATTATATCTATCTATATATCTATATATGTAGTGTGTTAATTTTATATATTAACACTGCTGCCAGTTTTGTGTATTTTAAACTTGAAGAGGGCGGGCCTTTTGGGTTGCCGGCTCATTCAATAAAGATCTGTTTAAATACACCGGATGACCAACGCTAAAATGGATTCGCCATATCCACTATTTTTTTAATTTTATGTTCAGATGATGTTAAGTTTTAGGGAGAAGCTTTGTATTTGTATATTGTACTTTGTTTATTGACTTTTATCAACACATTTATATGTTTTATTGTATGTATTCCAATTTGGAAGTGGACGGGTTACTTGGGCTGCCGGCTCATTCACTAAATGTCTTTGAGTATATAATAAACCCCTTTTTTGAAATGTACCCTTGTTTGTCTGTTTTACCCACTGAAGAAGCGCTGTAAGCGCGAAACGCGTCTGGTTCCTGTCTTTTTTATCACTGATATTTCATATTATTGGAATAAATTTTATTATTTTCACTTGCTGACTACATTGATGACGTCTAAACTGAGATGGCTTTTTAAGGGCTGTGCCACTTCTTACAACCCTATGCCAGTTTTCCCCGAGCCAGGCTCGACTCTGAACAGGGTGAGTTTATTACCATATAAAGGTTTTATACTCTGTCCTGTAAAAACTGGCTGCACTATTGTTTTTGTTTTCTCTGAGGAATCTTCTGAAGAGATCCCTGCAGCAACGCAAACGGTTAACCCCACCCAGGGATTCATGCAGTGTTCCCTGTGCATCTCTGGAGGAGGTGTGGGATCTGGTGCTGAGGCTCCTTTCCACTGTGGATACATACCAGGAGGGCGAATTGAATGTTTGGAGGCACTTTATTGGATGAAAAAGACGATCCTAGAAACTGAAAAAGTTCGAGGGAGTGTTCTCATTTATATATATTCGTGTGAAGATTTCTTCTCTACTGGTGACTTTTCCTTTGAGGTATTTTTTTTTTTTTTTTTTCAATAAGACTTTTGTAGTAAATAATAGACTGTGCAGTTAAAAAGCAGAAAAGATTTTTTGTCGCAATCTCTTTTTGGTTGAAAAGATATAACTTTTCGTGGAAGCGCTGTCCTTATTTTTGTGTTGTATATTTATGTGTTCGGATGGCCTACCCTCTGATTAATGGACTAAGGGGGGACCTTCGGGCATTGGGGGAAACTAAACTAATGATCAGGTTGTACTGTTAGGTAATAAATGCAGAAATTGGAATACTTGGGGGGATATATACCCCTCACTTTTTATATCCCCACCTGCATAAGTTTTGTCCAGGTGACTCGGTTTGGGTGAGGGAGTGGAAAAATGACCCACTTAAGGCCCAAATGGAGAGGTCCTTATCTTGTCCTGTTGTCAACTCCCACAGCAGTGAAAGTTGCCGAGGTGGTTCTGTGGATACATCATTCCAGGCTGGAAGTAGCGGCAGCCAACCCTGAACCAGAGTGGAAGGTCATCACCAACGAGACCAATCCATTAAGGTTAAAGCTGATTGTGGCAGATTAGATCTGTATTTCTATCTATATAAGGGTCTGCCTGTATATATGTGTCTATCTGCCGGTTTATATATATCTCCTCTCCTCCATATAGAGTGATATTCATATTTGTGTCTGGCCATTTGGTAAGTGTATCCCTGTGTTCACACCTGAACTGTAATTAACAGGGTTTGCTTTCTCCCCTGGGGGGAGGATATAACACGTAGCTGTAAAAAGGGAATTTCTGTTGTACACTAACATAGAAAATCACACCTTGGCAGCCAGCTCGGCACCAAGAGATGGGGACACAATCTTCAAAGACAGGAAGCACATCCTTGATCTCTAAGGGGGGTCTGGAGGGAAGAGGGACGCCTTTAGGCAATTAAAGATTAATTGACAAGCTTACTGAGCACGAGCGAGAATGGCCCTCAAGGAAATGGAGTCCAGGACACTGGGCCATTGGTGGGTGGGGGCTGGAAAGATCAGGAAGTGTATAAATTCGGAACACTGGCCATGTGCTTTTGGCTGATCACTTGGGGTACCTTCTAAAGAGGACTGATCTGTCCATGTTCCTACCTCCAGGCCCCAGGAGGCACCGATGCTAGCTACTGAGTATTCCGTCGTAAGTAAGGCTCTGTGATTAACACCTTTTTCTTTCTATTTTGCTGTGTAGTGTGTAATTAATTGATTTATTCTAGTTATAATTTTATGTAACAAAGCACTGTGATTTTTCTATCATAAATAAACAGAAAAGTATTTAAGTTCTGTCTCTGGCTGATGAAATCCACGCTAACTAAGAGATTGGGAGACTTGCTATTTGCTTTAAGCTCGGTTATGTATAAGAAATTGCGTGTTGCGGTCGTCAGGAAACAGCAGGGAATTGTGGGATCCGTAGTCACTGTCCGAGTCTAGCATAGTGCGGCTGCTAAGCCCTGCGTCTCCTGTTGCGACACGCGTAGTGTCCGTGAGGACTGGTGGCAGCGTTACTAATAGAATAAGAAATTGTCTCTGGGATTGTGAGAGACGTAGTTAGTACGCTCTTCAGGAGAAGACTTGTACTGCGTTGCAATCCTGGGATCAGTATATCGCGCTCTACGTGCCTGTTGTGAGAGAAAGTGTTGCCGGGAGGGGAAGAGAAGTGCGCGTAATTATCTGGGTCTAGGATAGATAGATAGTGCGCGGCTTAACCCGGCATCTTTGCGCAGCAGCGCGCGTAGTGGGTCGTGACACTGACAAGGTCCACGGTTCCAAGCACCTAAAGGATTCAACAAGTGGGTGTTTTGACGGACACAATAATGCCTGACCACCCACCAACAAGAGAGCAAAGAGATCCCCCGGGGGATACCCCAAGGGCTATTTTTAGGGGACCTGCCCCGACCCTTGATCAACCAGAAATGTCTTTTGTTTTTGAAATTCCGGTGGGGAGGGATTGGGTTTATGTGACTGTGAAAAGAATTGCCCAAGGGATTTTGACATTTGGGGCATTTGTGGTACTGATTTTGCACCTTGCAAATTTGATTTATGGACTATCACATGAAGCATGCCCCAGGTGCCCGAGCACCACCGAGAAAGTGGATATCTCCCATATCTGGAATGGTACGCACCCAGTGATGGAGAACCGTACCATGTGGAGACAGAAGCGAGAGGCGATATCCGAGATTATGCCAAGAGGACATTTACTTGTGCAATTCAAATATGACTATGCTAAAAAGTCTGGGCAGACCGCATGCTGGGTGTGTAGTAGACTGCACCCAGAGACAATTCATATACCATTTGCTTCTGTTCCAATGAACTTAAGTATGTTTGGGTCAGGAAATGTCACAATACATGCTTTTGATGCACCACGAGAAAAACCAGAGGCATTCGCTCCCGGGTATCCAATAACAGGACCAGTGTACCCACCGGAATGGTGTTTTCAATTGGGACCAGATAGAGAAATAAGTAACGGGGGAGGGTTGTGTAATTCAAGTAAGTTCAACTGGACATCGTACATTTACACATTCAACACAAAGGAGCAGGCGAATTTTCTATATATACGATGTAGAAAGCTCACTAGAGACCAAGAGGTGGTGATTGCGAATGTGACTAATGGCAGGCAGAGTGCACTGGATATGATGAGACGACTGATGTTAGAAATATCAAAGGGAACACTACATTTATCACCATTTATATTGAAAGGGGGGTACCAGGTGTGTTGTGAAAGGGTGTGTTACACATTGGTACCACCTACAATAACGGGAATGTGCTATCTGGCTAAACTGATTCCAATTCAGAGAGTAAGGGGAGATGACACTGATACAGATACTGCACTACACCCTAGGTACCCACTGGTGTTTGAGAAACAGAAGAGAGAGTTGTTTAAGAAAGCGGATCGGGTGTGGGCATGGATCCCAGCATGGACTGGATGGGGAAGAGAGTTAATGGCAAGAATGAACAGTTATGCCAGTTTGATGGATGAGATTTTGAATAAGACTAGTTGGGATATTCAGTTACTGAATCTGGAAGTACGGGAGATACGAAAGGTACAAATGATACATGATATGGCACTGGAACAGATCAGTGCAGCTCTGAATGGACTGTGTGAGATGACAATCCATTATGAATGTTGCACATTCATCAAGAACACCACACATGACGTCCCTGACTATTACCAGGTAATCCAAGATCACCAGGAGAAAGTAGCACAGTTGCAGAACACAGCAAGACGGATCGCTGCTGAAGGCTGGAATCCACTTCGTGGGTTCGGAGCAATCGGAGATTGGTTCGGATCCATCCTGAGATTTATTTCACAGATTGGATCCATGATTCTGATGTTGGTCGTAGGGACACTCCTGTACCGCATAGGGCTATGTCTATGGCCACTATGCAAGAGAGCACTGACACCTACACAGACACAAAAGATACCACTGATAATCCCACAAAACATGTTCCCAACAAAAATAGGTCCCCTAAAGTACGAGGAGTTCAAGGATAACACTAGTGGAGTGTAGTGGCTACAAGTCTCAGGAGGAGAACCTGAGGCTTGAGCCAAGGGGGGAATGAAGGAGATTCAGGCAAGAAGATGGTCGCCATTCTGAGCCGGGCGGCCATCTTGTTCAGAATATTGGTTAACTTGAATGTAACTAGGTAGATATTAGTTGGAATTAGAATGAAGTTTACATAGAGTCTTAGGAATGTGTTAGATCAGCAGTAAAAGCAATTAAAATAGGGAAGATCCGGGCCGTTGCTGGCACGGAGAGACAGGATGAGGGATGGATACATCAAGGTCACAGAGGCCTGTAGCTGAGACAAAGAAGAGCGTGAAAGCAGACCAGGCCTTATCTAAAGCAAACAATAAACAAGCCCAAGGGAGGTGGGCACAGGCAGGACCCAGAGTAGTAGCAAATCATTTTCTGTCAAACTAACATGAAGCTTGCCAATTTATGACCAATGTATGGAATGTCTTTGTATTCGATTAAGGGAGGTACGGACCCACGTGGGATGGGATAGTGTCACCGGGAGGTGGGCTAATTGGGATGTACCTAATTATGTATTCAGGGTATAAAACCTCATGTCACTGGGGAATCGGGGCTCATTCTTTGCGATTGAATTCTGTTTGAGCATCTGTTGTGATATCACAATAAAGTTTGCCTTTCCTGAAGAGACTCGTGTTCAGTCAATCCTTGTCCGTGCTGGCCCGGCCTCATCCCGAGTGAACCAAGTGGATTCTCTGGACCTCTACAAACTAAAACCGCCTGTAAGAGTCTGGCTTAAAATCTTTGATAGTGTCATCACTCCAATCCTCCTTTATGGCAGTGAAGTATGGGGCCCCATCACCTATCCTGACTCACCCAAATGGGACACCAGCCCAACAGAAATATTCCATCTGGAATTCTGCAAGCACCTCCTCCAAGTCCATCGGAGCACCTCTAACAATGCTTGCCGGGCCGAGCTGGGCAGACTCCCCTTACTTCTTGCAGTACAGAAGAGGGCGCTATCATACTGGGACCACTAAACATCAGCAGCCTCAACTCATACCACCATAAAGCCCTACTGGCCAACAAGGACCATCCAAAACCATGTGGGCTGCAACAACTCATATATCCACCCTGATCATCAAAAGCCCCATGAAGGCAACCTGACAAAATATCAAATAAAGGCCCTAATTAACGATTCCAGGGAAAACTATATCAGAGAATGGAGACATGATATAGCAAACTCCCAGAAACTCACCATTTACCAATCCTTACAGAGGGAATACAAACTGGCCCCATACCTGGAGCTACTACAAGACCCCAAGGACAGACAGATCCTGAGCCGGTACAGACTGAGCGCCCACAGCCTGGAAATCGAATCAGGGCGGCATAGACAGACCTACAAGCCCAGGGAGAATAGACTGTGCCAGCATTGTGACCAGGAGGCCCTGGAAGATGAGGTCCACTTCCTCCTACAGTGCCCCAAGTACTCAGCACTGAGGGAAACTCACTTCCAGACACTCTCCGCTCTCATCCCGGACTTCACCTCTATAGAAGAGACGAGGAAACTCCACATCATACTGGGAGAAGAGACGAGGAAACGCCACATCATACTGGGAGAAGAGACGAGGGAACTCCACATCATACTGGGAGAAGAGACGAGGAAACTCCACATCATACTGGGAGAAGAGGAGCCGGCGGTGGAAAATATCTGCCCAATACGTCACAGAATGTCACAGACTGAGAGGAACAAAGAGATCCTGGACTTATAAATACCCAACACGGACTCGCCCCATCCCACTTCACATTATCCCTTACCCCTGATAATGTCCATGGACTTGCCCATTCCCCCCTATTTATGTCCCACTACTCCCCCCCTCCACCCCATATACCTCCCCATATGCTTTGGCAATGCTAAAATGTATTTGGTCCTGCCAATAAAGCTTATTTTGATTTGATTTGATTTGATTTGATTTGATTCCGGTTACAGAAGTTCACTGTCGTTGCAGCAAAGGAAACTGTGAGAAAAACCCCTTTATTCAGGGATATTCAAAGAGAATCGAAAAGTTACCGCACGTTCGGTGACTTTTCGTTCTATTCAATCAATACGGCTTGATTTGGCGACCCTGCGGTGTATTCAGCAAGCACCACAGGGCCGTCGTAGTGCAGGGAAAAGCCGCCGAAAACTGCCGAACACTCACAGCAAAACCCAGGCGAACGCACACCGAAACCCGCAAAAACATCTAGATTAACCCCGCCGAAGACGCCGGAGAAACCCCAGCAGGAGCGATCACAGCGCAGAGCAGCCGCCGGAAAAACCCGACACCGCAGACAGAATGGAGTGAAAAAAAAAAGTACGCTTAAGGCTAGGGTCAGACGAACGCATTTTTTGCGTCGTCCGTGAAAAAGTGCGTTCGAAGGAATGGACGTATTTTTTCACGGAATAAACCCACAGTTTAGTTAATAATCCCTCTGGTCCGGTGAATAAACCTACAATTTAGTGAATAAACTCACGATTTAGTGAATAATCCCCCTGGTTCTATGAAAAATCCACAATTTTGTGAATAAACCCACAATTAATGAATAACCCCCCTGGTTCAGTGAATAAAACCAGATTCAGTAAATAAACCCTTTGGTTCAGTGAATAAACCCACGATTTAGTGAATAATCCCCCGGTTCGGCAAATAAACCTACAATTTAGTGAATAAACCCCCTGGTTCAGTGAATAAACCCACAATTTAGTGAATAAACCCACGATTTAGTGAATAACCCCCTGGATCAGTGAATAAACGCACAGATCAGTGAATAAACGCACAATTTAGTGAATAATCCCCCTGGTTTGATGAATAAACCCACAATTTAGTGAATAAACACCCTGGATCAGTGAATAAACGCACAGATCAGTGAATAAACCCACAATTTAGTGAATAAACCCACGATTTAGTGAATAATCCCTCTGGTTCAGTGAATAAACCCACACTTTAGTGAATAATCCCCCTGGTTCGATGAAAAATCCACAAGTTTGTGAATAAACCCACAATTTAGTGAATAATCTCCCTGGTTCAATGAATAAACCCACAATTTAGTGAATAAACCCCTGGATCAGTGAATAAACGCACAGATCCGTGAATAAACACACAATTTATTGAATAATCCCCCTGGTTCGATGAATAAACTCACAATTTAGTGAATAATCCCCCTGGTTCGATGAATAAACTCACAATTTCGTGAATAAACCCACAATTTAGTGAATAAACACCCTGATTCGGTGAATAAATCCACAAACTAGTAAATAAACTCATTTGGGGGTCAAGTCGAGGGGAAGCTTGTGGGAACGTAGTTCCTCCACTAGTTTCACAGAGGGAGCGGAGTTCCTATGGGTCCTCACACTATAAAGCGTGTATTCAGGTGATCAATCATAGATCATACTAAAAGCCACATCCATAAATCTATCAGATCTGAGCGTGTGTTTGTGTTAAATGTGCCATGAGAAGTGATAATTCTTTTTAAATTGTCCCGTGAACCCACTGATTTAGTGAACAAACCCACAATTTAGTGAATAAACCCCCTGGTTCGGTAAATAAATTCCTGATTAGGTAAACAAATCCACAATTCAGTGAATAAAACCCTGATTTAGTAAATAATCACATAATTTACTGACAAAATCTACAATTTAGTGAATCAACCCACGGGTTAATAAACCCACTGCTAAGCAAATAAATCCCCTGATTTGGTTAATAAACCCACAGTTTAGCGAACAAACCCCTGATTCGGTTAATAAACCCACTGTTTAGCGGGTAACCCCCTGATTCGGTTAATAAATCCTCTGGCTCAGTGAATAAACCCACGATTTAGTGAATAATCCCCCTGGTTCGGCAAATAAACCTACAATTTAGTGAATAATCCCCCTGGTTCAGTGAATAAACCCACAATTTTGTGTATAATCCCCCTGGTTCGGTGCATAAAACCATAATTTAGTGAATAATCCCTCTGGTCCGGTGAATAAACCTACAATTTAGTGACTAAACTCACAATTTAGTGAATAATCCCTCTGGTTCGGTGAATAAACTCACACTTTAGTGAATAATCCCCCTGGTTCGATGAAAAATCCACAATTTTGTGAATAAACCCACAATTAATGAATAACCCCCTGGTTCAGTGAATAAAACCAGATTCAGTAAATAAACCCTCTGGTTCAGTGAATAAACCCACGATTTAGTGAATAATCCCCCGGTTCGGCAAATAAACCTACAATTTTATGAATAAACCCCCTGGTTCAGTGAATAAACCCCCTGATTTGGTTAATAAACCCACTGTTTAGCGAATAAATCCCCTGATTTGGTTCATAAACCCACAGTTTAGCGAATAACCCCCCGATTTGGTTCATATACCCACAGTTTAGCGAATAAACCCCCTGTTTCGGTTAATAAACCCACGGTGTAGCGAATAAACCCCCTGATTCGGTTAATAAACCCACGGTTTAGCGAATAACCCCCTTATTCGGTTAATAAACCCTCTGGCTCAGTGAATAAACCCACGATTTAGTGAATAATCCCCCTGGTTCGGCAAATAAAACTACAATTTTGTGTTTATAATCCCCCTGGTTCGGTGAATAAACCCATAATTTAGTAATAAAGCCATGATTTAGTGAATAATCCCTCTGGTCCGGTGAATAAACCCACACTTTAGTGAATAATCCCCCTGGTTCGATGAAAAATCCACAAGTTTGTGAATAAACCAAAAAGGAACACCAAAAGGGATAGTGATAGATTACAGAGCACCCCAAGCAGCGTGGGATTAAACCCTCGTAAATATATTGCAAAGAAATAGGTATTAAATGATTAGTGGAAAAAAGAGCTAGAAATGGGTTAATAAAATAATGGTTTTATTATTGGACAAAGAAAACATGAAACATATAATAAACTGCAGAATAGACAGAAATATGAAGATTGAATTAGAGGTAGATATGAACAGTTAGGATAAACATTGTGGATTCATTTGACAGTAGACAGTTTATTCATCAAACCAGGGGGATTATTCACTAAATTGTGGGTTTATTCATCGAACCAGGGGGATTATTCACTAAATCGTGGGTTTATTCACCGAACCAGAGGGATTATTCACTAAATTGTAGGTTTATTCACTAAATTGTGGGTTTATTCATCGAACCAGGGGGATTATTCACTAAATCGTGGGTTTATTCATCGAACCAGAGGGATTATTCACTAAATTGTAGGTTTATTCACTAAATTGTGGGTTTATTCATCGAACCAGGGGGATTATTCACTAAATTGTGTGTTTATTCACTGATCTGTGCGTTTAATCACTGATCTAGGGGTTTATTCACTAAATTGTGGGTTTATTCATCGAACCAGGCGGATTATTCACTAAATCGTGTGTTTATTCACTGATCTGTGTGTTTATTCTTGATGTATGATACTCATCATAGTGAATTGGATGTGGGGGTTATTAATTGCTCAAAAAGCCCCAAAAAGGAAGGGCTAGGTCAATTGGTAATGTTAAATATATGCCTAATAGAATAGGGTATGACTTAGGCTGGGGTCAGACTGAGGCAGTGCGAACGCGCGTGCAGCCGCACTTAATCACGGCCGTGCTAGCAGCAGATGCCGGGCAATGACGGCCAATATACGAAGTACGGTAGCACAAAAGTGCGGCTGCGCAACGCAAGCGGCAAACAAACGCATTTTTTCGAGAACGTTAAACCTCTAGTACGGTTGTACAGAGTGCGCTGCGTCCGCTAGCGGCGTGTGTGCGTGAATTGGAGACGTCAGACGCTGCTAATGTCCGGCCAACATAACGTCCAGACGCAAAAAGTGTTTTATTGATGATCCATACAAAATCACGGATGGAACTGCGCATCGTATGACCGCTATTGCGTATTCCGTGAAAAAATGCGTCCATTCGTTCGAACGCACTTTTTCACGGACAACGTGAAAAATGCGTTAGTCTGACCCTAGCCTAAGTGTGACAAGTAGATAATAAATAACCAGATTTTGAGACACTTAGTGAATAATCCCCCTGGTTCGATGAAAAATCCACAATTTGTGAATAAACCCCCTGGTTCAGTGAATAAACCCACAATTTAGTGAATAATCCCTCTGGTTCAATGAATAAACCCACAATTTAGTGAATAATCCCCCTGGTTCGATGAATAAACTCATGATTTTGTGAATAAGGCTAGGGTCAGACTAACGCATTTTTACACTCGAACGTCAAAAAGTGCGTCCGAACGCATTGCCGTATTTTTTCACGAATGCGCGAAAACGGTCATACGATGCGCATTTTTGTGCGTGATTTTTTACGGATCCAAACCAGGAAACTTTTTGCGTCTGGACGTTATGTTGGCCGGACATGAGCAGGGTCTGACGTCTCCAAATCACGCACACACGCCGCTAGTGGACGCAGCGCACTCTGTACGTCCGTACTAGCGGTTCTGCGTTCTCGATAAAATGCATTCATTTTCCACTTGCGTTGCGCAGCCGGACTTTCGTGCGACCGTACTTTGTATATTGGCCGTCATTGCGCGTCATTTGCTGCTAGTGCGGCCGTGATTAAGTGCGCCTAAACGCACGTTAAAAGTGCGCTGGTCTGACCCCAGCCTTAACCCACACTTTAGTGAATAATCCCCCTGGTTCGATGAAAAATCCACAATTTTATGAATAAACCCACAGTTTAGCAAATAAGGCTGGGGTCAGACTAGCGAATTCTTAACGTGCGTTTAGGCGCACTTAATCACGGCCGCACTAGCAGCAAATGACGGGCAATGACGGCCAATATACGAAGTACGGTCGAACGAAAGTCCGGCTGCGCAACGCAAGTGGAAAATGAATGCATTTTGTCGAGAACGCAGAACCGCTAGTACGGACGTACAGAGTGCGCTGCGTCCACTAGCGGCGTGTGTGCGTGATTTGGAGACGTCAGACCCTGCTCATGTCCGGCCAACATAACGTCCAGACGCAAAAAGTTTCCTGGTTTGAATCCGTAAAAAATCACACGCAAAAATGCGCATCGTATGACCGTTTTCGCGCAATCCGTGAAAAAATACGGCAATGCGTTCAGACGCACTTTTTGACGTTCGCTGCGAAAAATGCAGTCGTTTGACCCTAGCCTTAATCCCCTGATTTGGTTAATAAACCCACAGTTTAGTGAATAAACCCCCTAATTCAGCTAATATAGCCACTGTTTAGCGAATAAACCCCCTGTTTCGGTTAATAAACCCACGATTTAGTGAATAATACCCCTGGTTCGGCAAATAAACCTACAATTTAGTGAATAATCCCCCTGGTTCAGTGAATAAACCCACAGTTTAGTGCATAATCCCCCTGGTTCAGTGAATAAACCCACAGTTTAGTGAATAATCCCCCTGGTAAAGTGAATAAACCCACAATTTAGTGAATAAACCACCTGGTTCAGTGAATAAACCCACGATTTAGTGAATAATCCCCCTGGATCGGCAAATAAACCTACCAATTGAGAGAATAATCCCCATGGTTCAGTGAATAAACCAACAGTTTAGTGAATAATCCCCCCAGTTCAGTGAAGAACCCACAGTTTAGTGAATAATACCCCTGGTTCAGTGAATAAACCCACAATTTAGTGAATAATCCCCCTGGTTCAGTGAATAAACCCACAGTTTAGTGAATAATCCCCCTGGTTTAGTGAATAAACCCACAGTTTAGTGAATAATCCCCCCGGTTCAGTGAATAAACCCACAGTTTAGTGAATAATCCCCCTGGTTCAGTAAATAAACCCACGATTTAGTGCATAAACCCCCTGGTTCGGTAAATAAATTCCTGATTAGGTAAACAAATCCACAATTCAGTGAATAAACCCCTGATTTAGTAAATAATTACATACTTTTACTGACAAAATCTACAATTTAGTGAATCAACCCACGGATGAATAAACCCACAGTTTAGCGAAAAAAAAACCCTGATTTGATTAATAAACCCAGTTTAGCGAATAACCGCCCGATTCGGTTTATAAACCCACAGTTTAGCGAATAAACCCCCTGTTTCGGTTAATAAACCCACGGTTTAGCGAATAACCCCCCTGATTCGGTTTATAAACCCACTGTTTAGCAAATGACCCCCTGATTCGGTTAATAAACCCTCTGGCTCAGTGAATAAACCCACGATTTAGTGAATAATCCCCCTAGTTCGGCAAATAAACCTACAATTTAGTGAATAATATCCCTGGTTCAGTGAATAAACGCACAGTTTAGTGAATAATCCCCCTGGTTCAGTGAATAAACCCACAGTTTAGTGAATAAACCCCCTGGTTTAGTGAATAAACCCACAGTTTAGTGAATAATCCCCCTGGTTCAGTGAATAAACCCACGATTTAGTGAATAATCCCCCTGGTTCAGTGAATAAACCCACAGTTTAGTGAATAATCCCCCTGGTTCAGTGAATAATAAACGCACGATTTAGTGAATAATCCCCTGGTTCGGCAAATAACCCACAATTTAGTGAATAATCCCCCTGGTTCAGAGAATAAACCCACAGTTTAGTGAATAATCCCCCTGGTTCAGTGAATAAACCCACAGTTTAGTGAATAATCCCCCTGGTTCAGTGAATAAACGCACGATTTAGTGAATAATCCCCCTGGTTCGGCAAATAAACCCACAATTTAGTGAATAATCCCCCTGGTTCAGAGAATAAACCCACAGTTTAGTGAATAATCCCCCTGGTTCAGTGAATAAACCCACAGTTTAGTGAATAAACCCCCTGTTTCGGTTAATAAACCCACAATTTAGTGAATAAACCCCCTGATTCGGTTTATAAACCCACTGTTTAGCGAATAACCCCCTGATTCAGTTAATAAACCCTCTGGTTCAGTGAATAAACACACGATTTAGTGAATAATCCCGCTGGTTCGGCAAATAAACCTACAATTTAGTGAATAATCCTCCTGGTTCAGGGAATAAACCCACGATTTAGTGAATAATCCCCCTGGTTCGGCAAATAAACATACAATGTAGTGAATAATCCCCCTGGTTCAGTGAATAAACCCACGATTTAGTGAATAATCCCCCTGGTTCGGCAAATAAACCTACAATTTAGTGAATAATGCCCCTGGTTCGGCAAATAAACCCACGATTTAGTGAATAATCCCCCTGGCTCGGCAAATAAACATACAATGTAGTGAATAATCCCCCTGGTTCAGTGAATAAACCCACGATTTAGTGAATAATCCCCCTGGTTCAGCAAATAAACCTACAATTTAGTGAATAATGCCCCTGGTTCGGCAAATAAACCTACAATTTAGTGAATAATCAACCTGGTTCAGTGAATAAACCCACAATTTAGTGAATAATCCCCCTGGTTCAGCAAATAAACCTACAATTTAGTGAATAATGCCCCTGGTTCAGTGAATAAACCCACGATTTAGTGAATAATCCCCCTGGTTCGGCAAATAAACCTACAATTTAGTGAATAATCCCCCTGGTTCAGTGAATAAACCCACAGTTTAGTGAATAATCCCCCTGGTTCAGTGTATAAACCCACAATTTAGTGAATAATCCCCCTGGTTCAGTGAATAAACCCATGATTTAGTGAATAATCCCCCTGGTTCGGCAAATAAACCTAGAATTTAGTGAATAATCCCCCTGGTTCAGTGAGGCTAGGGTCAGACTGAGGCAGTGCGAACGCGCGTTCTGGCGCACTTAATCACGGCCGCACTAGCAGCAGATGCCGGGCAATGACGGCCAATATACGAAGTACGGTCGCACAAAAGTCCGGCTGCGCAACGCAAGTGGAATGAACGCATTTTTTTTTCGAGAACGTTAAACCACTAGTACTGACGTACAGAGTGCGCTGCGTCCGCAGCGGCGTGTGTGTGTGATTGGGAGACGTCAGACGCTGCAATGTCCGGCCACATAACGTCCAGATGCAAGAAGTGTTTTATTGATGATCCGTACAAAATCACGGATGAAACTGCGCATCGTATGACCGCTATCGCGTATTCCGTGAAAAAATACGTCCATTCTTCGAACGCACATTTTCACGGACAACGCGAAAAATGCGTTAGTCTGACCTAGCCTAAGGCTAGGGTCAGAGTGGGGCAGTCGGAACGCGCGTGCAGGCGCACTAAATCACGGCGCGCAGTAGCAGCACATAAGGGCCAATGACGGCCAATATACGCAGTACGTGCGTACGAAAGTGCGCCGACACCACGCAACCGGCAAATGAACGCATTTTTATCAGAACGTGAAACCGCTGCTACTGACGTACAGAGTGCGCTGCGGCCGCATAGCAGCGTGTGTGCGTGATTAGGAGATGTCAGACGCTGCTAGTGTGCGGCCAACATAACGTTCAAACAGCCGGATTTCCCTAGACTTCTTTTTACCCCACCGTCATGAATACGTCCAGAATTGCGCATCGTCTGACCACTTAAGCGTTATTCCGTGAAAAAATGCGTGCGCACGCATCGACGTACATTTTGACGGTGGCTGCAGAAAATGCGCTCATCTGTCCCTAGCCTAAATAAACCCACGATTAAGGCTAGGGTCAGACGAACGCATTTTCGCGTTGTCTGTGAAAAAGTGCGTTCGAACGAATGGACGCATTTTTTCACGGAATACGCGATAGCGGTCATACGATGCGCATTTCCATCCGTGATTTTGTACGCATCATCAATAAAACACTTTGTGCATCTGGACGTTATGTTGGCCGGACATTAGCAGCGTCTGACGTCTCCAATTCACGCACACACGCCTCTAGCGGACGCAGCGCACTCTGTACAACCGTACTAGAGGTTTTACGTTCTCGACAAAATGCGTTCGTTTTCCACTTGCGTTGCGCAGCCGGACTTTTGTGCGACCGTACTTCGTATATTGGCCGTCATTGCCCGTCATTTGCTGCTACTACGGCCGTGATTAAGTGCGCCTGCACGCGCGTTCACACTGCCTCAGTCTGACCCTAGCCTTAGTGAATAATCCACCTGGTTCAGTGAATAAACCCACGATTTAGTGAATAATCCCCCTGGTTCGGCAAATAAACCTACAATTTAGTCAATAATCCCCCTGGTTCAGTGAATAAACCCACAGTTTAGTGAATAATCCCCCTGGTTCAGTGAATAAACCCACAGTTTAGTGAATAATCCCCCTGGTTCAATGAATAAACCAACAGTTTAGTGAATAATCCCCCTGGTTCAGTGAATAAACCCACAGTTTAGTGAATAATTCCCCTGGTTCAGTGAATAAACCCACAGTTTAGTGAATAATCCCCCTGGTTCAGTGAATAAACCCACAATTTAGTGAATAATCCCCCTGGTTCAGTGAATAAACCCACGATTAAGGCTGCTGTCAGACGAGCGTAGTGTTCACGTCCGTGATTGTGCTAAAAGTACGTCCGTGATAGCATGACAGGAAGCCCATTGGAGCCTGACACATGAAGTACGTCACTGAACTGAACTGCGGACGCATGACGGACGCTGCAACGGACGCAGGTTAGGCAAGAACGTAATACTGCTAGAACGGACGTGCGGAGTGCGCGCACGTCCACAACGTCTGCATAGCTTTGTGTGTGAGTGATGGAGCGTGGGTCAGACGGACGGCATTTATACGTCCAGCATTTTTTGACGGACAGAATGTTTTTTTCATTGTAATTTATTTTTCCCCCTCCATCCGTCAAAAAATAACTTCAGTGAAAAAACGGACTGTGTGACCACTACTGCGTCATCCGTACTGACGATGTCCGTACTGCACGGACGTACAGCCCGTAGAAATCACGCTCGTCTGACCCCAGCCTTAGCGAATAAACCCCCTGTTTCTGTTAATAAACCCACGGTTTAGCTAATAACCCCACTGATTCGGTTAATAAACCCTCTGGCTCAGTGAATAAACCCACGATTTAGTGAATAATCCCCCTGGTTCGGCAAATAAACCTACAATTTAGTGAATAATCCCCCTGGTTCAGTGAATAAACCCACAGTTTAGTGAATAATCCCCCTGGTTCAGTGAATTAACCCACAGATTAGTGAATAATCCCCCTGGTTCAGTGAATTAACCCTCAGTTTAGTGAATAATCCCCCTGGTTCAGTAAATAAACCCACGATTTAGTGAATAATCCCCCTGGTTTGGTAAATAAATTTCTGATTAGGTAAACAAATTCACAATTTAGTGAATAATCCCCCTGGTTCAGTGAATAAACGCACAGTTTAGTGAATAATCCCCCTGGTTCAGTCAATGAACCCACGATTTAGTGAATAATCCCACTGGTTCGGCAAATATACCTACAATTTAGTGAATAATCCCCCTGGTTCAGTGAATAAACCCACAGTTTAGTGAATAAACCCACAGTTTAGTGAATAATCCCCCTGGTTCAGTGAATAAACCCACATGTTAGCGAATAAACCCCTTGTTTCGGTTAATAAACCCACGGTTTAACGAATAACCCCCCTGATTCGGTTTATAAACCCACTGTTTAGCAAATGACCCCCTGATTCGGTTAATAAACCCTCTGGCTCAGTGAATAAACCCACGATTTAGTGAATAATCCCCCTGGTTCGGCAAATAAACCTACAATTTAGTGAATAATCCCCCTGGTTCAGTGAATAAACCCACAGTTTAGTGAATAATCCCCCTGGTTCGGTAAATAAATTCCTGATTAGGTAAACAAATCCACAATTCAGTGAATAAACCCCTGATTTAGTAAATAATTACATAATTTACTGACAAAATCTACAATTTAGTGAATCAACCCACGGATGAATAAACCCACAGTTTAGCGAAAAAAAAAACCTGATTTGATTAATAAACCCAGTTTAGCGAATAACCGCCCGATTCGGTTTATAAACCCACAGTTTAGCGAATAAACCCCCTGTTTCGGTTAATAAACACACGGTTTAGCGAATAACCCCCCTGATTCGGTTAATAAACCCACTGTTTAGCAAATGACCCCCTGATTCGGTTAATAAACCCTCTGGCTCAGTGAATAAACCCACGATTTAGTGAATAATCCCCCTAGTTCGGCAAATAAACCTACAATTTAGTGAATAATCCCCCTGGTTCAGTGAATAAACGAACAGTTTAGTGAATAATCCCCCTGGTTCAGTGAATAAACCCACAGTTTAGTGAATAATCCCCCTGGTTTAGTGAATAAACCCACAGTTTAGTGAATAATCCCCCTGGTTCAGTGAATAAACCCACGATTTAGTGAATAATCCCCCTGGTTCAGTGAATAAACCCACAGTTTAGTGAATAATCCCCCTGGTTCAGTGAATAAACCCACGATTTAGTGAATAATCCCCCCTGGTTCGGCAAATAAACCTACAATTTAGTGAATAAACCCCCTGTTTCGGTTAATAAACCCAGTTTAGCGAATAACCCCACTGTTTCGGTTAATAAACCCAGAGTTTAGTGAATAAACCCCCTGATTCGGTTTATAAACCCACTGTTTAGCGAATAACCCCCTGATTCAGTTAATAAACCCTCTGGTTCAGTGAATAAACCCACAGTTTAGTAAATAATCCCCCTGGTTCAGTGAATAAACCCACAGGTTAGCGAATAAACCCCTTGTTTCGGTTAATGAACCCACGGTTTAGCGAATAACCCCCCTGATTCGGTTGATAAACCCACTGTTTAGCAAATGACCCCCTGATTCGGTTAATAAACCCTCTGGCTCAGTGAATAAACCCACGATTTAGTGAATAATCCCCCTGGTTCGGCAAATAAACCTACAATTTAGTGAATAATCCCCCTGGTTCAGTGAATAAACCCACAGTTTAGTGAATAATCCCCCTGGTTCAGTGAATAAACCCACAGTTTAGTGAATAATCCCCCTGGTTCAGTGAATAAACCCACAGTTTAGTGAATAATCCCCCTGGTTCAGTAAATAAACCCACGATTTAGTGAATAATCCCCCTGGTTCGGTAAATAAATTCCTGATTAGGTAAACAAATCCACAATTCAGTGAATAAACCCCAGATTTAGTAAATAATTACATAATTTACTGACAAAATCTACAATTTAGTGAATCAACCCACGGATTAATAAACCCACAGTTTAGTGAATAAATCCCCTAATTTGGTTAATAAACCCAGTTTAGCGAATAACCCCCCCGATTCGGTTTATAAACCCACAGTTTAGCGAATAAACCCCCTGATTCGGTTTATAAACCCACTGTTTAGCAAATGACCCCCTGATTCGGTTAATAAACCCTCTGGCTCAGTGAATAAACCCACAGTTTAGTGAATAATCCCCCTGTTTCAGTGAGTTAACCCACAGTTTAGTGAATAATCCCCCTGGTTCAGTAAATAAACCTACGATTTAGTGAATAATCCCCCTGGTTTGGTAAATAAATTCCTGATTAGGTAAACAAATCCACAATTTAGTGAATAATCCCCCTGGTTCAGTGAATAAACCCACAGTTTAGTGAATAATCCCCCTGGTTCAGTGAATAAACCCACAGTTTAGTGAATAATCAACCTGGTTCAGTGAATAAACCAACAGTTTAGTGAATAATCCCCCTGGTTCAGTGAATAAACCCACGATTTAGTGAATAATCCCCCTGGTTCAGTGAATAAACCCACGATTTAGTGAATAATCCCCCTGGTTCAGCAAATAAACCTACAATTAGTGAATAATCCCCCGGTTTCAGTGAATAAACCCACAGTTTAGTGAATAATTCCCCTGGTTCAGTGAATAAAACCCACCAGTTTAGTAGAATAATCAACCTGGTTCAGTGAATAAACCAACAGTTTAGTGAATAATCCCCCTGGTTCAGTGAATAAACCCACGATTTAGTGAATAATCCCCCTGGTTCAGTGAATAAACCCACAATTTAGTGAATAATCCCCCTGGTTCGGCAAATAAACCTACAATTTAGTGAATAATCCCCCTGGTTCAGTGAATAAAGCCACAGTTTAGTGAATAATCCCCTGATTTGGTTAATAAACCCAGTTTAGCGAATAACCCCCGATTCGGTTTATAAACCCACAGTTTAGCGAATAAACCCCACTTTCGGTTAATAAACCCACGGTTTAGCGAATAACCCCCTGATTCGGTTTATAAACCCACTGTTTAGCAATGACCCCCTGATTCGGTTAATAACCCTCTGGCTCAGTGAATAAACCCATGATTTAGTGAATAATCCCCCTGGTTCGGCAAATAAACCTACAATTTAGTGAATAATCCCCCTGGTTCAGTGAATTAACCCACAGTTTAGTGAATAATCCCCCTGGTTCAGTAAATAAACCCACGATTTAGTGAATAATCCCCCTGGCTTGGTAAATAAATTCCTGATTAGGTAAACAAATATACAATTTAGTGAATAATCTCCCTGGTTCAGTGAATAAACGCACAGTTTAGTGAATAATCCCCCTGGTTCAGTCAATAAACCCATGATTTAGTGAATAATCCCCCTGGTTCGGCAAAATAAAACCTACAATTTAGTGAATAATCCCCTGGTTCAGTGAATAAACCCACAGTTTAGTGAATAAACCCACAGTTTAGTGATAATCCCCCTGGTTCAGTGAATAAACCCACAGGTTAGCGAATAAAACCCTTGTTTCGGTTAATAAACCCACGGTTTAGCGAATAACCCCCCTGATTCGGTTTATAAACCCACTGTTTAGCAAATGACCCCCTGATTCGGTTAATAAACCCTCTGGCTCAGTGAATAAACCCACGATTAGTGAATAATCCCCCTGGTTCGGCAAATAAACCTACAATTTAGTGAATAATCCCCCTGGTTCAGTGAATAAACCCGCAGTTTTAGTGAATAATCCCCCTGGTTCGGTAAATAAATTCCTGATTAGGTAAACAAATCCACAATTCAGTGGAATAAATCCCCTGATTTAGTAAATAACTTACATAATTTACTGACAAAATCTACAATTTAGTGAATCAACCCACGGATGAATAAACCCACAGTTAGCGGAAAAAAAAACCCTGATTTGATTAATAAACCCAGTTTAGCGAATAACCGCCCGATTCGGTTATTAAACCCACAGTTTAGCGAATAAACCCCCTGTTTCGGTTAATAAACATACGGTTTAGCGAATAACCCCCCTGATTCGGTTTATAAACCCACTGTTTAGCAAATGACCCCCTGATTCGGTTAATAAACCCTCTGGCTCAGTGAATAAACCCACGATTTAGTGAATAATTCCCCTAGTTCGGCAAATAAACCTACAATTTAGTGAATAATCCCCCTGGTTCAGTGAATAAACGAACAGTTTAGTGAATAATCCCCCTGGTTCAGTGAATAAACCCACAGTTTAGTGAATAATCCCCCTGGTTTAGTGAATAAACCCACAGTTTAGTGAATAATCCCCCTGGTTCAGTGAATAAACACACGATTTAGTGAATAATCCCCCTGGTTCAGTGAATAAACCCACAGTTTAGTGAATAATCCCCCTGGTTCAGTGAATAAACCCACGATTTAGTGAATAATACCCCTGGTTCGGCAAATAAACCTACAATTTAGTGAATAATCCCACTGGTTCAGAGAATAAACCCACAGTTTAGTGAATAATCCCCCTGGTTCAGTGAATAAACCCACAGTTAGTGAATAAACCCCCTGTTTCGGTTAATAAACCCAGTTTAGCGAATAACCCCACTGTTTCGGTTAATAAACCCACAGTTTAGTGAATAAACCCCCTGATTCGGTTTATAAACCCACGATTTAGTGAATAATCCCCCTGGTTCAGTGAATAAACCCACAGTTTAGTGAATAATCCCCCTGGTTCAGTGAATAAACCCACAATTTAGTGAATAATCCACCCTGGTTCGGCAAATAAACCTACAATTTAGTGAATAATCACCCTGGTTAAGTGAATAAACCCACAGTTTAGTGAATAATCCCCCTGGTTCAGTGAATAAACCCACAGATTAGTGAATAATCCCCCTGGTTCAGTGAATAAACCCACAGTTTAGTGAATAATCCCCCTGGTTCAGTAAATAAACCCACGATTTAGTGAATAATCCCCCTGGTTCGGCAAATAAACCTAGAATTTAGTGAATAATCCCCCTGGTTCAGTGAATTAACCAACAGTTTAGTGAATAATCCCCCTGGTTCAATAAATAAACCCACAATTTAGTGAATAATCCCCCTGGTTTGGTAAATAAATTCCTGATTAGGTAAACAAATCCACAATTTAGTGAATAATCCCCCTGGTTCAGTGAATAAACGCGCAGTTTAGTGAATAATGCCCCTGGTTCAGTCAATAAACCCACGATTTAGTGAATAATCCCCCTGGTTCGGCAAATAAACCTACAATTTAGTGAATAATCCCCCTGGTTCAATGAATAAACCCACAGTTTAGTGAATAATCCCCCTGGTTCAGTGAATAAACCCACAATTTAGTGAATAATCCCCCCTGGTTCGGCAATTAAACCTACAATTTAGTGAATAATCCCCCTGGTTCAGTGAATAAACCCACAGTTTAGTGAATAATCCCACTGGTTCAGTGAATAAACCCACAGATTAGTGAATAATCCCCCTGGTTCAGTGAATAAACCCACAGTTTAGTGAATAATCCCCCTGGTTCAGTAAATAAACCCACGATTTAGTGAATAATCCCCCTGGTTCGGTAAATAAATTCCTGATTAGGTAAACAAATCCACAATTCAGTGGATAAACCCCTGATTTAGTAAATAATTACATAATTTACTGACAAAATCTACAATTTAGTGAATCAACCCCACGGATGAATAAACCCACAGTTTAGTGAATAAATCCCCTGATTTGGTTAATAAACCCAGTTTAGCGAATAACCCCCCCGATTCGGTTTATAAACCCACAGTTTAGCGAATAAACCCCCTGTTTCGGTTAATAAACCCACGGTTTAGCGAATAACCCCCCTGATTCGGTTAATAAACCCTCTGGCTCTGTGAATAAACCCACAGTTTAGTGAATAATCCCCCTGGTTCAGTGAATTAACGCACAGTTTAGTGAATAATCCCCCTGGTTTGGTAAATAAATTCCTGAATAGGTAAACAAATCCACAATTTAGTGAATAATCCCCCTGGTTCAGTGAATAAACCCACAGTTTAGTGAATAATCCCCCTGGTTCAGTGAATAAACCCACAGTTTAGTGAATAATCAACCTGGTTCAGTGAATAAACCCACAGTTTAGTGAATAATCCCCCTGGTTCAGTGAATAAACCCACGATTTAGTGAATAATCCCACTGGTTCAGTGAATAAACCCACAGTTTAGTGAATAATCCCCCTGGTTCAGTGAATAAACCCACAGTTTAGTGAATAATCCCCTGATTTGGTTAACAAACCCAGTTTAGCGAATAACTCCCCGATTCGGTTTATAAACCCACAGTTTAACGAATAAACCCCCTGTTTCGGTTAATAAACCCACGGTTTAGCGAATAACCCCCCTGATTCGGTTTATAAACCCACTGTTTAGCAAATGACCCCCTGATTCGGTTAATAAACCCTCTGGCTCAGTGAATAAACCCATGATTTAGTGAATAATCCCCCTGGTTCGGCAAATAAACCTACAATTTAGTGAATAATCCCCCTGGTTCAGTGAATTAACCCACAGTTTAGTGAATAATCCCCCTGGTTCAGTAAATAAACCCACGATTTAGTGAATAATCCCCCTGGTTTGGTAAATAAATTCCTGATTAGGTAAACAAATCCACAATTTAGTGAATAATCCCCCTGGTTCAGTGAATAAACGCACAGTTTAGTGAATAATCCCCCTGGTTCAGTCAATAAACCCACGATTTAGTGAATAATCCCCCTGGTTCGGCAAATAAACCTACAATTTAGTGAATAATCCCCCTGGTTCAGTGAATAAACCCACAGTTTAGTGAATAATCCCCCTGGTTCAGTGAATAAACCCACAGTTTAGTGAATAATCACCCTGGTTCAGTGAATAAACCCACAGGTTAGCGAATAACCCCCCTGGTTCAGTGAATAAACCCACAGTTTAGTGAATAATCCCCCTGGTTCAGTGAATAAACCCACAGTTTAGTGAATAATCACCCTGGTTCAGTGAATAAACCCACAGGTTAGCGAATAAACCCCCTGTTTCGGTTAATAAACCCACGGTTTAGCGAATAACCCCCCTGATTCGGTTTATAAACCCACTGTTTAGCAAATGACCCCCTGATTCGGTTAATAAACCCTCTGGCTCAGGGAATAAACCCACAATTTAGTGAATAATCCCCCTGGTTCAGTGAATAAACACACAGTTTAGTGAATAATCCCCCTGGTTCAGTCAATAAACCCACGATTTAGTGAATAATCCCCCTGGTTCGGCAAATAAACCTACAATTTAGTGAATAATCCCCCTGTTTCAGTGAATAAACCCACAGTTTAGTGAATAATCCCCCTGGTTCAGTGAATAAACCCACAGTTTAGTGAATAATCACCCTGGTTCAGTGAATAAACCCACAGGTTAGCGAATAAACCCCCTGTTTCGGTTAATAAACCCACGGTTTAGCGAATAACCCCCTCATTCGGTTTATAAACCCACTGTTTAGCAAATGACCCCCTGATTCGGTTAATAAACCCTCTGGCTCAGTGAATAAACCCACAATTTAGTGAATAATCCCCCTGGTTCCGCAAATAAACCTACAATTTAGTGAATAATCCATATGATTCAGTGAATAAACCCACAGTTTAGTGAATAATCCCCCTGGTTCAGTGAATAAACCCACGATTTAGTGAATAATCCCCATGGTTCGGCAAATAAACCTACAATTTAGTGAATAATCCCCCTGGTTCAGTGAATAAACCCACAGTTTAGTGAATAATCCCCCTGGTTCAGTGAATAAACGCACAGTTTAGTGAATAATCCCCCTGGTTCAGTCAATAAACCCACGATTTAGTGAATAATCCCCCTGGTTCGGCAAATAAACCTACAATTTAGTGAATAATCCCCCTGGTTCAGTGAATAAACCCACAGTTTTGTGAATAATCCCCCTGGTTCAGTGAATAAACCCACAGTTTAGTGAATAATCACCCTGGTTCAGTGAATAAACCCACAGGTTAGCGAATAACCCCCCTGATTCGGTTTTTAAACCCACTGTTTAGCAAACGACCCCCTGATTCGGTTAATAAACCCTCTGGCTCAGTGAATAAACCCACGATTTAGTGAATAATCCCCCTGGTTCGGCAAATAAACCTACAATTTAGTGAATAATCCACCTGATTCAGTGAATAAACCCACAATTTAGTGAATAATCCCCCTGGTTCAGTGAATAAACCCACGATTTAGTGAATAATCCCCCTGGTTCGGCAAACAAACCTACAATTTAGTGAATAATCCCCCTGGTTCAGTGAATAAACCCACAGTTTAGTGAATAATCCCCCTGGTTCAGTGAATAAACCCACAGTTTAGTGAATAATCCCCCTGGTGCAGTGAATAAACCCACAATTTAGTGAATAAACCCCCTGGTTCAGTGAATAAACCCACGATTTAGTGAATAATGCCCCTGGTTCGGCAAATAAACCTACCAATTGAGAGAATAATCCCCATGGTTCAGTGAATAAACCCACAGTTTAGTGAATAATCCCCCTGGTTCAGTGAAGAAACCCACAGTTTAGTGAATAATAACCCTGGTTCAGTGAATAAACCCACAGATTAGTGAATACTCACCCTGGTTCAGTGAATAAACCCACATTTTAGTGAATAATCCCCCTGGTTCAGTAAATAAACCCACGATTTAGTGAATAATCCCCCTGGTTCGGTAAATAAATTCCTGATTAGGTAAACAAATCCACAATTCAGTGAATAAACCCCTGATTTAGTAAATAATTACATAATTTACTGACAAAATCTACAATTTAGTGAATCAACCCACGGATTAATAAACCCACAGTTTAGTGAATAAATCCCCTAATTTGTTTAATAAACCCAGTTTAGCGAATAACCCCCCGATTCGGTTTATAAACCCACAGTTTAGCGAATAAACCCCTGATTCGGTTTATAAACCCACTGTTTAGCAAATGACCCCCTGATTCGGTTAATAAACCCTCTGGCTCAGTGAATAAACCCACAGTTTAGTGAATAATCCCCCTGTTTCAGTGAGTTAACCCACAGTTTAGTGAATAATCCCCCTGGTTCAGTAAATAAACCTACGATTTAGTGAATAATCCCCCTGGTTTGGTAAATAAATTCCTGATTAGGTAAACAAATCCACAATTTAGTGAATAATCCCCCTGGTTCAGTGAATAAACCCACAGTTTAGTGAATAATCCCCCTGGTTCAGTGAATAAACCCACAGTTTAGTGAATAATAAACCTGGTTCAGTGAATAAACCAACAGTTTAGTGAATAATCCCCCTGGTTCAGTGAATAAACCCACGATTTAGTGAATAATCCCCCTGGTTCAGTGAATAAACTCACGATTTAGTGAATAATCCCCCTGGTTCAGCAAATAAACCTACAATTTAGTGAATAATCCCCCTGGTTCAGTGAATAAACCCACAGTTTAGTGAATAATTCCCCTGGTTCAGTGAATAAACCCACAGTTTAGTGAATAATCAACCTGGTTCAGTGAATAAACCAACAGTTTAGTGAATAATCCCCCTGGTTCAGTGAATAAACCCACGATTTAGTGAATAATTCCCCTGGTTCAGTGAATAAACCCACAATTTAGTGAATAATCCCCCCTGGTTCGGCAAATAAACCTACAATTTAGTGAATAATCCCCCTGGTTCAGTGAATAAAGCCACAGTTTAGTGAATAATCCCCTGATTTGGTTAATAAACCCAGTTTAGCGAATAACCCCCCGATTCGGTTTATAAACCCACAGTTTAGCGAATAAACCCCCTGTTTCGGTTAATAAACCCACGGTTTAGCGAATAACCCCCCTGATTCGGTTTATAAACCCACTGTTTAGCAAATGACCCCCTGATTCGGTTAATAAACCCTCTGGCTCAGTGAATAAACCCATGATTTAGTGAATAATCCCCCTGGTTCGGCAAATAAACCTACAATTTAGTGAATAATCCCCCTGGTTCAGTGAATTAACCCACAGTTTAGTGAATAATCCCCCTGGTTCAGTAAATAAACCCACGATTTAGTGAGTAATCCCCCTGGCTTGGTAAATAAATTCCTGATTAGGTAAACAAATATACAATTTAGTGAATAATCTCCCTGGTTCAGTGAATAAACGCACAGTTTAGTGAATAATCCCCCTGGTTCAGTCAATAAACCCATGATTTAGTGAATAATCCCCCTGGTTCGGCAAATAAACCTACAATTTAGTGAATAATCCCCCTGGTTCAGTGAATAAACCCACAGTTTAGTGAACAATCCGCCTGGTTCAGTGAATAAACCCACAATTTAGTGAATATTCCCCCTGGTTCAGTGAATAAACGCACAGTTTAGTGAATAATGCCCCTGGTTCAATCAATAAACCCACGATTTAGTGAATAATCCCCCTGGTTCGGCAAATAAACCTACAATTTAGTGAATAATCCCCCTGGTTCAGTGAATAAACCCACAGTTTAGTGAATAATCCCCCTGGTTCAGTGAATAAACCCACAATTTAGTGAATAATCCCCCTGGTTCAGTGAATAAACCCACGATTTAGTGAATAATCCCCCTGGTTCAGTGAATAAACCCACAATTTAGTGAATAATCCCCCTGGTTCAGTGAATAAACCCACAGTTTAGTGAATAATCCTCTGGTTCAGTGAATAAACCCACAGTTTAGTGAATAATCCCCCTGTTCAGTGAATAAACCACAATTTAGTGAATAATCCCCCTGGTTCAGTGAATAAACCCACGATTTAGTGAATAATCCCCTGGTTCAGTGAATAAACCCACAGTTTAGTGAATAATCCCCCTGGTTCAGTGAACAAACGCACAGTTTAGTGAATAATCCCCTGGTTCAGTGAATTAACCCACATTTAGTGAATAATCCCCCTGGTTCAGTGAATAAACCCACAGTTTAGTGAATAATCCCCCTGGTTCAGTGAATAAACCCACAGTTTAGTGAATAATCCCCCTGGTTCAGTGAATAAACCCACAGTTTAGTGAATAATCCCCCTGGTTCAGTGAATAAACCCACGATTTAGTGAATAATCCCCCTGGTTCAGTGAATAAACCCACAGTTTAGTGAATAATCCCCCTGGTTCAGTGAATTAACCCACAGTTTAGTGAATAATCCCCCTGGTTCAGTGAATTAACACCACAGTTTAGTGAATAATCCCCCTGGTTCAGTGAATTAACCCACAGTTTAGTGAATAATCCCCCTGGTTCAGTGAATTAACCCACAGTTTAGTGAATAATCCCCCTGGTTCAGTGAATTAACCCACAGTTTAGTGAATAATCCCCCTGGTTCAGTGAATTAACCCACAGTTTAGTGAATAATCCCCCTGGTTCAGTGAATTAACCCACAGTTTAGTGAATAATCCCCCTGGTTCAGTGAATAACCCACAGTTTAGTGAATAATCCCCTGGTTCAGTGAATTAACCCACAGTTTAGTGAATAATCCCCCTGGTTCAGTGAATTAACCCACAGTTTAGTGAATAATCCCCTGGTTCAGTGAATTAACCCACAGTTTAGTGAATAACCCCCTGGTTCAGTGAATTAACCCACAGTTTAGTGAATAATCCCCTGGTTCAGTGAATTAACCCACAGTTTAGTGAATAATCCCCCTGGTTCAGTGAATTAACCCACAGTTTAGTGAATAATCCCCCTGGTTCAGTGAATTAACCCACAGTTTAGTGAATAATCCCCCTGGTTCAGTGAATTAACCCACAGTTTAGTGAATAATCCCCCTGGTTCAGTGAATTAACCCACAGTTTAGTGAATAATCCCCCTGGTTCAGTGAATTAACCCACAGTTTAGTGAATAATTCTCCTGGTTCAGTGAATAAACCCACGATTTAGTGAATAATCCCCCTGGTTCAGTGAATCCCCTCCCCCCGCCGCGGTCAGTGCTGTATACGCAGTGTTTGGGCGCTATTCCCCTCCTGACCTGCAGGTGTCACTGTGAGCAGCGCGCTTTGTCACTCCCGCATTCTGGGGTCGCTCTTGTTCCGCACTCTGCCCGCTCCTCGAGGCCGGAGTCACTTCCGGTGTGTGGTACCGGTGTTTACCTGTCTCCGCTGTGGGTGCAGCGTGCGCTTCCGGTCGGCAGGGAGTCCTGGGGTGAGTGTCCGTCGGGCCGGAGATTTAGGAGGGGGGTGAGGCAGCGCGTGATGATAGGGAGCAGCGGAAATGTGTGCATGATGGGAGTGATAGTTCGCTGGGGTGACAAGCCGCGTCACGTGTCTGTGAAGTGTAACTCCCAGCATGCTCAGCCCTTTAAACCCTTCTTGCTCTGCTCCTGCACTCATGCAGTCTGAGGCTGATGGGTATGGTAGTCTTCCGGGGCCTGTGACCTTGCAGCTCTCTGCACACCAATCACAGGCAGCCATCAGGGTGTGATGGGAATGGAGGGCAATCCACCTGCTCAGGACTACCAGTCACACCATCCCTGAGCAGATAACCCCCTCTTGGCTATATAAACCTCACCGGCCCCCGGCGGCTGAGGCCGTTCAGAGTGTCAGTCCCTGGCGGCCGGGCCCGGTCGCAGTGTTATAATCCAGTTTGCGTATATGTGTTTATAATCCAGTTTGCGTGTATGTGTGTTCTTGTGTTTCAGGGTCCTGTTATTTATGTCTGGAATCGGCGTCCTGTGACCTTCTAGCCCTTTCCATTCCTCCGCGTCTCCGGCACAGACCGCCATGGTGTTCTACTTCACAAGCAGCGGTGAGTGTGTGCGTGACTGCCGCGGGGTGCTACAAGAGGGCGCTGCGGTGTGCAATGGCAAGCTCAGACCTGACCGCGTGCCACGCCATACTACTGAAAGCCATCCCACAGGCTGAGACGCCGAGCCTCTACTGCGAGAGATCCCGCGGGCTGAGACGCCGAGCCTCTACCGCGAGAGATCCCGCGGGCTGAGACGCCGAGCCTCTACCGCGAGAGATCCCGCGGGCTGAGACGCCGAGCCTCTACCGCGAGAGATCCCGCGGGCTGAGACGCCGGGCCTCTACTGGGAGAGGTCCCGCGGGCTGAGACGCCGGGCCTCTACTGGGAGAGGTCCCGCGGGCTGAGACGCCGGGCCTCTACTGGGAGAGGTCCCGCGGGCTGAGACGCCGGGCCTCTACTGGGAGAGGTCCCGCGGGCTGAGACGCCGGGCCTCTACTGGAGAGGTCCCGCGGGCTGAGACGCCGGCCTCTACTGGGAGAGGTCCCGCGGGCTGAGACGCCGGGCCTCTACTGGGAGAGGTCCCGCGGGCTGAGACGCCGGCCTCTACTGGGAGAGGTCCCGCGGGCTGAGACGCCGGGCTCTACTGGGAGAGGTCCCGCGGGCTGAGACGCCGGGCCTCTACCGCGAGAGGTCCCGCGGGCTGAGACGCCGGGCCTCTACTGCGAGAGGTCCCGCGGGCTGAGACGCCGGGCCTCTACTGGGAGAGGTCCCGCGGGCTGAGACGCCGGGCCTCTACTGGGAGAGGTCCCGCGGGCTGAGACGCCGGGCCTCTACTGGGAGAGGTCCCGCGGGCTGCGACGCCGGGCCTCTACTGGGAGAGGTCCCGCGGGCTGCGACGCCGGGCCTCTACTGGGAGAGGTCCCGCGGGCTGCGAGATCCCGGGCCCATTCCATATTTAAGAGACGGGTGAAGATGATGAGTTTTTCCGGCGCTGGGGTCGTGATGTCATCGCGGCGTCTTCAGAATCCGGCAGTATTTCGTGTTGTTTTGAGGTTTGGGTGTATTGTGACTGATCTGAACTAACTCCCCGTTTCTTTGTCCCGCAGTCGTGTCGCCGCCATACACCATCTACATGGGAAAGGACAAGTATGAAAGTGAGTTGTGGCGCCCCCTCGTGGCTCGTTACGGCACTGCTGAAACGAGATCCTGCAACAAGTGCAGATCAGACAGCGCGGCCTGCGCGCTTTGTACTGCGCTACCCTCCATTATCTGTCATTTTAAAGTGTCTCTGCACAAATTCAAAACACCCAGGAGATGCTGACGCTGGGGCTCTGCTGGCGCCGCTGGGGCGCCGCTGACGCCGGGTGCTCTGCTGGCGCCGCTGACGCCGGGTGCTCTGCTGACGCCGGGGCTCTGTGTCATGTGATGGATCACGCAATCCCACCATATCCATAAGGCAGGGTCAGTCTGATCTGGGCCCCCCCCCCCCCCTTCGCCCAAAATATCCTTTGATAACCATAACGACTACAAACAGCTGAGCCTGGATAGTGGGAGTTGTAGTTGTATTAAAAGGTTATCGGCAAAGCTGGGGAGGCGGCTGTTAATGCATTAAATCAGGAGACTCCGACACCCCAAATGCTGAAGGTCTATAACTCCCCAAAAGGCTTTGAATGCAATAGATGCACAGAGGATCATGGGAGGTGTAGTTCATAAAAAAATCTGTGAGGCGGGAGCTTGAAAGCCCTGTATTACGGCGTGGAGTGAGAAATATCCCTCTCAAACGTCTGTCTGTCTGTCTGTCTGTCTGTCATGCCCTGCTCTCTGATTTCTGCAAGAGCGATACTGAGCCATATAGTCACATGACTCCGATTCCCAACTCGCTGTACACAAAACGGACCTGGTAACTCATGCCTGCCCCCCCCCCCATTTCCTGCATGCAAAGAATTGTGGGAATCGTAGGAAATAAACCTTCCAATTCTCGCGAAAATGAGTTCACTATTTAGCGAATGGTCACCGTATTTTGCCAAAAATGGAGTCGCCGAAGCAGTTATTGGACGTTGGTGAAAACCACTGAATTATTATGCGGAAATTACCTTAAATTCCACCCAACTGGAGGGAAAAAACCTCCCGATTGGAGAATAAATCCCTAAAAGTATTGAAAACGTTCCTGAAACGCAGGAAAAATAATAAGAAAAAAACCCAGAAATTAATGTCTTTTTAAAAAGTCCTTTTTTTTTTTTTTTTTTTTTTTATTTATATTTTTTTTTTTTAAAGACCATTTATTTTATTTTTATATCGAAAAGCTTAATTTTTCAGAGATTTTAATATTGTTTTGTAAAATTATTAAAAATATTAAAATTGAAAAATAATGTTCGGAATTGTTTAAAAAAAAAAAAAAGGAAATTCCGCCGTGGGATTGACCGGTTTAAACCCGTTGTCTTGAAACGTGGGAAATCGGGGCGTTTCGCAGGAATCTCCGCGCAGTTCTGTGAATAGAAGACACAATCGTTTTCCATGGGGCGGTGAATTGCACCGTGTTTCGCTGTCGGTTCACCTGTATTTGGTGAATGGAGAAACTGCAGACACTGTGAAATTCACCGTTCGGCGCACTTTGGCTAATTCAGAGTTTGGTGAATAACCCCCTTTTTTGGAGTTTCCGGTGAGCTTGTTGGATAGAGGGCTCCCCCTGCTGGCCACAAGGTGCTGCTACATGTATGTTAATACAGCCGGGGCTCTGTGACAGACAGACGGATCTGCAAGCTGTTGAAACGGCTGCAGCACCTCGGCCGGCGCCTCGCAGGCGCTGAAACTTTAGGGGTGCACACTCTGCATCTCGTTTGCAATAAACTAGAGAATTGCTTGGTGCGGCTCCGGAATCGCAGGAGCTTCTGAACACGGAGCGTACTCGCTCCCGGTAGGGTGGTACAGGACCCACGTACACAAACCGGGTGTAACATTGCTAGAGGGCAGGGATATCCAAACTCCGACCCCCCCCCCCCCATATGTTCCTGAACTACAACTCCCAGAAATCTCTGACTGCATTAGATGGATGGAGAAGCATGGGAGTTGTAGTTCAGGGACATCCTGGGGGGAGAGAGATTTTGGACATCCCCTGGTATAGGGGATTGTTTCGTACAGATTAATGCACCCGTTGGCACATGCCTATCCCGGGCAGCACTGGCTGTGTGTGTAAGTCCTGGCTCTGCGATGAACCCAACTATCGGCTTCTCGGGTCGGCGCGGCGAGTTTTTTTTTGCAGACGGGGGTTTCTGAGGCCGCCGCGCTGCTGTCTTCACGGTAACAGCCCTGATCATACACTTACCTGTCGCCGTTTTCTCTGTTGCAGATGAAGATCTTATAAAGTACGGCTGGCCAGAGGACGTATGGTATGACCAGAATTATTTATATAGCGCCGGCATATTCCGTAGCGCTGTACAATGGGATGTATGATGGAATGCGGCGTCTCTGCCACGTGTGTCTCGAATGCCTTTATACAGCGGCTAGTTCTTCCCCCTCCCCCGCTCAGCTTCCGGGTCCGATGCTCGGCGCTTAATCAGAAAATATATATTTATTTTTTCCCCACAAAAGGAAAACCATAAGTACGTTCTGATTGGCCGCAGAATCCAGCGTCTGGTAAAATGCAGTGAGAGCGCGCTGCGTGCTCAAACAGACGCCGGCACGATCACGTGTGTCAGGGTTATTCAAAGAGATCTGAGTTGTGGCCGAAAGGAAACCGAACAGTGAAAATCAGCGTACGGTTACCTTTCCTGGCCATTCGGCTATCCAGAGAGCAGGCAATTCGCCAAATCCTGGCGAATTGCCTGCACATACGGTGCCTGTTCGGTGCCTGTTCGAGGGCAGTGAAATCCCCATAGAGAAGCAATGCTTCGTCTATTCAGAGAACACAAACCAGCAGTGAAAAGTTCCCCTAATGCCCTGCCATTCGGTGGTTTAATTCGGCAGGTTTATTCATGAGAATCCCATAGACTTCAATGTTAAAAATATTCCCGTTTTAATTCAATATCTAATAAACCGTTCATTATAAAATTCTGCAGTAAAGAGTCTCTTTATTTATAGATTTTTAGGATCTTTTAGGCATTTTTTTTGTCAATGTTTCTTTCCCTTTTTTTCTTTTTTCTGTAACAGCCCTTTTTATTATCAGTCATTGGATTTTATATGTAAATTTCAGACATTTTCGTTCAGTAGTTTCTTTGCAAACAGCGTTTCACTTTTCAAACATTCAAGCAAACTGTTTTTGTTTTTTTCACTCTATTTGTCTGCGGTGTCGGGTTTTTCCGGCGGCTGCTCTCCGTGTGATCGGCGGCTGCTCGGGTTTCTCCAGCGTGTTCGGCGGGGTTAATCCAGATGTTTTTGCGGGTTTCGGTGTGTGTTCGTCGGGTTTCACGATGAGTTTTCGGCAGGTTTGCGGCGACTTTTCCCTGCGTTTCAGCGGCCCTGTGGTGTTTGCTTAATACACCGCAGGGTCGCCGATATGGGATCGGCAAATCACACCGCATTGAAGAGAATGAAAAGTCACTGAACGTGCGGTGACTTTTTGATTCTCTTTGAATAACCCTGATAATGAGCCGTTCTGATGGGAGAATAATGAATGTGTAATGCTGGATCCCCGCCAGGCAGGGTAATGGCCACATGGTGGCGCTGCGGTTACATGGCTCGCTGTCTGTGCTGTGCAGGACACCCTGTAGGGAGTTTACATTGCGCTCACTAATGGCTGCAGGAGCTGCAAACCCACAGCTTGAAATCAACCCACCACATCCTGCACGAGGCCCTGCAATCAAAACACTGCACGTTTGGTTTCCCGGCGCGTCTCACTTGTATTTTGAGGATATCAGGGACCTCCTTAGATTCATAAAGCAGCCGTTACACGTAGACTATATAAACCCCCGGCCCCGCGGGTACGTCAATGCACCCCCCCCCCCCCCGGGTAGGTCAGTGCGGGCCCCGCAGGTACGTCAATGCGGCCCCGGGTACGTTGATGCGGCCCCCCGCCCCGGGTACGTTGATGTGGCCCCTGGTAGCGAGCCAAGAGCCATGATGCTTGACCAAAGCGTCTGCTGGGGGGGTTCTCTCCATTCACTCCCCCTGCAGAGATGCTGAGGAACGCGGGGCCCGATGCTCCAGAGCGGAAGCAGGAGGGATGTGTTAAAGCTTTGCATTGATCCTTAGTACAAACGAAAGCCATGGTGTCCATAGGTGCGGGATGGAAGGGGTTAACCTGCCTGTTTCTCCTGACCCTGTGTCTGCAGGTTCCACGTGGACAAGCTGTCATCTGCTCACGTTTACCTCCGACTGCACCAGGTAAAAGCCTGAAATGGGGGGGGGGGTGTGGACACACACATTCTGTGTCTGCCGGGGGGGGGGGGCTACTTCTCCCACGAGTCTCTGCACACCTAATAAATAGCTGGGCATCATGGGAGATGTAGTTTTAAAACGTGGAGTATTGCTGCCCAGGCTCTCCAAACAGCATCATTACATCATCATTCCTCTCCACCATAAGTGTCCTCTGCACTTTACATGCGGGCATTGTGCTGGATCGGGCTCGCCGGGGGGGGGGGGGTTACAGATATTATCCTGTAAATATACACACCTTTTTTGAAATTGCTGCGTCTTAGTTACAAAGAGGTGCTGCAGGAGCTTTTTGCCAGATCAGCCATGTTTCCCGGACACACAATGGCTCCATGCTAACAAGTGTTGTATTGAGGTGCTGCCCTGCAGTGTGCAGGACACATACATCATGCTGAAGGGTAAACAAGCCCCCACCCCCCCCATTTTTTTATGAAAATCAGTGATTTGGGGATATAGATATATTTATTCCCTGCGTTTCAGGGTCAGACCGTCGAGGATATTCCCAAAGACGTGCTGGTGGACTGCGTGCAGCTGGTAAAGGCCAACAGCATCCAAGGTACGAAACACCGCAAACCTCCCCTTTCCGTATGATGGTGCATCCTGCCCCTTGTATAGGATGATGCACAAACGTGGTGCAAGCGAGAAGAAACCCCCTCCGTGCTTGATAAATTGGGGAGAGGTCACCACCTGCTGGCTGAGGGGAGTTACTGCAGCTCAGGTCTCCGCGCTTGATAAATTGGGGAGATGTCACCACCTGCTGGCTGAGAGGAGTTACTGCAGCTCAGGTCTCCGCGCTTGATAAATTGGGGAGATGTCACCACCTGCTGGCTGAGGGGAGTTACTGCAGCTCAGGTCTCCATGCAGGATAAATTGGGGAGATGTCACCACCTGCTGGCTGAGAGGAGTTACTGCAGCTCAGGTCTCCATGCAGGATAAATTGGGGAGATGTCACCACCTGCTGGCTGAGAGGAGTTACTGCAGCTCAGGTCTCCGTGCGGGATAAATTGGGGAGATGTCATTCAGACACATTCCCGGCGGGGTTTAGAGCGTGTTAGCAGCGTGGCCGTGGTACATGAGGTGCTAAAAGGTTAAGGACCTGTTCCGGGGCCCAAATGCAAATGAATCTCCTCGGCAATAAATGAAGATTTCTTGGCGTTGCTCCTGTGGGTTAATATAATGACTATACCGGGGCTCCAGGAGGTGCTCTGCAGATCCTTGATCTTGGTAGTGAAGGGGTTAAACCCCCATTGTGTTACTGGTTACTCACACGCCTCGTTCTGTCGCCGCACAGCAAGTTCAGGGCTCCCTTATCTGCCGCAGGACCGGGGGGGAAATCTCTGGCATGGAGCGTTTATCCCTCATTGTGTCGTGACATAATGCTTTATTTACAAAGATGCTGTCACGGTGTCTCTGCCTTGTGTAATCGCTGTCACGGTGTCTCTGCCTTGTGTAATCGCTGTCACGGTGTCTCCGCCTTGTGTAATCGCTGTCGCAGTGTCTCCGCCTTGTGTAATCGCTGTCGCAGTGTCTCCGCCTTGTGTAATCGCTGTCGCAGTGTCTCCGCCTTGTGTAATCGCTGTCACGGTGTCTCCGCGGTTGCTGTGTAATCGCTGTCACGGTGTCTCCGCCTTGTGTAATCGCTGTCACGGTGTCTCTGCCTTGTGTAATCGCTGTCACGGTGTCTCTGCCTTGTGTAATCGCTGTCACGGTGTCTCCGCCTTGTGTAATCGCTGTCACGGTGTCTCCGCCTTGTGTAATCGCTGTCGCGGTGTCTCCGCCTTGTGTAATCGCTGTCACGGTGTCTCCGCCTTGTGTAATCGCTGTCACGGTGTCTCCGCGGTCGCTGTGTAATGGCTGTCGCGGTGTCTCCGCGTTGTGTAATCGCTGTCGCGGTGTCTCCGCCTTGTGTAATCGCTGTCACGGTGTCTCCGCGGTCGCTGTGTAATCGCTGTCACGGTGTCTCCGCGGTTGCTGTGTAATCGCTGTCACGGTGTCTCCGCCTTGTGTAATCGCTGTCACGGTGTCTCCGCCTTGTGTAATCGCTGTCGCGGTGTCTCCGCGGTCGCTGTGTAATGGCTGTCGCGGTGTCTCCGCGTTGTGTAATCGCTGTCACGGTGTCTCCGCGGTCGCTGTGTAATGGCTGTAGTTGTGTCTCTGCTGTCTCCGTGTCTCCGCTGTCATTGTGTAGTCATTGTGTAATAGATGTGTAGTCGCTGTCGTTGTGTAATGACTGTGTCTCCGCATTGTGTCTCCGCGGTCGCTGTGTAATGGCTGTAGTTGTGTCTCCGCTGTCGTTGTGTAATGGTTGTGTCTCCGCTGTCGTTGTGTAATGGTTGTGTCTCCGCTGTCGTTGTGTAATGGCTGTGCTTTCTTTCCAGGCTGTAAGATGAATAATATAAACATTGTGTACACGCCGTGGGTCAACCTGAAGAAAACCGGAGATATGGACGTCGGTCAGATCGGATTCCACCGGCAGAAAGATGCAAGTCACTGATTTTATGTAAACCTGTCCGCGTCCTCGCTGTTTGCGCCGCGTCCTCGCTGTTTGCGCCGCGTCCTCGCTGTTTGCGCCGCGTCATGTGAAATTAAAGGAGGGGTGACCTTTGACCCCTGCTGATCCACACAATGTTTTTGTTTTAAGGTAAAGGCGCTCCCTTTTGGTCCCGGTCTCGGCTCGTGCCAGCCAATCAGATGCTCATTGAGCAGCATTATGAGTTGGCATGCTGGATCCTGGTTGTAGGCACCGTGTCCTCCTCAGTGGGTGTGATCAGGGTTTTTGGATGAATGTGAAGTGAAGCTGGGGACGGCTGTCCTGCTCTGACACCTGGCAGACTTCACCACAGAGGGGGGGGAGGGGGTGGTAACAGGGACAGACCAGCAGGGAGTGAGCACAGGCTCCTGTCACCATACCCACTTCAAGATGAAGTGGTCGTGCTGGCACCGTGTCTGTGTTTATAGAAGTGACTCTGGAAAGAGCGCGTTACGTATTGTTACTCTATTATACAAAGTATCCGTCGCTCATGGATGGGTTTTTTGTAGCCGTGTAGATAGTGTGTGTGTCCAGGAGGGGGCGCTCCTCACTCGCTTGTACCTGGCACACAGGCGCAGAAAGCCCCCCCCCTCCTGTTTTAACCCTGTAGTGTCTCTTTAATCGTGTGTCCTTAGTAGAATGTGACCTTTTTGTTTCTAGATCTTTAAACACAGTTTAGATTAACACAATGTATACTCAGGTACAGCTTTCCTCATTGTGGCGGGTCTCGCGCGCCCCCCCCCCTTGTCTCCCACGCCCCCCCCTGTCTCGCGGGCCCCCCCCCCCCCGTTTCGCGAGCATACGGTGACGATACGGTTAGGGATGCACCGATACCACTTTTTTAAGACCGAGTGCCGCTACTTTTCTTTAATGTCATGTGACGCTTTCCAATAAAAACAGACCATATAAAAATGCCCCCAGCTCACATGTATATATCCCCCCCCAAGATATATATATATTTATACTGCCCCAGCTCTCACATGGATTTGCCCCAGCTCTCACATGGATATGCCCCCCCCAGCTCATGGATATGCCCCCCCCCAGCTCATGGATCCCCCCCCAGCTCATGGATATGCCCCCCCCAGCTCATGGATATGCCCCCCCCAGCTCATGGATATGCCCCCCCAGCTCATGGATATGCCCCCCCCCCCAGCTCATGGATATGCCCCCCACAGCTCATGGATATGCCCCCCCCAGCTCATGGATATGCCCCCCCAGCTCATGGATATGCCCCCCCCAGCTCATGGATATGCCCCCCCCCAGCTCATGGATATGCCCCCCCCAGCTCATGGATATGCGCCCCCCCCCAGCTCATGGATATGCCCCCCCAGCTCATGGATATGCCCCCCCCCCAGCTCATGGATATGCCCCCCCCCAGCTCATGGGTATGCCCCCCCCAGCTCATGGGTATGCGCCCCCCCAGCCCCCCCCCAGCTCATGGGTATGCCCCCCCCCAGCTCATGGTATGCCCCCCCCAGCTCATGGGTATGCCCCCCCCAGCTCATGGTATGCCCCCCCAGCTCATGGGTATGCCCCCCCAGCTCATGGGTATGCCCCCCCAGCTCGTGGGTATGCCCCCCCAGCTCGTGGGTATGCCCCCCCCAGCTCGTGGGTATGCCCCCCCCCCAGCTCGTGGGTATGCCCCCCCCAGCTCGTGGTATGCCCCCCCCAGCTCGTGGGTATGCCCCCCCCCAGCTCGTGGGTATGCCCCCCCCCAGCTCGTGGGTATGCCCCCCCCCAGCTCGTGGGTATGCCCCCCCCAGCTCGTGGGTATGCCCCCCAGCTCGTGGGTATGCCCCCCCCCAGCTCGTGGGTATGCCCCCCCCCAGCTCGTGGGTATGCCCCCCCCCGCTCGTGGTATGCCCCCCCCCCAGCTCGTGGGTATGCCCCCCCCCAGCTCGTGGGTATGCCCCCCCCCAGCTCGTGGGTATGCCCCCCCCAGCTCGTGGGTATGCCCCCCCCCAGCTCGTGGGTATGGCCCCCCCCCAGCTCGTGGGTATGCCCCCCCCCCAGCTTGTGGATTTGCCCCCCAGCTCACACATGGTTATGCCCCCCAGCTCATGGACCACCCCCCCCCCCCCAACGATACTTCGCTTCCTGAGCGACGCCGGAATGTCTCCGCGCGTGCGCTCGTTGGAAGGACCCCAGCCGTGACCACGTGGTCGCGGCTGGGGTCCTTCCAACGAGCGCACGCGCGGAGACATTCCCGGCGTCGCTCAGGAAGGTAAGTATCGCAGAGAGCAGCTCCAGGGGCGGCTGTCCGAATGCCGATAGAGCATTCGGACAGCAGCCGCAGCCCCTCGGATGCCGGCAAGCTGGCTCAATGCCGGCTTCCGGTATCGGAAAAAATATCGGGGGGTACTGCACGAGTACCACGTACTCCTGCAGTACCCAGTATTGGCCCCGATACCGATACTAGTATCGGTATCGGTGCAACCCTAGATACGGTGATAATACGAATGTGACGATACGGTGATAATACTAATGATGATACGGTAATACGCAGGTGATAATACGAATGTGATGCGGTGATAATACGAATGTGATGCGGTGATAATACGAATGTGGTGATACGGTGATAATACGAATGTGGTGATACGGTGATAATACGAATGTGGTGATACGGTGATAATACGAATGTGGTGATACGGTGACGATACGGTGATAATACGAAAAGGTGACTATACGGTGATAATACGAAGGTGATAATACGAATGTGATGATACGGTGACGATACGGTGATAATACGAATGTGATGCGGTGGCGATACGGTGATAATACGAATGTGACCATACGGTGATAATACGAATGTGATGCGGTGGCGATACGGTGATAATACGAATGTGACGATACGGTGATAATACGAATGTGATGATACGGTGACGATGCGGTGATAATACGAATGTGATGATACGGTGACGATACGGTGATAATACGAATGTGATGCGGTGGCGATACGGTGATAATACGAATGTGATGCGGTGGCGATACGGTGATAATACGAATGTGACCATACGGTGATAATACGAATGTGATGCGGTGGCGATACGGTGATAATACGAATGTGACGATACGGTGATAATACGAATGTGATGATACGGTGACGATGCGGTGATAATACGAATGTGATGATACGGTGACGATGCGGTGATAATACGAATGTGCGGTGATAATACGAATGTGATGATACAGTGACAATACGGTGATAATACGAATGTGACGATAAGGTGATAATACGAATGTGACGACACGGTGATAATACGAATGTGACGATACGGTGATAATACGAATGTGGTGATACGGTGATAATACGAAATGTGATGATACGGTGACGATACGGTGATAATACGAATGTGATGATACGGTGACGATGCGGTGATAATACGAATGTGCGGTGATAATACGAATGTGATGATACAGTGACAATACGGTGATAATACGAATGTGACGATACGGTGATAATACGAATGTGACGATACGGTGATAATACGAAGGTGACTATACGGTGATAATACGAATGTGACGATACGGTGATAATACGAAGGTGACGATACGGTGATAATACGAAGGTGACGATACGGTGATAATACGAAGGTGACGATACGGTGATAATACGAATGTGACGATACGGTGATAATACGAAGGTGACTATACGGTGATACGAATGTGACGATACGGTGATAATACGAATGTGATACGGTGACGATGCGGTGATAATACGAATGTGATGATACGGTGACGATACGGTGATAATACGAAATGTGATGATATGGTGATAATACGAATGTGACCATACGGTGATAATACGAATGTGATGATACGGTGACGATACGGTGATAATACGAATGTGGTGATACGGTGATAATACGAATGTGGTGATACGGTGATAATACGAAGGTGACTATACGGTGATACGAATGTGACGATACGGTGATAATACGAATGTGGTGATACGGTGATAATACGAATGTGGTGATACGGTGATAATACGAATGTGGTGATACGGTGATAATATGAATGTGGTGATACGGTGATAATACGAATGTGGTGATACGGTGATAATATGAATGTGGTGATACGGTGATAATACGAATGTGGTGATACGGTGATAATACGAATGTGGTGATACGGTGATAATACGAATGTGGTGATACGGTGATAATACGAATGTGGTGATACGGTGATAATACGAATGTGGTGATAATACGAATGTGGTGATACGGTGATAATACGAATGTGACGATACGGTGATAATACGAATGTGACGATACGGTGATAATACGAATGTGACGATACGGTGATAATACGAATGTGACGATACGGTGATAATACGAATGTGACGATACGGTGATAATACGAATGTGACGATACGGTGATAATACGAATGTGACGATACGGTGATAATACGAATGTGACGATACGGGGATAATACGAATGTGACGATACGGTGATAATACGAATGTGACGATACGGTGATAATACGAATGTGACGATACGGTGATTAATACGAATGTGACGATACGGTGATAATACGAATGTGGCGATACGGTGATAATATGAATGTGGTGATACGGTGATAATACGAAGGTGACTATACGGTGATAATACGAATGTGGTGATACGGTGATAATACGAATGATACGGTGATAATACGAATGTGACGATACGGTGATAATACGAATGTGACGATACGGTGATAATACGAATGTGACGATACGGTGATAATACGAATGTGACGATACGGTGATAATACGAATGTGACGATACGGTGATAATACGAATGTGACGATACGGTGATAATACGAATGTGACGATACGGTGATAATACGAATGTGACGATACGGTGATAATACGAATGTGACGATACGGTGATAATACGAATGTGACGATACGGTGATAATACGAATGTGGTGATACGGTGATAATACGAATGTGGTGATACGGTGATAATACGAATGTGGTGATACGGTGATAATACGAATGTGGTGATACGGTAATAATACGAATGTGGTGATACGGTGATAATATGAATGGTGATACGGTGATAATACGAATGTGGTGATACGGTGACGATACGGTGATAATACGAAAAGGTGACTATACGGTGATAATACGAAGGTGACGATACGGTGATAATACGAATGTGATGATACGGTGACGATACGGTGATAATACGAATGTGATGTGGTGGCGATACGGTGATAATACGAATGTGACCATACGGTGATAATACGAATGTGATGCGGTGGCGATACGGTGATAATACGAATGTGATGCGGTGGCGATACGGTGATAATACGAATGTGACCATACGGTGATAATACGAATGTGATGCGGTGGCGATACGGTGATAATACGAATGTGACGATACGGTGATAATACGAATGTGATGATACGGTGGCGATGCGGTGATAATGCGAATGTGACGATACGGTGATAATACGAATGTGGTGATACGGTGATAATACGAATGTGATAATACGGTGATAATACGAAATGTGATGATACGGTGACGATACGGTGATAATACGAATGTGATGATACGGTGACGATGCGGTGATAATACGAATGTGCGGTGATAATACGAATGTGGTGATACAGTGACAATACGGTGATAATACGAATGTGACGATACGGTGATAATACGAATGTGACGATACGGTGATAATACGAATGTGGTGATACGGTGATAATACGAATGTGACGATACGGTGATAATACGAATGTGGTGATACGGTGATAATACGAATGTGGTGATACGGTGATAATACGAATGTGGTGATACGGTGATAATACGAATGTGGTGATACGGTAATAATACGAATGTGGTGATACGGTGATAATATGAATGGTGATACGGTGATAATACGAATGTGGTGATACGGTGACGATACGGTGATAATACGAAAAGGTGACTATACGGTGATAATACGAAGGTGACGATACGGTGATAATACGAATGTGATGATACGGTGACGATACGGTGATAATACGAATGTGATGTGGTGGCGATACGGTGATAATACGAATGTGATAATACGAATGTGATGCGGTGGCGATACGGTGATAATACGAATGTGGTGATACGGTGACGATGCGGTGATAATACGAATGTGATGATACGGTGACGATACGGTGATAATACGAAATGTGATGATATGGTGATAATACGAATGTGACCATACGGTGATAATACGAATGTGATGATACGGTGACGATACGGTGATAATACGAATGTGGTGATACGGTGATAATACGAATGTGGTGATACGGTGACGATACGGTGATAATACGAAGGTGACTATACGGTGATACGAATGTGACGATACGGTGATAATACGAATGTGGTGATACGGTGATAATACGAATGTGGTGATACGGTGATAATACGAATGTGGTGATACGGTGATAATATGAATGTGGTGATACGGTGATAATACGAATGTGGTGATACGGTGATAATATGAATGTGGTGATACGGTGATAATACGAATGTGGTGATACGGTGATAATACGAATGTGGTGATACGGTGATAATACGAATGTGGTGATACGGTAATACGAATGTGGTGATACGGTGATAATACGAATGTGGTGATACGGTGATAATACGAATGTGGTGATACGGTGATAATACGAATGTGGTGATACGGTAATACGAATGTGGTGATACGGTGATAATACGAATGTGACGAAACGGTGATAATACGAATGTGACGATACGGTGATAATACGAATGTGACGATACGGTGATAATACGAATGTGACGATACGGTGATAATACGAATGTGGCGATACGGTGATAATATGAATGTGGTGATACGGTGATAATATGAATGTGGTGATACGGTAATAATATGAATGTGGTGATACGGTGATAATATGAATGTGGTGATACGGTGATAATACGAATGTGGTGATACGGTGATGATAATGTGATAATACGGTGATAATAAAGTCCTTTTATAATCGTCTGTTACAGAAGAAAAAGTCTTTTAAAAAAAAAAAAGTCTGAAAGCTAAAAGGGAAAATAATCAAAATGTGAAACTATTGGTTTTTATTTTTCCGTGGGATTCGCCTGCTTAAACCCGTCAGAAATCACTGCGTTTCACTGACCTTTTGGTTCAATTCAGCGTCTGTGAATAGAAGACGATTCCGGTGCCGTCGAAATGTGGCAAATTGCGTGGGGTTTGCTGCCATTTTGCCGCTATTTGAAGAATTGACCCGGAATTTCACCAAATGGCGCGTTTTGGGCTATTTTAAGTGGGCAGTGAATAACCTTTTAGTTACTCTTGGTCTTGGCTCCTTAGCTTTGTCCGCAGCCAATCAGGGGCCTGCAGTGAGCAGAAGCATGGCCTGCAGGGGGCGCACTTACTCCAATATGTCACTTTATGTGATCAGAGGCATATGAGGCCAGACCTGACTTTCTGCGCAGTTTGTGTTTACCCTTTGCGAGCGAGCGGTGTCGCGTCTTGCTCTGCGCAGGCGGGGTCGCGTCTTGCTCTGCGCAGACCACGTGCCGTCGCGTCTTTCATAGATCTCCCTTTAACTGCTCCTCCAGGTGAAGAGCGTGCTGGTGGAGAAGAAGGCGAACGAGATCTTGAACCGGCTGGAGAAGACAAAGGACGAGCGTTCTCCCGACCTGGCAGCAGAAAAGGAATCGCGAGACCGGGAGGAGAGGAACGAAAAGAAAGCGCAGATTCAGGAGATCAAGAAGAAAGAGAAGGAGGAAGTGAAAAAGAAGAAAGAGACGGATGATCTCAGGTGAGCCGGCCGGCATGTCGCCCGCGTACACGTTAAATACAGGGGATACGTCGTGGAAGTCACGCTCGCTGTTACCCCTTCAACATATACTGTGTGTGTGTGTCCGTCCTGTAAAGGGGATAAGAACGCGCTCTCGCGGTAGGTACGCAAACAATCGCCTGCTCCCTGTAGAGATCCTGCGCTCCTCTTTAACCCCTTAGTGACCGGGCAGTTTTACTATTGTCCGTCCTTTAGTTCCCGCTGCTGTTTATACGTTTCTGCACTGTTTGTGTTTAGGTCTAATCTTCCTCTTACTCGTTTATGGAACCCACACATATTATACACCCTTTTTCTCGCCATTAAATGGACTTTCTAACGATACCATTATTTCCATCATATCCTATAATTTACTATAAAAAAACATTATGAAATATGAGGAAAAAAAACACACTTTTTCTAAATTTAATCCCCAAAATCTACAGCCGCCAAAAAAGACCCCGGCTAAATAGTTTTGAAATGTTGTCCTGAGATCAGAAATACCCAATTTTTACATGTTTTTGCTTTTCAACCCCTTCACTGCTGAGCCATTTCACCTCGGTGCGCTGAGCTCATTTTGACCATTTTATGCTCCTCATGTTTAACCCCTTAACGCCGCAGGACGTACATTTACGTCCTGCATTAGGCGGGCTTTGGCGCTGCAGGACGTAAATGTACGTCCTCGGCGTTTTCAGCCCCCCCGGGAGATACTCACCTCCTCCGGCGGCTCCCTCGCTGCTCTGACTCCCACGGAGTCAGATCGGCAGGGTTTCCTCCTCCGGCGCACTGACGTCATCGCGCCGGGGGTGCGATGACGTCAGTTTCAGGCGTCCCCCGTCGCCCCCGCCGGAGCAGGGTAAGCGCCTGGATCCCTCTATCTCCCCATCGCCGGGGGCTACAAGGCTGTGACCAGCATCGCTGGAAGGGTCACAGCCTGACCTTTCCAGCGATTGTATTGGGGTTAACCCATGAGTTGCCAGGTCGCGACCGGGCACAAATTTGTGCCCGATCGCGGCCTATTTCCGGTGGGGGCCGCCATCTTGGATGGCAGCCCCCACCTCTGGGTGCCCCCCCGCGTCAACTGACTCATCGCGCCATGCGCGATGATGTCAGTTAACTGGGGAAGCCCCTAGCTGCAAAGGGATTTCCTATGGAAATCCCTTGCAGGAGATAAAGGGGTTCTTTGAACCCCTTTATCTCCTGATCGGTGGCAGCTAGGGGGTCCTGCCTGATATTGCTGGAAAGAGCATGGCCTTTCCAACGATATCAAACATGACAATGAAAAAAGTTAAATAAAAGTGTATAAAAATAAAAAAACAATTAATTAAAAAAATAAAAACATGCTTTTTTTTTTTTTTTTTTTGATGTAGCATTATTGTTCACATTTCAATTATAATGTGAACAATGATGCTTCACCAATGATTTTTTTTGGGGGGTTTAGCTAAAATCACGTAATTTTCCCCCCCACCCAAAAAAAAAAGGGTTCCCAAGTCTACCCCATAGAATATAACCGCAAAGGATCGGATAATAAAATGTGAAAAAAAAAACACTTTATACACTGTGGATGATTGAAATTTTATTGAAAATTCACATTTTTTTACATTTTTTGTTATAGCATTCTGGCAGGACATGACGTTTATATATAATTATGATATATTATTAATCTTTCGAGTCTGCCGGAAAGAACGATATATAATTTGTCTGGGTGGTATAATAATACGTGACTTAAAACCGCGTTTAAACATGCGCAAAAACATGAGCAAAAACTTCAGCAAACTTCACTTCCGAAAGAGTGCCAAAGTTGTAAAATGACTCCCGTCCTTAAGGGGTTAAACCTCAATTGAAATCCCGTTTTATTAAAAAAAACAGACAAAAATTTGTTTAAAAAAAACAAAACACTTTTTTTTATATGAAACCTAGTCATGTTATCTTTTGGAAAGGCAATGATCAGACCCTCTACGGGTCAGGAGACACATCGATCCAAAGGATCCCCCTATCTCCACTTGGCAGCTAGGGGGTTAACTGGCCGACTGACATCATCGCACATATGGCAACAACGTCAGTGGGTGGGGGTGACCCGGACCCTTGGCTGATGTGTGATGGTGCAAAACCAAGTAAGGCTCAGTCCTACAAGTGCGCACTCACAGGTTTAATTTGAGGGTATGCACATCCAAACCGAAGGGGGGGTTTAGGAGTTACATCTCCTATCAAGGGGACCAAAAGTAATTGGACATCTGAATCAAAAGCTGTTTCATGGCCGGGTGCGGCTACTCCTTCGTTATTTCTTCATCCATTAAACAGGTGAAAGGTCTGGAATTGATTTGTAAGTGCGGGATTTGCATTTGGAATCTATTGCGGTGAAGCTACATCGTGCGTTCAGAGGAGCTGTCCATGCAAGTGAAACAGGCCATTGTGTGACTTCAAAAACACAACAAATCCATCAGAGATAGCGGCAACATTAGCAGCGGCCATAGCAACAGTTGGTACATTCTGAGGAAAGAAGCACGCACTGGTGAGCTCAGCAACACAAGACAACAGTGGTGGATGATCACAGGATCCTCTCAATGGTAAAGAAAAGAACATTCCCAACATCCGGACGAGTGCAGGACACTCTCCAGGAGGTGGACGTATCATTGTCAAAGTCTACAATCAAGAGGAGGGTTCACGAGAGCAAATACAGAGGGTTCACAGCAAGGTGCAAACCATTCATAAACCTGAAGATTTAGAAAAGACAGATTAGACTTTGCCTAAAAACATCTAAAAAAGCCAGACCAGTTCTGGAAAAGCATTCCCTGGACGGTTGAAACTAAGATTAATCTGTACCGGAAGGACAGGAAGAAACAAGTGTGGAGAAGGCTTGGAACTGCTCATGATCCAAAGCACACCACATTATCTGTAAAACATGGTGGAGGCAGTGTGATGACATGGGCATGCATGGCTTCCAGTGGCACTGGGTCATTGGTGTTTATTGATGATGTGACAGAAGCAGCCGGATGAATTCAGCAGTGTTTAGAGATATACTGTCAGCCCAGATTCAGCCAAAGGCAGGAAGAGCCACGAACAAAGAACTGAAGACGCTGCACTTAGAGCCTGACGAAGCATTAGAGAGGAGGAAACCAAGTCTCTGGTAAAGTCCATGGGTTCCAGACTTCAGGCCGTCATTAAAGCCAGTACAGGAGTCTCCACAAAATATTAAAAATGAGCATTTTATTTATGATCTGATTTGTCCAATTACATTTGAGCCCCTGAAAATGGGGGGGGGGGCTGTGTATAATAATATGGGGGGGCTTTGTATAAAAATATGGAGGGGGGACTGTGTATAGAATTTGTACTTTATATTGATGTTCAACCCCTTGAATTAAAGCTGAAAGTCTGCGCTTCACATTCATTTGGATTGTTTGGTTTTCATTTTATTCTGGAGACGGAGCCAAAAGTATGAAACCTGCGCCTGTGTCCAAATATATATGGACCGACCTGCTATATATCTGTTCCTGTCAATGAGATGCATCAGGAAAGTAACATTTGATGCAAAATCTTTGAATTTACTCGTTCCTCCTCATTTTTAATTTTTACTTCTCCTCCCCAGGAACTACACCTCATTGATGAAAACTGAAAACATGTCTTCTAACCAGGTACCAGCGCTGACCTGACCCCTGCACCCCGCGTGCCCATGGTGGGGTGACAGAGCTGCCATGTGGTGGGATGTGGACAATATTTCCTGGTGGTCAGGACACTATGGGGGTGGGGAACTCTTTGTATAAGCAACAAATGCGGGCTGGCGTATATAATAGCGCAGGGTCAGCAGCTCGGCCCTCCACATGCTTAGAAACTACGAGGCTTATTCACTAACCTCCGAATTCGCCACCAAATTTCCCCGAACGTGCGATTTCGGGGCAGTTCGTCTAATCAGAAAGCTGTCAATTCAACAAATACAGCCAATCTGACAGCGGAATACGTTGCATTTCACCGCAATTTGGTGGCACCAAAATGATCCCATAGAGCACTATTGAATTTATTACAATTTGTGGCCGAAACCAAAAAATCGAGGATCAGCTCGGCCCGGGGACTCGCCTGAGCCTGGAGGCCGGCCAAGCAGGGGATGTGGCCGGGCTCAGGCGAGTGCTTGGCTGGTTCAGGCCCAGGTTCGAATGACTGCCTGGGGGGGAGATTGTGTTGCCTAGACATACTCCCCTACATCCACATACTGCGGCCCTGAGCTCCTGCAGCGGTGGCAGTCCCCGATGGTGGCAGTCCTCCAGCATCCAGTTCCTGCTCTCCGTTAAACGCTGGTTGCAGGGGTGATGTCACAGAGGCGGAAGCCTTTGATCCTGCAGACAGTCGGGTCAAAGACCTCTGCCTCCGTGGCGTCATCCTGGCGTCTGATGGAGAGCGGGAACTGGATGCAGGAGGACTGCCACCATGGGACTGCCACCACTGGAGGAGATCCGGGCCGAAGTATGTGTAGGCAACGCTTGGCCAGGCCTGGGTGACTGATTTTATGCCTCCCCCACCCCCAGACGTTTTTTCTTTACGGCCAAAAGCACCATTTTCAACCGATTTAATTTCGGTGGCTGAAATTTCGGTGCACCCTAATTCAGGGAACACTGTATTGCACCAAATGAGCTGATCTCTGATTCTCGTCGGGTTTAAACGGGTGAGTCTAATGAGCTTTAATCTAATAAATGTCACATTTTATTTTTTGTGAGAGTTTATACTTTACTAGGGATGCGCTGAAAGTTTGGCTGCTGAAATTTTTGGCCACAAATTGTGTTGTTTGGTTTTCAGCCGAAAGGCAGAAACAACCGAAAACACCAGCCAAAACCTGGGCCTAGAGGCCGGCCGAGCCTTGGACCTCCCGGGCCGAGCCTTGGACCCTCCCGGGCCGAGCCTTGGACCCTCCCGGGCCGAGCCTTGGACCCTCCCGGGCCGAGCCTTGGACCCTCCCGGGCCGAGCCTTGGACCCTCCGGGCGAGCTTGACCCTCCCGGCCGAGCCTTGGACCCCCCCGGGCCGAGCCTTGGACCCCCCCGGGCCGAGCCTTGGACCCCGGGCCGAGCCTTGGACCCCCCGGGAGCCTTGGACCCCCGGGCCGATTGGACCCCCCCGGGCCGAGCCTTGGACCCCCCCCGGCCTGAGCCTTGGACCCCCCCGGGCCGAGCCTTGGCCCCGGGCCGAGCCTTGGCCCCCCGGGCCGAGCCTTGGACCCCCCCCCGGGCCGAGCCTTGGACCCCCCCCGGGCCGAGCCTTGGACCCCCCCCCCGGGCCGAGCCTTGGACCCCCCCCCGGGCCGAGCCTTGGACCCCCCCCGGGCCGAGCCTGGGACCTCCCGGGCTCACCTCCCGGGCCGAGCCTGGTGCTCGATGCGGGCCTCCAGACCCAGTTATTTTTTTAATCCTTTTAAAATGTTTTTTTTTTTTTTTGTAAAGGGTCTTTTTTATTATCTAGACACATTTTTATTGGCCAAACCAATTTCAGCGCTTTTCACCAACGTCAGATATCTGCGTCAGCGACTCAATTTCCCGCAAAATAAAGTGAAAATTCACTAAGTAGTGAAATCGCCAAATTTGACGGAATGTGCCAAAACGCAACGTGCCAAAATTACCTTCAATTTCGGTGCTTTTGTGAATAGAGCCCTACATTTCCCATGAGTCTCAGCCCTCCTAGTGAGTGGAAGAGCATCATGGAACATGTAGTTCCAAAACATCTGGAGGGCCATCTGGAAGGTTCCTGCCCCCCCGCACCAGTGTAATCCCTGCGGCAGGATAAAACGGGGGATGGTCTTTACCTAATTGACCATTAAGACGTCATGTCACAGTATCTGACCGTACGGTTTCCTGTACTGACCCCCGGATTCTGTACCTTTCCACAGGATGGCAACGAGTCAGACGACTTCATGTGACGGGCGCAGAGTTTGATCCCTCCGCTCCCTGACGGCCAAATTGGACAACTGTTTTTTTTTTTTTTTGTTTTTTTTTCGTGTGGAGGGTTTGCCAAATTTAGGGACATTTTTAAAACAAAGCATTGCATCAGTACAGCTGAACGCCCCGTCCGACCCACTGAGACGCACACAGACCTGGGACGATATGCGGCCGAGGAGGGAGAAGTGGCGTATCAGGAGGGCCGGTTCGACCCCTGTATCCTGCCAGCTATCAGCAGACGCAGCTTCATGTCTCCAGCAGCCGCCGGATGCAGCAGAAAACACCGGGCCGACATCCACTTAATGCAATGCAATGTGCCGCGCGCACAGCGACCTCGCCGGCTGCAGGCTCTGCTCACACACTTTAACTTTGTTCTTCTTTTTATTTTATTTGCTCGATGAACTTTTCAATATTAAAAATGAAAATCTATTTTCCAAACGTCGTTTTAATTTCACCGACGGAACCGAAATCAGAGAGATGAGCTGCAAAGTAAAGGATTCGCTCGGGGACAGATCTCCCGGCCGTCCTGCCCGCGTGATGCTCATATATGGGGGGGGGGGGTGTACAAAAGTAAGGTTAAAATGCATGAAATAATGAGGCCGAGTCAAAACCTTTGTTTATTCAGCATTTTTCCTGCCAGTTGTCTCAGCTCCTAAGTCATTCTTCAAAGTGTTTCACCCACGTCTCGAAACACCCCAAAAAAATCATCTTGTGTCAACGTAGCTTCATCGCCACAAAAAGAAAGTAACCTCTGGGTTGGATGTTTGTGTCAGTGGGAGTAACTGATTGCGCACCTCCCTAGCTGGGAGCAAAGACCTGAAAATTCCTAAAAAAAGTAGAGACTGACACCAGCGCTGCTTTCGGGAGGTCCACTCGTGCGACCAGTTTACTTGGGAGGAGAAGCGGACGTTTCAGAGCAACAGGACCTTTCATCAGCCTATACACAACTCCTGAAAAAAACAGGCACGCACATACCTATATACCCAGAACAAAACCGGTGTAGGGCAGCGAATCACTCCCATCAATCCCAGGAGGGCATCTCATAGAGCCCAGTATCCAATATGCTCAGTGGCGTGGTCACAAAGGCAGGTAAATGGCACTTATCAGCATAGTCAAAATGTATCGGCTGGACCCTAATGTAGCTGCTGCGTCATGTAATACCGGCTGGACCCTAATGTATCTGCTGCGTCATGTATTACTGGCTGGACCCTAATGTATCAGCTGCATCATGCGTTACCGGCTGGACCCTAATGTATCTGCTGCGTCATGTGTTACCGGCTGGACCCTAATGTATCTGCTGCGTCATGTATTACTGGCTGGACCCTAATGTATCTGCTGCGTCATGTATTACTGGCTGGACCCTAATGTATCAGCTGCATCATGCGTTACCGGCTGGACCCTAATGTATCTGCTGCGTCATGTGTTACCGGCTGGACCCTAATGTATCTGCTGCGTCATGTATTACTGGCTGGACCCTAATGTATCAGCTGCATCATGCGTTACCGGCTGGACCCTAATGTATCTGCTGCATCATGCGTTACCGGCTGGACCCTAATGTATCTGCTGCGTCATGTGTTACCGGCTGGACCCTAATGTATCTGCTGCGTCATGTATTACATTAGGGTCCAGCCTGTATCTGCTGCGTCAGGTGTTACCGGCTGGACCCTAATGTATCTGCTGCGTCATGTATTACTGGCTGGACCCTAATGTATCTGCTGCGCCATGTATTACATTAGGGTCCAGCCTGTATCTGCTGCGTCAGGTGTTACCGGCTGGACCCTATTGTATTTACTGCGTCATGTATTACCGGCTGCACCCCCAATGTATCTGCTTCATCGTGTATTATCGACTGTGTGTCACCCCTCTCCTCTTAGAGTGTAAGCTCTCGAGCAGGGTCCGCCCCTTTCTGTTCCATGTGTGTATTTGTTATTCTATTTCTCCCATTGTACAGCGCTACGGAACTTGTTGGCTCTTTATGAATACATTAGGGTCCAGTCATTTACAAGTATTTATAAAGAGCCAACAAGTTCCGTAGCGCTGTACAATGGGAGAAATAGAATAACAAATATACTTGTAACTGACTGGACTCTAATGTATTTTCCTTTTTTTGTGACTGCACCGCTGTTCCTGTTTGGATACTGGGGCCCTACGAGGCGCCCACCTGGGATCAGTGGGTGCGATTGTCCACCTTACACCTGTGTTTGTTCTGGGTATATAGGTAGGTGCATGTCTGGTTTTCTGGAGCTGTATATAGAAAGTCATGTCACCCTAAAATGTCTGTTTCTCACAAACCGGTCACACGAGTGGACCTTCAGCAAGCAGCGCTGGTGTCTCTTTATCATTGGAGATTAAGATACAAAACGTAATCGCCTTGAGGTTGTCAGACTTCGTGTCTTCCAACATGACCAGGATCTTTTTGGCAAACTCGAGCAGATTTTTTGTTTTTAGGTCAATAAACGTGGAACCCAGCGGGCGCGCTTCCTGGTGAAGTCCAACAGGTCATGAAGAATCCTCGACATGTTTGTTTTCGAAATGTCCGTCCCTTCCAGGAGCTTTTTGGTTTGAGGTTCCGGATCCAGAAATGCCTTCACCTTGGTTCATCACACACGTCAAAATGTCCAGACTTGAATCTGTTAAACCACTTATGGAGACTTGAGGCTCAATCATCAAGATGGGTTTTAAGGCCCTCAAAGAGCTTTTTCAGTAGAGCATGATGGTCCCGTTCCAGCTCCTTCTGAGAATTTCAGTTCTTTGCGCCGACCACTGTCACTTTTCGAGTCCTCTTGTGTCTCCATGATGGTCTTGTGGTGATTATCGCCTGTATTTCTACACTGTATTAGATGGATTGGGCTTTTTTTCGGGGGGAGGCTGAGCGTCATTATGTCATTGAGAGTTACCTCACTTGCGGCCCTCCCTTATAGGTCTGTTAGTTTTCCTGCTGGTTTTTAATGTAATCCGGTTTAAATCCGGTAAAATAAGCATCGTGGCAGTTGTAATTATTTAATTATTAACATACAAGGTGGAAAGCCTGCCCAGAGGGTAGTCTATTGTGGATATACTGCCCCAGCACGTGGATATTGCCCCAGCTCATGGATACTGCCCCAGCTCGTGGATATTGCCCCAGCACGTGGATACTGCCCCAGCACGTGGATACTGCCCCAGCACGTATTGCCCCAGCACGTGGATACTGCCCCAGCTCGTGGACATTGCCCCAGCACGTGGATACTGCCCCAGCACGTGGATACTGCCCCAGCACGTGGATACTGCCCCAGCTCGTGGATATTGCCCCAGCACGTGGATACTGCCCCAGCACGTGGATACTGCCCCAGCACGTGGATATTGCCCCCCAGCTCGTGGATATTGCCCCCAGCTCGTGGATACTGCCCCAGCTCGTGGATACTGCCCCAGCACGTGGATATTGCCCCAGCACGTGGATACTGCCCCAGCTCGTGGATACTGCCCCAGCTCGTGGATATTGCCCCAGCACGTGGATACTGCCCCAGCTCTTGGATATTGCCCCAGCACGTGGATACTGCCCCAGCTCTTGGATATTGCCCCAGCTCTTGGATATTGCCCCAGCACGTGGATACTGCCCCAGCACGTGGATACTGCCCCAGCTCTTGGATACTGCCCCAGCATGTGGATATTGCCCCAGCTCGTGGATATTGCCCCAGCTCTTGGATATTGCCCCAGCTCATGGATTTACTGCCCCAGCTCATGGATTTACTGCCCCAGCACGTGGATACTGGCCCCCAGCTTGTGGATATTGGCCCCCAGCTCGTGGATACTGGCCCCCAGCTCGTGTATATTGCCCCCAGCTCGTGGATACTGCCCCCCAGCTTGTGGATATTGGCCCCCAGCTCGTGGATATTGGCCCCCAGCTCGTGGATTCTGCCCCCCCGGCTCGTGGATATTGACCCCCGGCTCGTGGATATTGCCCCCCCCCAAGCTCTCATGTATATATACCCCAGACCAGACATGGGGCGGCTGTTCGAATGCTCTATCGGCATTCGGACAGCCGCCCCATGAGCTCCGCCGTCCGCGCCATACTTACCTTTCCGAGCGGCGCCAGGGAAGTGAAAGTTTCCCCGCTTCCGGTCGTTGAAGGACCCAAGTCGCGGTCACGTGGGACTCCCACGTGACCGGGGCTTGGGTCCTTCAAAGAGCGGAAGCGAGGGAACTTTCCCTTCGCCGCTCGGGGTTGGATGCGTGCGGCAGCCGGGTAGAGGCTGCGAGCGCAGCCTCTACCCGGCTGCTGTGTGCATCTTGTAACCGCCGCGGCACGAGCCGGCTGCCTTGCTGGTTGCGCGCGCATGCGCAGAGTAAGGCTTGGCGACGGACACGCCAAGCCTTACTCAATTATATTATAGATTCTTTCCTACCTGCGCGGAGTTAATCCTGTTTTCCCAGCAGCCTCCGGGATAATGCAGACTCTGGATGTGCACAGGAAGAAACAAAAAGTGTTTTCAGAATTTTAGGTTTGTCTGAAAATCGCCGTCACTTTCCATCAAATGATCATTGATTTGATCCAAAATTCAGACTTAGGGGGTGTGTCCTCTATTCATTAAAGGGGGGGCTCTCTTTAGGGGGTGTGTCCTCTATTAAAGTGGGGGCTCCTTTTTCTGTTTAGGGGGTGTGTCCTCTATTCATTAAAGGGGGGGCCTCCCTTTTCTGTTTAGGGGTTGCCACCATAAAGCGTGAGGTTTGCAGGACCTGTGTACATTATGTTCAGAGGAGAATCCCATGCTTTCTAATACAGTCAGCGCATATATACGGAAACATGCAGCGTGTGTGAACCTGCTCTGGGCACGGCTTTAATGCCGAGTCGTGTCTTTAGAGTCAAGGAGCTGTGCTGTGAGCAGAGCATCATGGGAGTTGTGGTCTACGGTATCTAAATGGGCATTGAGTCAAGTTGGTGGAATGGCTAGCAGCGTCGGTGGTGCTGAGGTACGTCTCGACCCATAGGGGGCAACAACGCAACATGAAGGTGCCCTCATCATTAGTGCCGAGATACGTTGCGACCCACCGTGTTCCGGCCGGGGGCAAAAATGCGACATGATGGCGCCCTCATCATTAGTTCTTAGGTAAGTCAGAACCCGGAAAGTGCCAAGGGCAACAACATGAAGGTGCCCTCATAACTGGTGCTGAGGAACGTCAAGACTCATTGGGTGCTGGGGGCAACAACATGAAGGTGCCCTCATAACTGGTGCTGAGGAACGTCAAGACTCATTGGGTGCTGGGGGCAACAACATGAAGGTGCCCTCATAACTGGTGCTGAGGTACGTCAAGACTCATTGGGTGCTGGGGGCAACAACATGAAGGTGCCCTCATAACTGGTGCTGAGGAACGTCAAGACTCATTGGTGCTGGGGGCAACAACATGAGGTGCCCTCATAACTGGTGCTGAGGAACGTCAAGACTCATTGGGTGCTGGGGGCAACAACATGAAGGTGCCCTCATAACTGGTGCTGAGGTACGTCAAGACTCATTGGGTGCTGGGGGCAACAACATGAAGGTGCCCTCATAACTGGTGCTGAGGAACGTCAAGACTCATTGGGTGCTGGGGGCAACAACATGAAGGTGCCCTCATAACTGGTGCTGAGGAACGTCAAGACTCATTGGGTGCTGGGGGCAACAACATGAAGGTGCCCTCATAACTGGTGCTGAGGTACGTCAAGACTCATTGGTGCTGGGGGCAACAACATGAAGGTGCCCTCATAACTGGTGCTGAGGTACGTCAAGACTCATTGGGTGCTGGGGGCAACAACATGAAGGTGCCCTCATAACTGGTGCTGAGGTACGTCAAGACTCATTGGGTGCTGGGGGCAACAACATGAAGGTGCCCTCATTGCTGGTGATAAGGTACGTCACAACCCATAGGGTGCTGGGGGCAACAACGCAACATGATGGCGCCCTCATCATTGGTTCTGAGGTAAGTCAAAACCCGGAAAGTGCCAAGGGCAACAACCTGAAGGTGCCCACATCACTGGTACTGAGGTATGTCGAGACCTATGGGATGCTGGGGTCAACAATGCCATTAGCGCTGAGGTAGGTCAAAACCCAGAAAGTGCTAAGGGCAACAGCATGAAGGTGCTGAGTTATGTTCAGATATTCTCTTCTATTACGCTCGCATTATTTTCTGTTCACACGTTTGATACTTGATTGTGACACATAAGGTCTCGGCTGAAACATCTCGTCCAGATGATCACAGGCGTCTACATCATAATGAGATGAATCGCTGGCTCGGCTCATGTTTAATATCGACCCTTTCTATCTGCCCTAATCCCCCCTAAAGCAGACCCACGCGGCTGGCTTTGATGTGGATGGGGCGCTGAGTGCGGGTCTGCATTGTGTTATTCTCTGAGGACCCACCTTGTATCACATGAAGGAGCGGCCCCGGCGGGGGACCGAGTCTCATCTAACGTGGATAAAGTGCGGATTATTTGATTTTCATTTCCAGACCACGTTGCGTTTGCCCCGTGTCTTTTCATCCCGTGACCTTTGGGTTTAACGTTCCCCTGTTTGCAGGTTAAGGTCCTTCTCTAAACATTTGCCAAACGTTTTGTCTGGCTTTTCCGGGTCAGACCTCCGTCTTTCACTCGAGATCTCATTAAAGCCGGCGTCGTGTTTTCCGTTCTTTCCGCCTTTGATTATCACAGCGGTGTGCGTTCACTTTACATTCTTACCCTCCAAGGCCAGATCCACTCCCTGAAGCGCTATTTCCACCGCAAAAACCTAAAAGCCAATGTATTCTTACTGGTTTAAAATCGTATGGAGTGACCGGGGCAACCAAACACTCAAGATGTGGGGGCACCGACAGTGTCCTGGACTTTTGGGAGGTAATAGACCTTTGAGCTCAATGTTATCTTCTATTAGTTCTGAAACCATTCCTAAAACTCCACCAGCGATCCTGGGCTCATAGGGGATCTCCTGACACCCCACCAGCGATCCTGGGCTCATAGGGGATCTCCTGACACCCCACCAGTGATCCTGGGCTTATAGGGGGATCTCCTGACACCCCACCATCGATCCTGGGCTCATAGGGGATCTCCTGACACCCCACCACCGATCCTGGGCTCATAGGGGATCTCCTAAAACTCCACCAGCGATCCTGGGCTCATAGGGGATCTCCTGACACCCCACCAGCGATCCTGGGCTCATAGGGGATCTCCTGACACCCCACCAGCGATCCTGGGCTCATAGGTGATCTCCTAAAACTCCACCTGGGCTCATAGGGGATCTCCTAAAACTCCAACAGCGATCCTGGGCTCATAGGGGATCTCCTGACACCCCACCAGCGATCCTGGGCTCATAGGAGATCTCCTAAAACTCCAGCAACGATCCTGGGCTTATAGGGGATCTCCTGACACCCCAACAGCGATCCTGGGCTCATAGGAGATCTAAAACTCCACCAGCGATCCTGGGCTCATAGGGGATCTCCTGACACCCCACCAGCGACCCAAGGCTCATGGAGGTATCTTCTGAGACACCACCAGCAATCCATGGCTTGTAGAGGCATCTCCTAAAACACCACCAGCGAACCACTGCACATAAAAAGGACTTCCAAAAACACCACCAGCGACTCAAGGGTTGTCGAGGCATCTCCTAAAACACCAGCAGGTCTCGTGGAGGTATCTCCTGAAACACCACCAAAGGTCCAGGGCTCAGCTCATAGATCTCCTAAAATGCAACTATCCAGGGCTCATAGAGGTATATCCTAAAGCACCACCAGTGACCCAAGGCTCAGAGTCATCTACTAAAACACAACTATACAGGGCTCATAGAGGTATCTCATAAAACACTACCATAACCCAGGGTTCATAGAGTTATCTTCGAAAACACCAACAGTGATCCACAGCTCATAGGGGTTATCTTCTCAAACACCACCAGAAACCACAGTAGTATCTTCTAAAACACCACCAGCACCCTCAACTTGCTGCCCACCCTTCCACCTCCTTCCCTTATTAATGGGGCGGTTTCTGCTTCTGAGAACCTTTTGAGGAGAAGAACCCTGGGAGAAATAAACGTCGGTGTTGGAATAAAGGAGATTTGCATATTTTAACACGAGAATCATGGACTTTGTTCTTTTTCCAGTTCCCATATCATTTCAGACCTATGTGCATTCCTGTTTGAGTAGGACTGCCTGCCGCCGCCGCCGCCGACATCTCATTTCAGGCCTCTTGACTACGCTACGACTGCCTGCTCCAAACCCTTCTCTCTACCGATGCCCACACCCTTCACTGTGTTTGCCATCCTGGGCCTGTATTCTGACCCTTGTATAAACTTTCCAACCGGGCGCTCTAACGGCTCGAGCGCTGGGCTCAATACTACCGTGTCCTATTCTAGTGCTGTAGCGGCTGCTTACTGTACATTAATGTCTCTTATACTTTGTATGGGAGACGCTAATGTGCCCTGATTGAGCAGATGGAGAGCAAGCTATTCCAACCAGCTCCTCTTGTGTTCCTCCACACATTCCTCCACCGCTCGGCCAGATCTCACTCACATGTGTCTCCTTGGACTCCTGGAGTTGATATCAACGTGGCGTTATCATCTTGCGGATCCCAAGTATTGTGACTCGCGTTGCTGGCAAAGTGGCCGGGGTGTTATTGCAGTCATTAAAGGCGAGCCGCAAAAAGGAACATGGCTGACGCAAAACTTTTCCATTTGCGTCTTCCCTTTAACGTCGCAGTTGTGATACCGGCTCATAGTCCTCGCAGTTGGTGGGTTTACAACGGCTCTGGTCAGTTTACAACAGGTTTGGAATAGAGTCCCTCTATTTACGTTGTCGCCTCATGGACGACTCCACTAAGCCACCACTGACAGTGAAACGGCCGAGCTGCGATGGAGCTTTGTGACTGGACTGGACTAAGACGCGAGCCGGTACACTGTCCGACTGTCTCGTTAATGCTACCGGCTCGAATGGATTCCGGCTTGTGGGGGTCTGGGAAGGTCTTCAGGAATGTAATCTCTTTTTACACTGCTTTCTGATGATCGTTTCATTTTATCTTCTATAGAAAGGATCGTATGAAGTCCTCACTTCTCATTTTCGTGGTTCTTCTAGTAGTCAGGAGTCAGGTGAAGGCCATTACTCCGGCCCAGATCATGCAAGCGGAGGGGAAATCAGCACTTTTTCACCATGTAGGCGAACGCGCGGCGCAGCCAGCTGCAAAGACTGAGCCTTTTGTTAGACGCAGGACTGACGAGTCAGCATCTCCCCGGCTCTGAGTCAGGCAGCGTGACCCGCCGCACTCGGCCAAGGTGTTGTTATGCAAGTGGAGGAATCCTATACGGGCGAGTCAGCACAGAAACGAGCAATAATATCTTAAATATAGAGGCCGGAGGAGCACAGGGGGAATGGCAAGAAGTGAGAATGAGGGACCCAAAACACGAGGGGCGATGATAACCCACGAAGAGACCCGCGAGGAGACCCGCGAAGAGACCCGCGAGGAGAACCGCAAAGAGACCCGCGAGGAGAACCGCAAAGAGACCCGCGAGAAGACCCGCGAAGAGACCCGCGAGGAGACCCGCGAAGAGACCCGCGAGGAAACCCTCCAATGTGTCAAAATGTGACCAGTCCCATAAGAACATTATATATAATTTAATGTAAAAACAATACAATAAATGTCTGTGTTTTCATTGGATAATAGAGATTTGTATCATTTTTGTACATTTCTTTCCCGCTCACACATTAAATCATAACACTATCACACATACAGTGTATACAGACACTGACACTGACTGCAGACACACAAACAAACACACTGACACTGACAGGTTCACTGAGACAGACACCGACAAATACACCTGCAGAGACTGACAAACCTGCAGCAGGCAGCAACATATACACACATTCAAACACGGGCAAACACACAGATTCAGACAATGACAAACAAACACATGCAGAATTGAATGCAGACACGGACAAACATACACATGAACACACTGTCAAATGCACAGAAGCAGACAAAGACAAACACACACTTGCAGACACTGAAAGACGCACACACAGACTGACAAATGCACACTTGTAGACCCAGACAATCATACACATGGACAAACAAACATGTAAATATATATACTGACAAACACAAACATGCAAGTACTGAAAAACACACACTTTTAGATCTGGACAAGCACACATGCAGACACTGACAAATACACACATGCAGACACTGACAAATACACACATGCAGATACTGACAAACACACATGCAGACACTGACAAACACACACATGCAGATACTGAACTGACAATCACACACATGCAGATACTGACACACATGCAGATTACACTGACAATCACACACATGCAGATACTGACACACATGCAGATACACTGACAATCACACACATGCAGATACTGACAAACACACACATGCAGATACTGACAATCACACACATGCAGATACTGACACACACATGCAGATACTGACAAACACACACATGCAGATACTGACACACACATGCAGATACTGACAAACACACATGCAGACACTGACAAACACACACATGCAGATACTGACAAACACACATGCAGACACTGACAAACACACACATGCAGATACTGAACTGACAATCACACACATGCAGATACTGACACACATGCAGATACACTGACAATCACACACATGCAGATACTGACACACATGCAGATACACTGACAATCACACACATGCAGATACTGACAAACACACACATGCAGATACTGACAATCACACACATGCAGATACTGACACACACATGCAGATACTGACAAACACACACATGCAGATACTGACACACACATGCAGATGCTGACAAACACACATGCAGACACTGACAAACACACACATGCAGATACTGACAAACACACATGCAGATACTGACAAACACATACATGCAGATACTGACAATCACACACATGCAGATACTGACACACACATGCAGATACTGACAAACACACACATGCAGATACTGACACACACACATGCAGATACTGACAAACACACACATGCAGATACTGACAATCACACACATGCAGATACTGACAAACACACACATGCAGACACTGACAAATACACACATGCAGACACTGACAAACACACACATGCAGATACTGACAACCACACACATGCAGATACTGACAATCACACACATGCAGACACTGACAAACACACACATGCAGATACTGACAAATACACACATGCAGACACTGACAAACACACACATGCAGACACTGACAATCACACACATGCAGATACTGACACTGACAAATACACACATGCAGATACTGACAAATACACACATGCAGATACTGACAAACACACACATGCAGATACTGACAATCACACACATGCAGATACTGACACACATGCAGATACACTGACAATCACACACATGCAGATACTGACAAACACACACATGCAGATACTGACAAACACACACATGCAGATACTGACACACACATGCAGATGCTGACAAACACACATGCAGACACTGACAAACACACACATGCAGATACTGACAAACACACATGCAGATACTGACAAACACATACATGCAGATACTGACAATCACACACATGCAGATACTGACACACACATGCAGATACTGACAAACACACACATGCAGATACTGACACACACATGCAGATACTGACAAACACACACATGCAGATACTGACAATCACACACATGCAGATACTGACAAACACACACATGCAGACACTGACAAACACACACATGCAGATACTGACAAACACACACATGCAGATACTGACAAACACACACATGCAGATACTGACAATCACACACATGCAGACACTGACAAACACACACATGCAGATACTGACAAATACACACATGCAGACACTGACAAACACACACATGCAGACACTGACAATCACACACATGCAGATACTGACACTGACAAATACACACATGCAGATACTGACAAATACACACATGCAGATACTGACAAACACACACATGCAGATACTGACAATCACACACATGCAGATACTGACACATACACACATGCAGATACTGACAAACACACACATGGACAAAGAAACACGTATAGATGACACACTTTCAGATCTGGATAAACACACACACACGCAGACACTGACAAACTCACATGCAGACACTGACAAACACATGACTGCTTAAACCTGGGACCTCCTTGACCCATACCCCTTAAATATAAAGAACGACACAACACCTTCTTAACTGGAAAGGGCATGGGCCACAGCTTTATTAAATATTTACACCATGTAATCCAGCAGTGCTTTTCCTCCGTTATCCGCCCTATTACCCATGTAATAGGCAGTTACCGATCCAAAATCAGGAACTCGTCACTAGGGATGAGCTGTTCGGGTTCGGACGGTTCGGAGTTTGACCCGAACTTTGGCAGTTCGAAAGTTTGCGAATTTCGAACTTTTTGGGTGTGTTCGGTTCGAGTTCGAAAAAAAAAAGAAATTTTGAAAAAAGTATAGAAAATGCTTAAAAAAATACAAAAAAATCTAGAAATAAAGAAACTCTTTACTGCAGAATATTATAAGCAACGGTTTATTAGATATTGAATTAAAAACTAATGTGTACGTGGAAAGATTATCAACTCTAAATGACCTCTGTTCACAAACGGGCATAACACCAGGTGTTTTTAGTCTGGTAATCAATTTGATACATTGTACACTATACTGAGGGGGTGGGGTGGTGTCTGCTTCTGATTGAGATTTGAGAATTAATTTCCCTAAAACATCCTAATATGCTGCATTTAACCCTTTCGCTGCTGAGGCTTTTCACACCTCTGTGCTGAGGTCATTTTTACTGCTTTCGCTCATCATGTTTAACCGCGTTTTGTAGCCATATTTTGATATATGACCCAGACATATTATATATCGTTCTTTCCGGCAGACTGTGCAGATTCATAATATGTCATTATTATATGTATACATTATGTCATGTCTGTGTATTATAACAAAAATGCAATAAAATTAGAATTTTCAATAATTTATTATGTGTAAAGTGTTTTTTTTCACATTTTAACATGCGATCGTTTGCGGTTATATTTTGTATGGGGTGCGCTTGTTAAAAAAATTAGAAATGGGGTCTCGTTACATTTTTGGTTTTGTTTGGGGAAAATTTCGCTTTTTGTAACAAATGCACCGCATACAAAAATCGTTAGTGCAGCATTATTGTTCACATTATAATTGAAATGGGAACAATATTGCTGCATTAACAAAACAAAAAAAACTTTTTTTTTAGAATTTTTTTTTAAAATATTTTTTTATTTTTAATTTTTAAAAAAAAAACATTTTTCATGCTCATGTTTGGTATCCTTGGAAAGGCCATGCTCTGGCCGATCCAACGATATCAAACATTAACCCCTAGCTGCCACGGATCGGGAGATAGGGGGTTCATTCCGTTTCGGTTCGTTTCGTTTCCTTTTCGTATCGACTTTTTTCGTAATTTCGAAAATTTTCGTGTTTTCGGAACGTTTGTTCTCCGAGTTTCAAAGTGTCTATTCGTTTTGACGTAAACTAATGGTTTTTCGGGTCCAATATTTCTGTCGATACGATAATTCTGTCGATACGATAATTCTGCCATTGAGATTTCTCATGTTTTACAAGAAGGATACATTGAGATGGGAATGATACAAAATTACAGAATCAGCGATATAACCAAAAAATATGTTGTCCGAAATTACTGAAATGGAACCGAAATCAGGAATGGAGCCGAAATTACGAATGGAACGAAAATGATTTTCGATTTTACACATTTCTAGTCCATTCGAAAATTCCGAACAAATGTTCGTTCGTTTCGTAAAGTTTTCGTTTACAGAAAATTCGGATCTGAAAATGTTCGTAAAATCGGCTGAATCCGAATGCACGAATCGGGAAATTTCGTGAAAATTCCGAAATTCCGAAACACACATCCCTACCGCAAACCAGCTCGATGTCCACGCGGCGGCGTATCCATGACTACCGATCCCTCTGAAGACCCGGAACTGGCATCCTGCGCAGTTGCTTCACCATCAGGCATCCGTGTCCCACGAGGTCTTGGAGGACTTGGACTCAGGCGCACCGGAGGCCTAGAACGCCGCTCTCTCTGCCACTGGCGGGGCTCTTCAGGTTCCTCAGGAGACTGATCCCGAGCTGGCACCGATACCTCCACGAGAAGGTCCAGCATGGTCGAACCCCGAGCTGCAGCATGCTCCCTCAGCTGCTCCAGCAACGCATCCAGTGAAGTAGATGCCATGTCAGCAAACAATTCCCGAACAGATCAGCAAACAAATCAGCAAACTAATCAGTAAACTAATCACCACGTTTTTTCCTTCTCTGTTACAGAATCTCCTTGATGCACAGTTGAAGCTGGCAGGGAACAAAGAGACAGAACACACCCACCACAGATGCATATATAGGTAAGTGAAACAATGTTGCACACATATGACCAATAGCTCCACATTTCCTTTCTGACCATCCGGCCCAGCCCATCAGTCATGTCCCCCCTTCCTTAACCCTTTCACTGCGGAGGACGCGCTCCTCGATGTCAGCCCAGCACCCGGAACCGCCGCCGGCCTAATTAGGTGTCATCGTGGCGGCGCGATGACACCTAATTCAGGCACCCCCCCCCCGCATCTGCGGAGGAGGTGCCTGAAAGGGAGGGGGGGAGGTCCTTCGGACCTCTCTCCCTCCCGATCGCCGGCGTTGCGGGGGTTAATCCAGGCACCGTTTGGAAGGGCACAGCCTGTCCTTCCTAACGGTACCTGGAATTAACCCCATGGGGGCTGGATCATGAATCGGCGCCGAAAAGTGCCGGTTCGTGATCCTTTACCGGAGCTGGCCGACATCTTGGATGTCGGCCAAGCTTCCGGGAATGCCCCCTCAGGACTGGCGTCATCGTGCATAGCACGATGACGCCAGTCCTGGAGTTAACCCCTAACTGCCACCAATGGTGGAGATAGGGGGTTCCAATGAACCCCCTATCTCCCGATCCGTGGCAGTTAGGGGTTAATATTTGATAATGTTGGATCGGCCAGAGCATGGCCGTTCCAACAATACCAAACTTGACTATGAAAAAAGTTTTTTAAAAAAAATTAAAAATAAAAATAAAAAAATATTTTAAAAAAAATTATAAAAAAAAAATAAACAAGTTTTTTTTTCTTTTTTTTGGTTCGTTAATGCAGCAATATTGTTCCCATTTCAATTATAATGTGAACAATGATGCTGCACTAACGATTTTTGTATGCGGTGCGTTTGTTAAAAATCGCGTAATCTTCCCCAAAAAAAAATTTAACGAGACCCCAACTCTAATTTTTTTAACAAGCGCACCCCATACAAAATATAACCGCAATTGCTCGCATGTTAAAATGTGAAAAAAAACACTTTACACGTTGTAAATTATTGAAAATTCATATTTTATTGTTATAATATACAGACAGGACATGATGTATACATATAATAATGATATATTATGAATCTGCTGAGTCTGACGGAAAGAACGATATATAATATGTCTGGGTCATATACTAAAATAAGCCTTCAAAACACGTTTAAACATGATGAGCAAAACCGGTAAAAATGACCTCAGCACAGGGGCGGGAAATGTCTCAGCAGCGAAAGAGTTAAAGGTGCAGGGGATTCTTTCAGACACTATCACACAGACCCTGATAGCCCCCACCCTGCTGACCCTCATTTCACACACAGGGCTTTCTGTGGCTGGTGGATGAGGCCTTTGTGTGTGTCCATACTGGTGGAGCGTGAGCTTTGTGTACGGCGCATGCACGTCTCAGCACTTTCCTGTGCGCATGCTCCATGGGGTCGGGGTGCCGTCCTGGATAACGCTGCGATCTGCTCGCCCTGAAACCGGGAGGCATGGGAACTTGTTTTGTCACTAACGACACAAGGTATGTGGATGTTTTTTTAGGGATTGGAGGGACAGTCTCGGGGTTTTGAAGGGCCTTATCTGATGGTCACTGTAATGTAAATCAGGGTCGGTCAGCCACAATCGGCGCCCGTTCCTCTCGTTCTGCTCTCCTGACATCGGCGTCTCGTCTCTTTTACGCAGAGTTACCAAACCATAAAACATATTATTAAATAAAACACAAAGCCGTTTAAGATTTCTGCCGCGTAATCATTGTGGTTTCCAGACGCGGCCAATGTCAAACCTTCTGCGCGCGAGGAATTTCCAGCGGCGTCCTGTCAAACTGGAAATCAGGAAACAAGAAGAACCTTCTGGAAAAACTGCTACGCCTAAACATATTATAACCATTATATATAAAACTCCGTGAACCCTGGATTCCAGATTCCCTTTCATTCTTCTGTTCCAGAAAGGGACGCTCTACTCATCCTGACCACTTCAGCGTTTTACAGTGGTCGGGATGTGAGGAGAGCCCTTCTTCTCCAACCTCCAAGCTGCCCCGATCTGGCAGAAAAGCTGGCTGACGTGCATAAGTGTCCTCCACCCCATCCAGCGTCACCAGTAGCCGGGATTTTGACTTTCCTGGCTGCCAGTCACCAGATCTGTCACTAGTGATGTCACACACAGAGAGCGGGCGACGTCACCCTCTGAGACCAATCACTGTAGTGAGCGTTCTCAGAGAGGCAGCGATGGATCAAATCTGTGCATGCGCGTGCAGCCCCGATCCATCTCTCTGCACAGGCGCTACGGAACTTGCGTACGTAGAGAGAGCGCAATTCGCGGTTCCAGTTGTATACGAGCACAGACTGCGCAGAAAAGCTTCAGGGACTTCTGGGATCAGGAGTCCCTGAGCCGAAGAGGAGGAGCAAGGCGCGGCGAGGGACAAAAGATGACTATCCCTTGAAGCTTTATATAAGACAGCTGAAGATTAAATAAGTTGTCTTGGACTTATTTGTCCAAGAGCTCTCAGAAACACCCTTTCAGACCACTGGTGATGTTCAGCTCTGGAGTGCCAGGTCCAGATGAAGACATTAGCCGGAAGAGGAAATCCCGCCACCAGAAAAGAAGAGTGTTCCAGTTGATGACCATAGAAATCCCAAAATATAGTCTTTAGGTCTTTGTTCATTGAGAAGAAAGCGTTGAACATGTTAACCTGTTACTGGGCCAAGACTGACCACCAGTCAAACTGGACAAATGTCTGTTAGGCAACGACGGCCATGGGTCAATGCTAGAGATCTGTTGAAGCCCTCAGCTGGCCCATGTGAGGCAAGTGCTAAGACCCCATGCCCAATGGGGCCTTGTGGTACCACTAGAACAAAAGAGAAGACCGGTGGTTGATAATGAAGTAAGGTCAACAGAAATCCCTGCCTGGTGACCACCTTACTTATTTATTTTTTTAAATTTAAAGTTTTATTTTGAATCAAGGTCAGCAATATAGCCTCCAGAAAATGGCCACGCAGGGTCTGAATTAGACATCTGCATAGGCACATCAGAGAAAGACAAAAACAACAAGCCGTATGAAGTCATCAGTAAAACTATATTAGCAAATAAACAAAAAGATCCAGTGTACAAGCGAACACACTGCATAGAAATACTGAGAAATCATCCGAGGACAACTAGGAATCAACAAAATCATCCCCAATTGGGGGGTCTCATCAAAAAATAGAAATAGAAAAACAAAAATGGCCTCATAGGGCCAAACTATGTCATCTAGTAGGCACCTCAAAAATAAAATATAATGGGGGAGGGGAAGAAAGATAGGGGGGATAAGTGAAAAATGGCAAAGGCCATATCGGTGCCGCCCCTGGCACATACCCGACTGGCCAAAAATAGACCGCGGGTGTCACGTTCCCACGTTCCAACCCTGTCTCCCTGCCCTCTGTATTCCTTATGTCTGTGTTTCCCTGTGCTGCTTTCCCTGACATGCAGCTCAGGGGTTAAGTTCTTTGCTCGTTGAGCTTCTGCTGGTGATATGGGCTGATTACTCCCCTATTTAAAGCCATGGGCCCATATCACCATGCTCTTGCATCCTGGTTCACTTCAGCTACAGATTTGTTCCTGAGAGCTCCCTGTTATTCCGTCCTAGTTCGATTTCAGTGTTTCCCCCCTTGTCTGAGTTTTATGTTCTGATTGACTTCCTGGTATTGACCCTCTGGCCTGGCTGACGGATTTTCTCTGGTGCTATATCCCCGCTTTGGCTTAAGGTATACGTTTTGGTTTTGACCCCTGGCTTATTCATTGACCACTCCTCTGGACATCCCTAGCTGTTCTGTGCATATTGAATTATATGTTGTGTATCCCTGTTGACCACGGCTTTTGTATATTGAAGTCCTTCCCTGCAAGTTATTGAGTATAACTCCTTCAGGTGTCTGTGTTTTCCCCAGGACTCTGCACGGCTACAAGGTAACCTTTTTCTATTAGTGCAGATTCGGCCACTCTAAGGACCGATCTATCAGTATAGGGCTCCTTCGGTATAGCCGTGCAGAGGTCCCCAGTGTCTCCTGTGGTTTATTTACGTATCCTAGATCATTGTGTCACGCATCTCTGCATATAGAGGCTTTTCCTCATACCTGGGCCCTACTTGGCGCATGCCGGGTACCGCCATAGTGGCTGAACGTGACAGCGGGGGGCCACAGGGTGTAGATGGCACCAGGCCCGGGCACCGTAGCAAGGCCAGGCTCCAGGCCATGGCTCAGCCCGTGGGACAACCCAGTAAGGCCAAAAGAAATAAAAATATGGGGGGGGGTAACAGAGGTAGGGGAGAGGAGGGGAAAAACAAAAGTCATCTCAGAAGATGGCACAAAAAAATAAAGTCCTCAGAAATCTAATAGCTCAGCGAGAGTGAACCTCATAGCACAATGTCCAAAGCGTTTCAGAATGGGGGGATAGCGAGTGGAAGCACATCAGGAAACATGGGGTCTCAAGCGCATCACAGAACATCTCACCCCGTATCTAACAAAAAGGCAGGGTGTGCCGCCTCGCCAAGTCCAGATACCTCTTGCAGGTTCCAGCAGACGGGATGTTCCTGAGCCGTCAGCTTAAACGGTACAGATCCAGGAGCAGACAGCACGACACTCTGTCGGCCGGGGCATCCCGACACTACCCTCTCGCAGCCACAAAAGCAATTGCAGGCCCCACCAGGATCCGGGCCACTACGCAAACTCCAGCCTCAGCAGCATACGGCTGCAGCGCTCTTGAGCTCGGCGGGCACTTCTGTATCAGCTCAACGGCCGCTCTCCGCTGGGGATCTATTGATATCAGGCCTTCAGGGTTAGTCACCGCCCGGGGTGCATAAGGCGCGCTCCCACCGCCAGCTCTCAATTTCAGGGGCCTGGATTCCATTCTTTCAGCCGTGTCACTTCTCCCGATGCAGCTCTCCGCAGCAGCACCATCAGGCAGTGCCACGTCTGCTGTCCAGGGTCCCTCCGACCCAGCTCTACCCAGGACATCCGTACCTTCGTTGCCTCTCAGGACCTCCGTAAAGTGCCGCAGGTCGCCTTAGGTCAGCGGCCGCTCTTCATCCCCCTCCTCCATCAACAGGTGCTTGAGGCGCAAGAACGCCGCCTCCAAGCCAAGCAGTGGACAAAGCGATGGGGCATCTGCTTGCTGCCACGTGCACACTCCCTCCGTCCCTTCCACCATTTCGATCGCTTCAGCTGGGAGACATGGGCGGCCATGCTAACTATATTACATATACATGTTTGTTATGCTACATACCATGAACGCTGTACAGTGGTTGAGGCTGGTGAGGGGACAAGGGACCAGGGCAACAGTACAACAGATCAGGCCACCACCCAATCACTGCAATGAGACAGTAGTTTGTCCGGGTGACCTGGAGAAAGTAGTAAGTGGTGCACATTGTGCATTCACACGTCAAGATGGCAACCCTGGATATCTGAGCTTTGTCCTTCAGCAGGTCAGCATTACCGCTATGTAATTTAGGCGATTGCCTAGGCCCGGACCTGTAATCGGGAAGGTCCTTGCAGAGACAGGTCCCCATATGCCCTCACTAAACAGAAAGCCCTACTTGGCCGTGCTACACAGGAAGATGAAGCTTTCTACTCATACACACTATTTTTCTTCAACCAATGTTGTGGACCATCACCCGCACCACTGTGACACCGCATACAGTTTCCTGATAAGAATGGTATGAGGCTTGAAATACTTTGCGTTGACATTAAAGAGTAACAGGGCTAGTTACTCTAACTGCTGAAGATACCAGCTGCCATATGAAGAATGCGCGTGAGAAGCCGGTCATCCTATTCCTCAGGTGTCACCGGCTTATTTAGTGGCTGTCACGGAATGGGGACACCATGACGACTGTATAATGACGCTAATCTGAGATGCCTCATGGTCCGAAACCTTCCACACTCTATAAATCTCTGGCAATTCATTTAAATGGGCGTCGGTTGGTTCGGAAATGTGTCAACAAGTCCTTTGGCCACAAATTTTTAGAAAATCATGGTGTTGTTGAGATTATCCAAACCAGAATGAGAAAAATCCGATTTGGCTTAAATTCAAAAACAAAAAGTACGTAAATAGGCTTGTGATTGGAACATGACATGACCTCCCACCGTAGTGTCCATGAATTTCATTCTTATGGTGAATATCCCTTTATGTTTTACACTCCTGGCGTATGTTCCATGTGGTAATGCCATCTTTTCTCAACCCAAGGATTACCATGGCCAACATCCCCAGCTAACCTTGACCACTCCATTACGAGTTCCATCATGCCGCTGAGTTTTTCCTGTGAGATCAACTTGATCTTCTGGGCATCTTCTGCAGTTAGTTTAACCATTTCAAGGCACTGTTAAGCCTCCGTCATGTATTTCGAGATATGCAGACAACAGCACAGCCACAAAGAGCTTTAAATAAGGCTTTGTTGAAAGTCAGGTTCGGAGTAGGCCTCAAGATGGCCGCCCAGGGATTCCACCTGCCGGGAGCCAACAACTGAGTCCCGCGTCTCTGTGGTCTGGAGGGGGAATCAAACAGCTCCAGTCCTCTCACTTCCGATGACCGGCCTACTCAATTCTGGGTAGAGGACGGAGAAAAACTGCCAAATAACCCCTAACAAGGCAACAGGCTGTGGAGCTCCGTCTAGACACGTCCGCTCCCCTCCGCTGCCGGCCACGCCCCCCCCCAAAACGTCTATTATTAATTAGTTCATGGCAATGGGCAGCCGAGGGAAAGGGAAAGTCATGACCAACCAATGGCTCAGTAAAGGGCCCCACATTTTCTGATGGCAGCTCTCAGTACAGGATAAGTGCTGTCCCCAGTTAGCGCAGTGAGGACGGCGAGCCAAAAACCTGTCTGAGATTCTAAGGGGAAATAAAAGCAAAAATATAGGAAAAATAGGGTAATATATCTGCATAAAAACACTTACACAACCAAAACGTCCTATGTTCGGTTTAAAGTTACGTACGTCGGGACCGCGGGGACACTATAAGTGATTTGCCCATTAGCCCTGCAGATTATATGACATGGAAATGAAATTACGGAGGCAGCGGCAGATCGTGTGTCCCAGCGGTTGGTTATATAAAGGTTACGGGTCCAGTCACACCGTATCATACATCACGTAACCAGCCAAGTCATCAGTCAATGCTAAAGGACATTTTCATTCGTCTTGGTGCCGGTTATATCCAGTGACAGCTTACACGGCAATTAGGGAAAACGTAGAGTGTCTGGGCCAGGCCGATTCATCTCGCTGACACCTGAGGGATTGTAACCGGTGAAGACCAGAATCCACGAGAGAGACCGAATCCCACCTAAACCCACCTATACATGCTGTGTTTATGTTTGCTCCTGGTTTGTAACCAATAGGAATTTGCATAACACGACATGTAAATAATATTCAGAGAGAACCGAAATGTCACCGAAATTACAGTCTGTTCACATTTGTTGCTTTTCGGCGATTCCAGTTCGGCAACTATGCAGTGAATTTAGTATTCACCAAAGGGTTCCCAACATGCACCGAACATGGAGTTGCCCAAGTGTCAGGAAAAATTTGCCGATGAGTACCAAAGGGCGCCGAACTATGGTCGAAAACCGCCGAATGATGCTGAAATGCAACGAACTTCACCAAAATGTCTCCATATTTTTGAGAACGTTCAGCTTTCTGAATAGCCGAACTGTCGCAAAATTGCATGTTACGGTGAAATTCAGCATCCGGTGCAATTCGGTGGCAACATAGGTGCATATTGAATAACCCATATAGGCTCCACTGCCGACATGATGTTATCTCCAATACCATGGGTTAAAATGTGCCATACAGCCAGATCACAGGGTACTCCATATTTTGAAGGATATGGGGTTATTTGTCCCCTTATGACAATAGTATCGTCCCCATCCCACTTGTCCTATCATCACATACTTATCCCAGTTCGCCGGACACCATGCTGGTTGTATGCATTGCACTGAATGGCCAGTAGGCCTGGGCAGGATAATTACAGCAGTGGAGGATTTCCCTGCTCTCTCTTGACCATCGAGGCTCAGCGCAGAGCTTCAGAAATCCACAAACAGATCCACAAACTCAAAAATGTGACGGATATAGGTAGGAGATTTTATTTTTCTGATTTTCAAAAAAAAGATTTGTAGATTCTCAGTGACCCCTCTCTCCTGTCATCCAGTATTACTGTAAAGAAGCCATAAGGAGCAGCCCCAACCTTCACTGAAACAAAAAGCTCAAACTTTACCGCTGCATTACAGCAGCAACCACCCTCACTGTAACAAAAAACTCAACAAACTTTACTGCTGCATTAAAGCAGCCATGGATTTGTCAGAATACTGGGAGAGCTGTGGGGTCAGTCGCTGCTGTACAGGGATATGATTCAGGGGGAAATAATGAGTGTAAATCCCTGTACAGTGCAGATACAAGGTGTTGCTGTAATTGCCATACACAGGCATTATGCAGCACATACAGATACAAGGTGTTGCTGTAATTGCCACATACAGGCATTATGCGGCACATACAGATACAAGGTGTTGCTGTAATTGCCATACACAGGCATTATGCAGCACATACAGATACAAGGTGTTGCTGTAATTGCCATACACAGGCATTATGCAGCACATACAGATACAAGGTGTTGCTGTAATTGCCATACACAGGCATTATGCAGCACATACAGATACAAGGTGTTGCTGTAATTGCCATACACAGGCATTATGCGGCACATACAGATACAAGGTGTTGCTGTAATTATTATTATTATTATTATTCTTTATTTATAAAGCGCCAGCATATTCTGCAGCGCTGTACAATAAGCACAGTATAGACAGGGTTACAATACATTGAACAACATTTGACAAACAGTACAGGAGGAGATGAGGGCCCTATTCCCGTAGGAACTCACAATCTGGGAGGGTTGGGGTTGGAAAAGGAGGAGAGGACTGTAAGGTGAGAGTGATTGATGGTTGCGTCAGTGAGTTGGGTGGTAGGCTTCCCCACACAGGCATTATGCAGCACATACAGATACAAGGTGTTGCTGTAATTGCCATACACAGTCATTATGCAGCACATACAGATACAAGGTGTTGCTGTAATTGCCATACACAGGCATTATGCGGCACATACAGATACAAGGTGTTGCTGTAATTGCCATACACAGGCATTATGCAGCACATACAGATACAAGGTGTTGCTGTAATTGCCATACACAGTCATTATGCAGCACATACAGATACAAGGTGTTGCTGTAATTGCCATACACAGGCATTATGCGGCACATACAGATACAAGGTGTTGCTGTAATTGCCATACACAGGCATTATGCAGCACCTACAGATACAAGGTGTTGCTGTAATTGCCATACACAGGCATTATGCAGCACATACAGATATTGCATTGCTACTAATCTCATTATGATCACTACAAACCCCCATAAGCAGGAGATCTCACCATTTTATTATCTGTCTGCAAGATTTACATACAAAGGCCATTTCTGCCTGTATGCTGATAATGCAGACCCAGTGTGACATTGTGCCAGATAAGGGACACCACCTAGAGTTTAGAATCTTTCATCCCATTAATTGCTCTGTAAAGGGTAAACCCATACATGAAAAGTAAAAATGAGCAAAATTACTTTAGGAATTTATTCTAAAAAAATAAAATAATCAAAGTTCCCCACCCTGCAGTGAATTCAGCATTCACCACAGGTCCCCGAAGTGCGGGGAAAACTCACCGAACACTCGCCAAAAAGTCACCGAACACTCACCAAAAATCCACCGGGACTGCCGCAAAGAACACGTCGAACACGTCGGAAGAAGCCGATGAGCCGCTGAACACAGCGCAGAGCAGCCACCGGATAAAGCCGACAAGCTGACGAACGGAGTAAAAAAAAAACCCCAAACAATACGCTTGAAAGTGTCAGAATTGAAACACTGTTTGCAAAAAAACTACTGAACGAAAATGTCTGGAATTTACATATGAAATCCAATGAATGATAATAAAAAGGTCTGTTACAGGAAAAAGGGAAAAAACGATTAAGAATACAAACGGGAAAAAGTTTTGCACAAAAAAATTCAGAAAAATGCCTGAAAGATCCTAAAAAAAAATCAATAAATAAAGAGACTCTTTACTGCAGATTAAAATAATGAATGGTTTATTAGGTATTGAGTAAACGCGGGAATATTTTTAGCATTGAAACCTATGGGATTCGCCTGATTAAACCTGCCGAATGAAAACACCGAACATCGGGGCATTTCACTGACATTTCTCTGCTGTTCGGTGTCTGTGAATAGATTAACCATTGCTTCTCTATGGGGGATTTCACTGCCCTCGAACAGGCACCATACTTGCTGGCAGTACGCCAAAATTTGGCGAGCTACTCGCTTTCTGAATAGCCGAATGGCCCCGACATGTCACCTTATGGGGAAATTCCCTGTTCAGTGACATTTTGGGGCCAGATCGTCTCTCTCTCCGAATAACCCTTAAGGTTTTGTAAAGTTTCTATTTAAATGTTAACTAGGAATCCCATCTTTCATATAAATGTTATGATATTTTTTCGACAATAAGCGCTTGGTAAGGAAGGGGTTAATATCACCAAAGTATAACCACATGCCACGCAAAATGTACTTTTCGGAATCCGCTGACCATTATTTTTCTGTATTGTCCACATTCCTTGTTTTCACTGAACGAATACACTTCAGTTTATTTTATATCGTAGGAAGACGTTGAAATATTCAGCGGAAACGTGAGAAAATGTCGCCGTGACAAATGGACCGTGGGCAGCACTCAGAGGAACGTCTCTCGGAGGAACAGGACAGCCAGAAGGTTGGAGGAACGCAAGGTATTTAAATCAAAAGCACAAAGAAACCGAGCGAGTCTGTGATTTCACAACAGGAAGACGTGGTGGGCCGGCTGGTTCTCGTTTGGGCCCGTATGGGGCATGTCCAGGGAGGGGTAACATCTACAGAAATTAACTCTAATAAGGATAATTATCCCCCGTATTAATAGTGAGCCTAAAACACGTGAAATCAGCTCGTTAGCGGCTGATTAGCAGCTGTCCAGCGCTGCGCGGGCTGAAGCACGAGGGTGGATTTAGCTGTAAATTCCCATGTTATTGCTTTGTAGGCGCATGAGATGCAGATGCAGCAGGTTTACAGGATCCCACTAGATGCCGGCCCGGCCAACATGCTGGAAGCATGTGGGCTTCATCTTTCTGTCATATTTCTGCATGACTGAAACCATCTGACGTCAGCCTAGAAAAGGACGGAGAATCAACAAAGGGCATCATGGTGTCCAATTCTGGTCACTTAGCTCGGACAATGACCAATGACTCAGGACGTTTGCCGAACGGCCCACTATCTATGGAACTCCCTTCACCACTTCTGACTTTCCTCGTGCCTCCAGTCTATCAAGACGTCTCTAAAAGCACATCAACTTCCTCCATCACCACATATTGAACATGTCCTGATCTATCTCCCGCACAGCCCCCATGCACCCCGTTACTTCTCACACCCTGCTATCACCCCTCTGTGTGTCACCCAAACATCAATGGTGTTTCAGGAAACTGGGTTTGCTTTCCAAGTTGACAAAGAACATTCCAAGATCAAAGCACAAATCCGCGTCACAGAGACACCTGGGCCCAGCAGAGCATAATCAAGCTTGTTGGAAGAATACATCAAATTGGGGCAGATTGGTAAAGAACCCCAGGGTTCACCGTTTCCGCCTGAGAATGTGCCGCGATTGAGGTAAATCCAACAGTAAAACAAAGAGAATGAAAGCAAAGCACTAGAACCGGTTGGGTGAATTGAGAAGAGGAATAGGCTTTTGGAGTGAATGTGTAGAGTTGTGTTGATCAGGAGTCCTGACGTTGGCTGCTCTAGAACAAAGGTTCTAGAGGTCTAAATCAATACATGCATGAGAATGACAGGGATGACAAGAGGGAAATTAAAGCAATGGGTGTAAATCCATATCATTGTCTTTTACAGGCAGAATAAAATGTACTAAAACTTATCCACATACACTCCCATCCTACTCAGCCACTCACTCCCTTCCAATTTAGCCAAAAAAATCCATCCTTCTAATCTACACAAACTCTCATCCTACTCATCCATATTCCCATCTCACTCAATCACACAAACTCTCATCCTACTCAGCTACACACTCACTCCCATCCTATTCACACACACACTTCTGTACCACTCAGCCACAAAACTCTTATTCCACTAAACCATACACAATTCCATCCCACTCAGTCACACACTCCAGTCCCACTTAGCCACACACTCCAGTCCCACTCAGTCACACACTCCAGTTCCACTCAGCCACACACTCCTGTCCCACTCAGCCACACACTGCTGTCCAACTCAGCCACACACTCATATCCAACTCAGCCACGCACTCATATCCAACTCAGCCACGCACTCCTGTCCCACTCAGCCACACACTCACGTCCAACTCAGCCACACACTCCTGTCCCACTCAGTCACACACATCCAACTCAGCCACACACTCACATCCAACTAAGCCACACACTCCTGTCCCACTCAATCACACACTCCTGTCCCACTCAATCACACACTCCAGTCCCACTCAGTCACACACTCCAGTCCCACTCAGCCACACACTCCTGTCCCACTCAGCCACACACCGCTGTCCAACTCAGCCACACACTCATATCTATCTCAGCCACACACTCCTGTCCCACTCAGCCACACACTCAAGTCCAACTCAGCCACACACTCCTGTCCCACTCAGTCACACACATCCAACTCAGCCACACACTCACGTCCAACTAAGCCACGCACTCCTGTCCCACTCAATCACACACTCCTGTCCCACTCAATCACACACTCCAGTCCCACTCAGTCACACACTCCAGTCCCACTCAGCCACACACTCCTGTCCCACTCAGCCACACACCGCTGTCCAACTCAGCCACACACTCATATCTATCTCAGCCACACACTCCTGTCCCACTCAGCCACACACTCACATCCAACTCAGCCACACACTCCTGTCCCACTCAGTCACACACTTACATCCAACTAAGCCACACACTCACATCCAACTCAGCCACACACTCACGTCCAACTCAGCCACACACTCCTGTCCCTCTCAGCCACACACTCATGTCCCACTCAGCCACACACTCCTGTCACTCTCAGCCACGCACTCATGTCCCACTCAGCCACACACTCTAATTCTACTCAGTAACACTATCCCGTCCAATTTAGCTATACAAACTCTCATCCCACTCAGCCACATACACTCTCATTCTTCTCAGAGAAACACTCTTGTCCATCTAAGTCACACACACTATTATCGTACTCAGCTACATGCTTACATCCCTCTCAGACAGACACGCACTCCTATCCTACTCAGCTACACATTTCCCACTCAGCCACAGTCACACACACTCCAATCCACTTATTCATACACACACTTCCATCACCCCTAACCACTCACACTCCTTCATAACACAATCCCAGACACAATCACAAACCTATAATCATGCAGATACAATCTCTCACATACTGCCCCATTATAACCATGAAGTTTTACGTTAATTATCGAAAAGAACGACTCAAATAATAAGTAGTTTCAAGTACAAATTAAAAACAACCCTTGTCTGAATCATGTACAGTATGTCTGCGTGTGCGTGTGTGTTTTTTTGCATGGTTTAGATAATTATAGCTCAGCCAATCACAATCTGTATTTATGAAATGTTTTTAAAAGCGTATTAAATTATAAGGAAAGTGAAATGATGTCCCGGCCTCGCGGCTGTTTATTCATCCATGCTGGAGGAATTCCAAGAGAAGAAAAGGATGTAAGAAAAAAAGGAAAAGAGGACAAACATCTGTATGGGTTATTTATGAACAGGATGAGGACATGTTTCTCATTTTTGTGTTGTTGTTATTGTGCAATCTCCTCTGGCAAGGAGCACAGGAAGAATGATAGATGGCGGGCAGCCATGTGTCACCCCGGGTGCCGACAGATTATGGGATACGTATTGATAGTGTCTTAAAACAGAAATAACATATTGCTTCCTCCATCAAAAACATCCTTCATACAGCGCTGCAATGATACAGCTTCTAAAACTCATACAGCGTACAGGACGTCAAAGCAAGGACCAGGGAAGGGATGGTGGAAAAGGAGCAAAGGAAAGAACAAGAGGAAAGAATAATGGAACGAAGGGATAGACAGAAGGTAAGGAGCAGAAGAAAGAAAGGAAGGAAAGGTAGGATGGAAGGAATGGAAAGACTGAAAGGAAAGGTATCCCCCGGACCATTTCGGAGAGGGGGACATGACAGCGGGCATGGTCCGGACAGTAAGATGATGATTGGCAGAATGCAGGTTTGTGGCAACATTGTGGCAGCAGGGCATATTTAAGGCCGTGAAGGGGAGGGCCCTGTCTCTTGGCGCCTGGATGCTGGCTGAAGGAGAAGTTATGATGGATTCATCTGTAGAAAATTTGCTGAGCCAATTGCGTGCTGACGCGGAGGCTCAGGGCATTTCTGTCCAGGAGTTACTGCAGTCGGGTAATGGCGACAGCAGGGGATCATCTCCAGCGGAGGAACGGCGTCCATGGCGCAGAGAGAGAGCATCCAGACCGCCGAGCAGACTACAACAAAGTCCGGTGCGGGGAAGAGGAGAGGCTGCCAGACTGGTGCGGGAGGTGCAGATGCTGATGTCCGGGACCAATGACAAGAGCCGGGGTGAGTTACCTGCTGACGCAGCAATGGCGGCACAAAATGGACGGCGGAGCAGTCGTTCGAGGAGCCCTCGTGGTCACTTTCTCTTCCGGCTGGGGAGGAAGTGACGCGTGGGAGGGCAATGACGCGGGCGACTGACTCCGCCATGATGCAGCGTCAGGCAGAGCGACAGGGGTCAAGGGGCACCAAATCCCGCCCACAAAATGTCCGCGCCCAGAAAAAAATGCCGGCTACACGTAAAAAGAAGGCTGCTAAAGCGCTCGAAGTGCCCGCCAGACTGGAGGAGCAACTGGGAACCAGCGGGTTATATCCGGTGGTGCGGCCTGCTATGGCAGGGCCAGTGAGGGGGTCTGCAGGTTTCCGGTCATCTGCTGGGTCGCCCAGGCATCGTGAAAGGGCCTCTGGGGCTGTGCGTTCGACGCCCACAGCTGACATGCCAATGTTATCGCCTGAGAGGTCTGTTAGCAGGTTGGAGAGAGCAGCGCTGGAGTTGGAGCGCGGGGGAACCCTTTCCGGGACCCGGCAGCAGCGGTCAGACGGGCGTCTGGACTTTTCGGGTCAAGAAACGCCGCGGGGCAGCAAGCAGCGCAGGAATGGCGGCTGCGGGACCTACACCTTTGCAAACGGGACCATCACGGATTCTAGCAGCACGTGAGTTAGACCTGAGGGATGCTCGAGTGGGTACAAGCGCAGGCGAGGCAGGCGGTCCTTTAACACCCGGTGTTATCGATACCCTGGTAGCGGTGCTGCGCAGGTTGCAGGACGGAACCGACTCAGCTGTCGGGTTCCCAGGTGCTGGGCGAGCTGACACGGTACCGGGAAGGGGTGCGCAGGTGCGGCAGCTACAGCTGAGGTGGTGTCGACGGGGGTGCAGGTAGTGCCAACACCCCCGCCTTTGGTGGCAAGCTCACAAGGCAGCAGCGCGGCTCAGTTGGGGACTGTCGGTGCTGCTGCGGCGCAAACCTCTGGGTTTTCCTCAGGTGCAGCTACGGTGGGGGCGCAGGGTTCTTTTGTGTCTGCGCCTTGCGACCTATCGCCACTAGGGATGCATGTGTCGGTGGAGGTGAAGGAGCGGATTTGGAAGGGGGAATATATTGACGTTTTGTCGTTGGTTCCGCACGACAAAGAAACCGTGGATAAGCCTAAAAAGCAAACTATCGCGGAGACCGAAAAAGAAAAACAAAGGGCTCTGCCGCCAACGTGGGGAAATTGGCTGCAGGGGATTTTGTCTTTTAGTGCAATTATGTGCGAAAAATATCCGGAGCGGGGGGTTTCCCTATTTGCGTACCTAGACTTAATATGGGGGGCTTATAAAATTTATGGGGGTCTGTCATGGTATAAATACGACCAGCAATTTAGGCAGAAAATGGCGGTCCGTCCAGGTCTGTCCTTCGCAGTGCAGGATGCGAATCTCTGGCTGCTCCTGATGACACCAAACAGACCTGTGGTGCCGCCCTTTCCAGGACCGCAGCCTTTATGCCCCAAGGACCGGCTGCGGTGGGTCGACGGGGGTACTGCTGGTTGTTTAATGAATCCTCCTGCAGGTGGGGGTCCTCTTGTCGCTTTCGCCACGAGTGCTCGTCCTGCGGCGGGGTGCACCCTGCATTTCGTTGTTTCAAGCGTAGCAAAGGGGGACAGTCTCAGGCTGCCGGCCGGGACGAGCCCGGTAGCAGGGGTGTCACCGGTGCGCGTGGCCGCGATGCTGCCCTGGCTCGGGCGCTACCCCAATAAAAAAGCTGCCTCATTGTTGCTGGAGGGATACTTTTTTGGTTTTTCGATTCCTTACACGCCATTACATTCCCCACAATTTTCGAAAAATTTAGTGTCTGCCACACGCTGAGAGGACACGGTTGCGGAGAAGTTGGCGAAGGAGGTGCAACTGGGCCGGATGGAAGGCCCTTTCCCTTTTCTGCCATTTCCAAACCTTCGAGTCTCTCTGCTCGGGTTGGTGCCAAAAAAGGAAACAGGCAAATTTCGCCTGATACACCATTTGTCTTACCCTAAGGGCACATCAGTGAATGATGGAATTGGTAGGGAAGAATGCAGGGTCCGGTACGCGTCCTTCAACGAGGCTCTGCAGGTGATTCGGGAGGCTGGAGAAGGGGCATGGCTGGCTAAAGCAGACATTGAATCGGCATTTCGGCTTCTCCCGATACACCCAGAATGTTACCACCTCCTCGGTTGCGAATTTCAGGGCGGCTATTATTTCGATAAATGCTTACCGATGGGGTGCTCCATCTCGTGTCACTTCTTTGAGATTTTTCATCCTTTTTGGACTGGGTGGTGCGACAGCTTTCCGGGATTCGATCTGTCGTGCATTACCTGGATAATTTTTTATTTGTTGGTCCAGCGGACTCTGCCGCTTGTGAGGATCTCCTGAGAGTGTTCAGAGAAGTGACACGGGATTTTGGAGTTCCATTGGCGCCAGGAAAGGTAGAGGGTCCTTGCCGATGTTTATCTTTCCTGGGCATCGAAATCGATTCGGTTGCGAAAGTCTTTCGGTTGCCACAAGAGAAGCTAGACAGGTTGCAGCTGCTGGTGGTGCGCGCGCTGGGGGCTTCCAAGATGCGCTTGGTGGAATTGCAGTCCCTGTTGGGGCACCTAACCTTTGCCTGCAGGGTCTTGCCGATGGGGAGGACGTTCTGTCGGCGCCTCTCTTTGTCCACGGCGGGGATCCGGGCGGCTCATCACTTTGTCAGGATCACAAAGTCCCACAGAAGTGATTTGATGGAGTGGAGGACTTTTTTGGATTCGTACAATGGATGTACCTATTGGCAAGAGTCGGAGCTGGACAGCCCGACACTAGAGTTGTTCACTGATGCTGCTAGTTTGGTGGGTTTTGGTGCTTATTTCCAGGGAAGCTGGTGCGCGGAGCGATGGCCCGACAGTTGGATGGGTTCGGAGTTGGTCACTAATCTGACATTCCTGGAGCTGTTCCCGATTGTTATGGCATTGGAGCTGTGGGGGGAGCGGTTGGCGAACAGGAGGGTGGTGCTATGGACTGACAACATGAGCGTGGTTCACGTGGTGAACCGCTCGTCGTCTAGTTCTCCACCGGTCCTGGCATTATTGCGTCACTTAGTGCTGCGTTGCCTGGAACACAATGTGTGGGTGAGGGCGAAGCATGTGCCTGGCGTCGATAATGTGATCGCTGACGCTCTCTCCCGGTTCCAGTGGAACCTTTTCTCGCAGGTGGCTCCGGCGGCGGATCCGACCGGCACGCCTTGTCCAGCCTGGTTGTGGACCATCGCCTCGCCGGACTGTTAAGATGCTTGGACAGCTCGTTGGCGGTTGGAACCTGGTCGGCTTATTTACAGGTTTGGGAGGCATGGAGGCTGCTGGCAACGGAGGAGGGTTGTGACTCTCACGGTGACAGAATTAGGGTGACATGGCTCTTGTTTGGCAGGGCTCTGCGAGACGGTAAGTCAGGAGCCTGGGCGGCCAGAGTGTTAGCGGCGCTCTCCTGTCTTTTGAAGTTGGTAGGATGGCAGGATATCGGTAAGGACTCACTTCTCCGGCAGGTGGTGCGGGGTTGGCAGCGGAACCGTGTTCCCGATACTCGGCGGCCAGTGTCGGAGCAGTTGCGGATGTTGTACGGATGAGTTTGAGACGGCACTTTTCAGAGTGGCATTTACATTCTGTTTTTTCGGGGCGTTGCGCATCGGGGAGTTAGTATCTAGGAGTAAGTACTCGTGGTCGGGTTTGCATCGCGATGATGTATCGGTTCGGGACCATTCTATCCTCTTATGGCTGCGAAGGTCGAAAACCGATCAGGCGGGAAGAGGGGCAGCAGTGTCATTGTTGACCTCCGGGCGTTTCGGCTGTCCGGTGGCGCTGGCTCGGCGATATTTGGAGTTACGGCCGCCTGTGGCGGGCCCCTTGTTGCTGCACAGTTCGGGAGTGCCGCTCACACGGTTCCAGTTTACAGCTGTTTTTCGCCGGTACATTGCAGCAGCGGGTCTGGATCCCAGACAATTTGCGGTGCATTCTTTTAGGATAGGGGCAGCTACGGCGGCGGTGGGGGCTGGCGCCTCGGTGGCAGCGCTGCAGCGGCTGGGCAGATGGCACTCCTCGCGTTTTCGCGCTTATGTCCGTCCCCATCTTCTGTGATTACAGGTCAGTCGGCGAGGGCCGTGTGGATCGTGGGCCACTCATACGTTTATTGGGCGGAGAAGAGTGCGGAGCAGCGTCCCCTTGGCCGCAATTTGGGTATTCCTCCAGAGGTGGCGCGGATTCGATGGCAGGGAATTAGAGGGATGCGGTGGGCCAACTTATTTCGCGAGTGCTGTGTATTATCTAAGCAGGTTCCGCGCAACATAGTGTTGGTTGTCCATTTAGGGGGCAATGACATGGGGAGGATCAGGTCTCTGGATTTGCTTCACGCTATGAAGCAAGACCTCACGTGATGCTTTGCTCTTTTTCCGGGGGTGTCCCTCGTGTGGTCGGAAATAGTGGTGAGACCCGATTGGAATGCCTTTGCGCGGCCTGGAGCGTTGCTTAAAGCCAAGCGGAAGATCAACCGAGAAGTGTCACGGTTTGTCACCAGTTTGGGGGGCTTTTCAGTTCGGCACCCTGAATTGGAGGAGAATAACACGGGGCTGATGAGACCGGATGGGGTACTCTGATATTGGCTTAGATATCTGGTTGGCGGAGGTGAGTGGTGGCGTTGAGTTGGCGCTGGCTGCTGGGGGAGCGCAGGGGCAGCAGTCGGTGGGGGGCTGCCCTCTGCGTTGGCATGAATCCTGGCCAGCGGAGGAATAATCTATAAGCCGCCTATCGGTGAGGCACTGGGAAGACGAGTCCTGCAGGGTTGGGGCCTCTGCAGGATGACGAGCTCTTGTTTGGGTAAGTGGTAACTGCCTTCCGCGTTATGCGGTTGGCTCAGAAGTAACGGTTTAATAAGTGGTTGGTTGTTTAATAAAGCTGTGGCCTATACCTTTCCAACTAAAAACTGTGTGTGGTGTCAATTATTTGTATGGGAAAAGGTATGGGATAAGGGGGAGGTACCATGCCTAAGCGGTCAGGAAGGATGGAAAGAACGGAGGAAGGAATTGATGGAAAAGCAGGGAAGGAAGGAAGGTTAACAGAGATCTGTTTATTAAATGCAAAGATTTAGCTGAGCTAGTGTCTCTATCAGTTTTTCTTCAAGTATGATTTAGGTAATCCCGACTCAGTTGTCGGTTGAAAGAAGGAAGAAAAGGATGAAATTTCTGGACTTATGAGCCAAGCTGAGTGGAGCATGATGGCACCAAGCAGTGTGAAAGCATGATGGCACGATGCCAAGTGAAGCTTGATGTCACCAAGTCGTGTGGAGCATGACGGCACCAAGCAGTGTAAAAGCATGATGGCACGATGCCAAGCGAAGCTTGATGTCACCAAGTCGTGTGGAGCATGATGGCACCAAGCAGTGTGAAAGCATGATGGCACGATGCCAAGCGAAGCTTGATGTCACCAAGTCGTGTGGAGCATGATGACACCAAGCAGTGTGAAAGCATGATGGCACGATGCCAAGCGAAGCTTGATGTCACCAAGTCGTGTGGAGCATGATGGCACCAAGCAGTGTGAAAGAATGATGGCACAATGCCAAGCGAAGCTTGATGTCACCAAGTCGTGTGGAGCATGATGGCACCAAGCAGTGTGAAAGCATGATGGCACGATGCCAAGCGAAGCTTGATGTCACCAAGTCTGTGTGGAGCATGATGGCACCAAGCAGTGTGAAAGAATGATGGCACGATGCCAAGCGAAGCTTGATGTCACCAAGTCGTGTGGAGCATGATGGCACCAAGCAGTGTGAAAGCATGATGGCACGATGCCAAGCGAAGCTTGATGTCACCAAGTCGTGTGGAGCATGATGGCACCAAGCAGTGTGAAAGCATGATGGCACGATGCCAAGCGAAGCTTGATGTCACCAAGTCGTGTGGAGCATGATGGCACCAAGCAGTGTGAAAGCATGATGGCACGATGCCAAGCGAAGCTTGATGTCACCAAGTCGTGTGGAGCATGATGGCACCAAGCAGTGTGAAAGCATGATGGCACGATGCCAGCGAAGCTTGATGTCACCAAGTCGTGTGGAGCATGATGGCACCAAGCAGTGTGAAAGCATGATGGCACGATGCCAAGCGAAGCTTGATGTCACCAAGTCGTGTGGAGCATGATGACACCAAGCAGTGTGAAAGCATGATGGCACGATGCCAAGCGAAGCTTGATGTCACCAAGTCGTGTGGAGCATGATGGCACCAAGCCATGTGGAGCATGATGGCAGCAAGCTGAGCGAAGCTTGAGGGCACCAAGCCGAGTGGAGTATGATGGAACCAAGCCGAGTGGAGTATGATGGAACCAAGCCGAGTGGAGTATGATGGAACCAAGCCGTGGAGCATGAAGGCACCAAGTAGAGTTAAGCATGATGGCTAAAATCAGATTGGTACCAAGCTGAGTGGAACATGGTGGCACCTAGCTGAGCTGAACTTTGTGTGGAATTCTTCCAAGACATCCATTCTTATTCATTACCCTTTTATTTTCATGTTTGCTTTTCCCACTTGTGGTCGGCTCGGCTTGGTTAGTGCACTAAAACATCAACCTCATAAATTGTTTTGTGGCTGAACGGAAACAAATCCTGTCAGTAAAATTCCAAATTCTTGAGGAACCCACATGAGTAGTAGCGAAAAACCAAGATCAGCTCCAAATCAATGCTCAGCATTTCACTTTGTAAATACATTGTCCTTGGGGAGAAGTCCTCACATGTTTGTCCAAGAAATATATTGTATCTCTTTCATATAATTTACTTTGTTTTTCCATTGCTTTATTTTTTTTTTTGGTTAGTTAATGTTTTTGAAGTGAAATGATGCTGATGCGTATCAAATGAAGGGAAAGGAGGAAAAGGACAACAACAATTAGGCATCGGAAGAGATGTACCATCAAAAGAAAATTCATGGATGAGAGCTGGTCTTTGGTTTAGAATCGACATTGGACCACTAAGGCCAAGTAGGGAAGGTCGTCGTCGTGGCAGTTGAATCTAACTGTGCGAACGTTGTGTTCCTTTTAGTAGCCAACCTTCTGGAAAAAACCCATCAAGTCCTTGGTAACTGCTATGTTACCTTGATCCTCATAGCTGAAACAATGTGTGAGACAAATGGTCTACAAGACATTGGAGAGCTTCAATATGTGATGTGGACCAAGCATAATCCTCTTCTTCCATTCTACCACTAAGGCATGACCTACATTACAATCACCTGGACCATAAGAGCCTGTAGACGTAGACACATCTGTTATATCCTTTTGCCATAGCTGGGAGGTGATAACAATTAACATCTTGATACCACCAGCCGCGGCAGGTATAGTGTCCAAGTCTTGACCTTAGGATGGATTAGGCTTTTGTTGGGGACATATCTTTGGACTGGCAGTTGCACATAGGGTTCTATGACATGGACTGCTGCCCTGAACCCAATGTACAACTGCCAGTGAAAAAGTCTTAAAAAATTGGTATCGGTTTATCCCTAATAATAATAATAAAAAATAAAATAAAAGTAAAAATAGAAATACAGCTTCAGTGTCACCTCTCTGAAATGCTCTGGGCTGGAATTTTTTGGAATATTTGCATATAATAATGAGATATTTTGGGATGGGACCCAAGACTGAACACCAAATCCATTTATGCTTCACACACATACCTTATACAAAGCCTGAAGGGCATTTTATACAGGACTTTAATCATTTTGTCCCCTCTCATTTGAGGTCAAAGATTTTTCATCAAGTTGCATCAAGCCAAGAATCAAAAGAATTTGGGGTTCTGGCTCATTTCCGATTTCAGCATTCTGGATAAGGGATACTCAACCTACAAGACAAAAAAAGGTTCTTATTAGACTAAAAAAAAATAATCATACAGCGTGCGCCAAAAGGGAAGAGGCAACAAAAAAAAAAGGCCAGCGAGTGTTGGCCACTCCAGACAATATGTGGCCACAAAGCCCTCAAGTTCCACATTCCCTGGCGGTCCGGTGGGTTGGTGCTCTCCGATAGAGAGAGGTGGTTTAAAGACTCCTCTGGTCACAGGAAACAAAATGACATCATCAATAGAAACAGGACATGTCAATATCGACACTAATAGACATGTAATAGACATAGACTAATAGAACATTCTTATAAGTTTGTTATTTTCGTTTTTTAAATTAATATAAAATAAAGATAATAAAAAAATTCATTTTTTATTATTTCCATTTTTTCATTGATTTTTCTAAATTACTTTCATCTTTTTATTACTTCCATTATTTATTATTTTCATTTGATACGATTTTAATTTTTTATTATTTCCATTTATTATTATTAATTTCATTTTTATTATTTCCATTTTTATTATTCATATTTTATTGCTTTCTTTTTTATTATTTCCATTATAAATTACTTTATTATTTCCATTTATTATTATTCATTTTTAACATTTTATTTATGCATTTCTATTATAAATTTTTATTAATATTAATTAAGATTTTGTATTACGTAACGTTTTAAATTATTTCCGTTTTAATTAATAATAGTTTTGCTTTCATTTTTTATTATTTTCATTCTTTTAGTGTCCCTATTATTTTTTCCATTTTATATTACCTTAATTTTTTATTATTAATAATTTTATTACATTCATTTTTCATTATTCATTTACCTCAATTACTTTCATTTTTTGTTATTATTCATTTTTGATTTAATTTGGGTTTTTTATTATAAATTTTTGTATTTCATTTTATTATTATTTTCATTCTTTACTGGTTCCTATTAAATAGTTTTTTTCTTTCTTGCGAGTTTCACATTTCCAAACATTATACATTGAATAGCTGAAACCCTTTCATGGCTCCCTGTGACACATTTTCTATATTTTTTCAGGATTATCGTTGTGATGCTGCATGGTTTTACATTATGTTTTCCTGGGCTTCACACACATTTTCCTTCCTGGTATGATTATATTTTGCTCTTCCCCTGGTGACAGGCTGTTGCCAGTTTCTTTTGAAGCGTCGTTGGGTGGGCTCTGTCTTTGTTGGTCAAAACATGTTGAGAGCCTCCATTTTTTTTTTCCTTTTTCAGTGAAGTTGGAAAATGAAGAATATTTTCATAGACATGTCACAGCAGTCTGATTTTACGGTGATTATGGAGCTTTCTTGGCGGACTTGGTTCCCATGGTGAAGCTAAACATTCGGCAATTTTCATTTTAAAAACCCATCAGATCTATGAGGCTCAAACCGCCATTTCTCAAAATAATGATATAAACCAGGAAGGATTAAGGCTTTTTATGTTTCATCCATATATAAAAGAGAAAAATGTGTTTTATATACAGTATAGTTTTTGCTTGATGGGTCTTCTTGGTGTTTTGTACACTTTGTAACAGATCTCCGTACCGCGAATGGGTCACATCTGTTAATGCCGCTTCCTTGCCGGACCCCCGTTCTCCGCCAGCAGTCTTTCGTGCCTTTCTCCAGCCCTTAGCCGAAGCTTAAGGACGAGTGCACGCAAAGAGCGGTGATAGCATCCCCAGAAATGAGGCAACATGCAGATCTGGAGGTTATCTTCAAAAAAAGTCAGCTTAATATCATACTGCAAAATAATGAATGGCCTCGCAGGGCCAAACAGTAGAGCAATACATGCTAGATTGGCCACGCAGGGTCAAGACATATCGTCAGAAAAACATCAAGTGGGAACAATTAGAATAGTCGTATAAGGGTAGCAATATGTTAGCAAAAAATCATCCCCAAGTGGGGGGTCTCATCAACATGGGAAAACTCTGCATGTGAGGGGGAATAAATAAAAAATTATATATAAGGGAAAAAGAAGGGGGTAAACAAGAGGGGGTAAAAAAAATGGCGAAAGCCTGAACTGTGCCATCCCTGGCGGCGTCCTAAATGGCCAAAGACCGCAGGAGAGGGCCATGGGGGGTAAATGGCACCAAGCCCGGGCACCCAGGAGCCAAGTCAGGCACCAGACCACGGCTGTGCCCCATGGGGTATGCCAGAGAAGCAAAAAGAACAAAAATGGGGGGAGGGTACTACAGAGGGAAGGTGGGACAGTACAAAACAGAAAAAAAGGGAGAAGGGAAAAAAAAACCCTCCTTAAACTAAGCCATCAACATTTGGGTAAGAGGGTTGGGAGAAAAATGGGATCATCACACGGCGGGAGTAGGGAACAGGGTCAGGCCGTAGTTCAATCAAAATGCTAGAGAGGGCCGCTTCATCCAGCAGGAAGGCCGGGTGTCGAGCTCCACCAGGGCTGTCCTCCTCCCACGGAGCCCACTCAACAAGCAGCCTCCAGAGTGCTCCATCCATGGCCAGAGCAACTCCACTGGGAAAAAAAAGGCCTATACTGCAACTCCCCCCGCAGTAACACCACGCAGCACAGCAGCTCTTCCGCCGCAAATTTCATGGGGGTGTCCGGCTTCCTCAGGACAGGGACCGCCAACGCGACTCCTAACCCAGCATGGGCCAGCACTCGCTCTCCACATGGAGTAGCAGGCCCCCCACTGGCAGAGGAACTGCCAGTGGCACGACATCCGGGCCTCCAGCAACACAGTTGTTCCCTTTGCAGCCTCACGGCTCACCATTCTCCACCTCGGCGAGGACATCCATTCGGGCGGCTGAAAGGGCATCCACCACCACACCTCCATCCAAAGCCTCCGGCCTCCTTTCGACCCATGGCAAGGCCGTCAGTTGGTACCACGTGCCGCACATAAGTGGACTCTCTTCATCCCTGGGTATCTGCTCCAGCAATGCCTCAAGGTCCTCCAACACAGCTCCCAGGGTCCTAGCGAGGGGAGGGAGAGCCAACTGCCCTTGGTCCACTTCTCTCTCCTTCTCCGCTATGGGTACAACTACAACAGTCGGAAGACGGGGGCCCTCCATCCCCTGGTCTGCAGCAGCCGTGCACCCAGGTAGGGGGTCAGAGCGTGGGACAGGCCAATTACTTGCCAGGGTATAGGCCTCAAGATGGCCGACAGCAGGTACGTCTGGAGGCCTCAAGCTCCAAGACTCCTCCAGACTCTGGAGGGGGGGGGCGAAACAAGCTCTTTTATTTAATAGGGGTGTGTAAGCGCATGTATAGGTATATAATAGGGGTGCGTAGGCACATGTATAGGTATATACTAGGGGTGTGTAGGCGCACGTATAGGTATATAATAGGGGTGTGTAAGTGCCCATTTAGGTATATAATAGGGGTGTGTAGGCGCACGTATAGGTAAATAATAGGGGTGTGTAAGTGCCCATTTAGGTATATAATAGGGGTGTGTAGGCGCACGTATAGGTATATAATAGGGGTGTGTAAGTGCCCATTTAGGTATATAATAGGGATGTGTAGGCGCACGTATAGGTATATAATAGGGGTGTGTAAGTGCCCATTTAGGTATATAATAGGGGTGTGTAGGCGCACGTATAGGTATTTAATAGGGGTGTGTAAGCGCACGTATAGGTATATAATAGGGGTGCGTAGGCACATGTATAGGTATATACTAGGGGTGTGTAGGCGCACGTATAGGTATATAATAGGGGTGTGTAAGTGCCCATTTAGGTATATAATAGGGGTGTGTAGGCGCACGTATAGGTATATAATAGGGGTAAGTGCCCATTTAGGTATATAATAGGGGTGTGTAGGCGCACGTATAGGTATATAATAGGGGTGTGTAAGTGCCCATTTAGGTATATAATAGGGGTGTGTAGGCGCACGTATAGGTATTTAATAGGGGTGTATAGGTGCACGTATAAGTATATAATAGGGGTGTGTAAGCGCACGTATAAGTATATAATAGGGGTGTAGGCGTATATACAGTGGTTTGAGTATAGGGGTGCATATCGAGGAGTGTATAAATACAGAATATATGTATGTGTGTGTTTCTGTGTAGTGATATACAAAATTGGGCTGCCCACCTTAAACTGCCCGGGCCTATTTTTTGTCCCAGTCCAGGCCTGGCACATGTGCATCTCCCAAGCAGGCAACCAATCAAATGCTTCCTCTTGAGATACATTACAAGCAGTGAGACGAAAACTTTTTGAACCTTCTGACTTCTATTAAGAAGACATCAGTGTGCTGTCCGTTGCATTCTGACGTAGACCACAGGGGGGTCCGAAACGTGGGAAATTCAATGCCAACCGCTGACTGGCAGCCTGCAAGGTGGAGGACAGACTTCTGCTTTGAACAGCTGTCACAAAGGGTGGAGAGAGGGGTGGCAGGGTCCCACCACCACCGCTTGGTTAAGCTTTAAAGGTCATGGTGCCTCGAGTGTCCCTCTTCTGTGCCATTTCCAATTCCCATGTTTTATGGTCACAGACTGATCCTGTGGTTTCTTCCAGGACTCTTTCTAAGAGCAGTCCCAAACAATCTGGTGGTATTCTCTAGGAAGGTAGAATAATTTTGGTTTTTGGGAAGTCTCGGGGTTCCACTCACCCAATGTTTTCTCTGCTGTAAATCGGAGTGTCTACTTAACCACCAAATCGAATTGGCACATTCGTGGACAGAGAATTCCACTTTCCACGCTTGTGCATTTCCTCTGCTACCAGAATGTCAAGGGTTAATTGTCCATTAGTGTGAGGTAATGTCTTCCATGCCAGACTGTTCGCTCATACACAAATATACACAAGCGCATATAAATACATGCAGCGATTACGATGTTGTCTCGTACAACTTCATGCTTATGGTTTGAGAGCGCGGGTGTAATAATCGCTATTATGGCATCACGGGGCTCACTCTGTGTTTTTTCGACTCCTCAGGGACCTCATCACCCATCTGATGTCTAATGTCCAGGAATTATGTCAAGCTAAAATAAAGGAATAAAAAGAAATGGAAGGTCCTTCAGGCCAGCCAGTGTCTCCTCTCAGTAAAGAAAGATATGAAGAACTGGTACGTTGTTACGTTGGTTTGTGCTGTAACATTTGGCTTTTCGTGGGTTAATATCCCATATCAACTTTTTCTCCAAAACTTTAAATTTTTACAAGTAGATTTCAAAGAGTATAAAAATAGACAAAAGGTCTTAAAAAACATCTATGCGCCAGGACCTGAGGCCTCTGGGGGGGCAAGTGGCACAAAATCAATCCCTGGAGATTGAGGTGGATTGATTACGTTTGCCCAGGAGGTACGGTGCACCGAGGCTCCATGAAATGGGTCTTGGGGTCCATATTTGACGGTGCACATATGCTTTTCATGACAGGCGTGGGCACCATCATATATGTACTAGCACGTCTTGAAGCATCTCTGCACAGGAACACTGGGAACAAGATAGGATAGTGGGGGGGGGGGTCCACAGCCACGTTTGACCTCGTAAAAATTTGGGTTGGCCGTGGGAAAGCCTCACTCAACACAGGAACACTAGACTAGGAACTCAAGGTACTGGAGGCTCCACTGCCACGCTTTGCCATGGACGTGCTTGGCTTGGTCATTTGACACAGGAAACCAATATGGTGGACACACCCTCCACGGGATGCTCTCCTGTTCATGCAAACAACCGAGCAAAATAATTCGAGAGAATGGTAATTTTTACATAGATAGAGCTTGGCAGCTTGGTTCCACGGAGGTGGTTGGACCTTCATTTCTTCATGGACTTCAGATGAGAGTTGACTCCATAGATATTGCCGAGTACAAGCATCTTTGGAACAGATCCAGGTATGAATGACTCGTGATAAGGTCCCTCACGTAAGTGTAAGTGTTGGATTATGAGGAATACGTGTTAAGTGACCTTCGGGGAGGTAGCTTATTATTACTTAATGAAAAAACGATCAACTGTGAGCTTGTGTTAGAATACTACAAAAACTGCTTTGGCACTGGCCCCGGAACTGGCTTCAGGACTAGCTGTTCTTTGGGCGGTTTGGGTGGAAAATTCACAAAATACATAATCAAGGCATTATTTTTTTCTACAGTGAATAAGCCAGGATGTTAAGTAACTCGTGTGTCGAGTGGGGTTGCGTAATAATAATAATAATAATGTCTGTTACCAGTTGTCCATCCAGAAAACAAGGACGCACAATGACCACATCACTTGGACAGGTATTCTTTCACAATGTAAATATTTGTTTGGCGTAACAGGTGCTTAGTTTTGGCAATAACAGTTTCTTTTTCAGAACCGACTCTAAAACGTGGTGCTGCTGGTGGGTTGCTTTCCTTTTTAAAGCCATGTTTAACAATGTTTGTTACAAAAAAAAATGTATTTTTCCAAACACTTTTGGCTTTAACTATTCAATAACAAATCCAGGCAATCATGAAAGTAAATCAAGTCCCATTGTGTTTTGATTCCCGTCCCAGATGTTTCACCATAAGTGTGTGAAGTCCCTGATTTATTACAACCTGTCTTTACATAGACTCCACCACATATTGTAACAGCGGGGTACGATCCCTTCGAGCACAATGTAACCTAGTCGATATGTAGGAAAAATTAGGAGAGGTACGTCTTTGATCCATAGAATGGTGAGACGTAGAGCTAAATACCTCCAAGAAGATGAAGGGAAACAGCCGAAGAAAAGTGAAATTAACTAATGCCTCAACTAATGGGGAGATTCCAAAATCATATAGAGTAAAAGAAAACTCTACTGGTCTAGAAAAATGGTCAAAAGTTAAAGTTGGGAAAAGGGAAAATATATATAGAACTATAGTAATTGCAGGATAATAGTAGAATGCAGAATATTATATCATCATACAGTGCCTGGAGGGCATCACCTGAGCTTCAGACTGGTGGAACTTGATGTGAATAGACCAAACATGTGTTGAGGTGGACATTAGTGAGGAGTTTGATACAGAAAAGTATTATTAGCGCTATGGAAGGACAAATGTGAAAATACAGAAGTGAGATTAACAAGAACATAATTTCATAACAGAAGAAGGAACAAGCCAAGGTCAGGGTTACAGAGATCAGATCGATGTGGGACCAGCCAAGGTCAGAGATATCGAGTCAAGGTAAATGTGAGACCAGCCAAGATCAGGACTAGAGATATCTGATCAATGAGAAACTGGCCAAGGTCGGAGTTACAGATATCAGATCAATGGGAGACCAGCCACAGTGAGGGTTACAGGTATCAGATAAATGTGAGTCCAGCCAAACTCAGGGTTTCAGAGATCAAATCAATGGAGGAGCAGCCAAGGTCTGAGTTATAAAGATCAGATAAATGTGAGACCAGTCAAGGTCTGAGTTATAAAGATCAGATTAATGTGAGACCAGTCAAGGTCAGGGTTACAGAAATCAGATCAATGGTAGACCAGTCAAAGTGAGGGTTACAAGTATCAGATAAATGTGAGACCTGGCCAAAATCATGGTTTTACAGATCAGATAAATGTGAGACCGGCTAAGATCAGGGTCACAGATATTAGCTCATTGATCTATCATCTGTAACCCTGACTTTGGCTGGTAGTTCATTAATCTGATATCAGCAACCCTGACCTTGGCTGGTCTCTCATTGATCGGATTCCTGTAACCCTGACCTTGTTCTTGGTTACAGATATCTAATCAATAAGAGACCAGTCAAGGTCAGGGTCACAGATATGGAATCAATGCAAAAATAGCAAAGGTTATGGTTACAGAGATCAGATAAGTGAGACACCAGTGAATGTCAGGGTTACAGATATCAGATCAATGTGAGGCCAGCCAAGGTCAGGGTTTCAGATATCAAATCAATGTTAGACCAACCAAGGTCAGGGTTACAGATATTGAATCAATCCGAGACCAGCCAAGCTCAGGGTTACAGATATCAAATTAGTGAGGAAACCAGCCAAGGTCAAGATATCGGATCAATGAGAGACCAGACAGGGTCAGCAGAGGCAGAAGAGAACAGAATAATAGGAACAGTGCAAAGAGGGTCAACATGAAGACATGGTCTGAATCTGGACTTTACCAGTGACCTCCATGCGCTGTTATCAAGTATGAACATTCAAAGCGTAACGCATCATATGTAAGGTGTGACATCATTATAAACATTTGTAATGTATGAGTAGTGAGGATAGTCTGGGTGGTTGGTCGAGCACTGAACACCACCGGGAGGCATCTGGGCAGCTTTATCCGAAGATTTCATGCCATGGACCTTTGACATATGTTAATTACTTTACTACTGACTGATTTATTCTTGTTGTGCACTATATACCATAACGTGCTAGAAATGCTGCAGAGTGGAGGAGGGAGCTGCATTTTTCTCCCCTGCAGGAGTCATGGACTGGATTAATAATCTTTGCCACAGGACCCCCCAATGGAGCATGAGTGATATTCCGTATCTGCTCTGTATTACAGGCCCCACTCTACCATGACCTGCTCTCTATTACAGGCCCCACTCCCCTGCAACATGCTCTTGGGACTCACGCAACCCCAGACTCTGTATTACAAGCCCCAGGTGATCTTATGATGTAGATAAGTAGACACAGACTTCACACTCAGCAGCAACTTTCAGAATATATGCTCCGCCATAAGATTACCCCACCTCATCTAGCTGGGGAGCTCCCATGAGTCTTGGATAAGAATGGAATGAGACCTCAGGACATGCGCTGTCCATATGAGAGGGACCCTCTGCAGAGCCTTTAGGATACAAGAACACAGGACAGGCATCCTAATGACTAAGACCCTGTGAAGGCCAGGTATATGATGCAACACGCAGACAAGTTCAGATGGGATACTGAACGACTGAACGCATCAGTAGAGATAACAGGAAAACAGAGGTTAACACAACCACAAATACAGAAGTCAATGTCAAACTCATGACTGGAGAGGACAACAAGGTCAGGTAACAAGGAACAAGCAAAGGCTATAACAGAGAACCAGTAGCAATAATAACGCTCTGAAGAAGGGCAAGGAAGAACATGACAGGGCACAGTAAAGGATGCAAGGACCAGCGAAATACCCTCACGAGGAGGATAATAACCTCACCAGACATGATTGCGTCAAAACACATGGGCTGAGTCATGACTATTTGTATCAGGAGCACTTCAGAAATGTCGACCAAAGGGAGCTAGTGTTGCCAAATACCACCAAGAGAGTGGAGCATCCTCAGAATGAAGCACAGTAGGACGTAGTACAAGTGAGTGATGCACAGGGTGTGTAGATTCATCAGAATGATGCACGATGTGCAAAAAGTAAACAGTATGACGTATGGTGCGTGCAACGTCATCAATGTGATGCAATGCCACCTGCTTGATGGAGTAGAGGTAACATCATTGCTCTATAACCATGGAGACCCAGGCTCGGATCTCGGGCCAGAGCACCTCTCCAGTAAGTGTCCTTGGGCAAGACACCTAACAGTACATACTTGCCTAATACACAATATCGGCTGTGGAGTCCAGTGGTAACTGTGGGGAAATGGAGAACATGCAGGGAAGACTGAAGAACTCCAGTCTCTTTACATTGCAGTATCATTTATATATATATTATTACTAAGGTTATGAGTGAAATGTGTGGCTATGGGCAAAAGACCCTATGGTAATGTGTTCAATCCTCTATAAGGAGTGAGGTGAGTGTTGAGGTTGTACAATTAGTCTCTTCCACAGCTGAAACATAGATCAGACACCACAACTAAACAGACGCTTGAAAGAAGATTTGCTGTTTTAAGATGGCAGCGAAGATACAAAGACCTGCCAGAAGACATTTACTTGCCAGAAGACATTGACCTGTCAGGAGACATTGACCTGCCAACGCTGGTGTTTCAGGTGCTTATATTGTAATGGACTGAGTGAACGGAGGTGGGTGCATCTAAAGAAATAAGTGCACACCACAACTTTGCATACATGGACTTAACCAGTGAGTACACACCCTTTTGCACAATTCTCAAGTTCTGTGAAGACCAGTCAAGTTGACGTCACATAAATTCCAGGACTTATGCGAGAAGGCAAGCCAATGCTCCTGGCTCCCAGGTTGTACAAGCAGCAGAAACAGGGGTTAGCAAAGGCAAACTGCAACTCCTAAAACCCCAATGAACTCAAATTCTTTGATTCTCACTGGAGAATGCATCAATTCATTTTCAGGACATTTGACCATATCCAGCTCTAGGAACAAGCAGCAGTTTTGGTGATCCCACAGGTGTCTGACTCTATGAACTTAGTTGTGTCCAGATTCTATGACAATTTTAACTTCACCTCACATGAGCACATTATGATTGGGTATATTTATGGTTTTACATGAGAAATAATATTTAAAGGGGTGGAATGTGTATTTATTCTTTCCACGTGTAAATGTCTCACCCCTTGTGTCTCTTGTCATATATATATATATATATATATATTTTTGATGAGGTGTTGGAATCCGTTCAACAAAGAACGAAGAAAAAGTGGGGGAATGTGGGGACATCATACACATGCCTCTCCTGTATATTGAATTAGCCAGGTCTCTCTGCTCTATAGCCTTCATTAACATATCACTAGACTTTGGTTAATTACAATATGCCCTTCCCTTGGGAAGACACACCTACTCCAATATACACATGAACTCTCTGCAGTTCACTCTCTCTTCCTGTCCTGTGGAGTGGACACAGTCTCCCTGCTCTCCTGGTTGATAAGTATACACTATGGGCTTCTGGCCCTCTAGGCCTATTTGTTATTGTTCATATTGGCTGCTTTGTAAATCTTGTATATATGTGTTATATGTGATTTAGTGTGCTGTGTGTAATTCCTAATAAATACTTAATATAGTGGAAGAAGCTGTCTTGTGCAATATATATATTTGTGTTGGATGAGTGGTACACCAACCCCTATATTTTCAAGGGCTCAGAGACGATTTACCACAGTAACATCTCTGCCCTTCAACCGTAGAGTAGAGAGTCAAATCCCGTTCAGCACATCCCTCCAATACAACTGTGGAGAAGTCTCGACTTTATGAGAAGCGGGTTCAACCTAACCACCAGGTTGCTGCTCTACAATCATGGAAAGACGACCCGATCCCACTTAGGAGACGCCACCTGTGAGTGTCCTTGGACAAGACACCTAACGATATGAATGCACCTACCTCCCAAAATACTTGCACGTCTCATAGATTGTAAGTTCCCTTGGGATCAGGGACCCTCTGAATCAGGTCATATCACGCATGTGTGGTATTCTAATGTATTAACCACTTGTACACTGATCTTGTAAAGCGCTACGGAATATGTGGCGCTCTATAAATAAAGGATAATAATAATGCCACAAGATTAGTGTAGCAAAGACAACTGGGACCAGGAGGAGACAGTATCCTGCCAACACTTATCACAGCCCCCTCCATGACACACATATCTCCCCAATTTTGGTAAATATAAGGTAAACTGCATATAGGCCAAGATACCAGGACAAGACTGGCCATTGGGCAAGCTGGCCATTTTCCAATGATCTGCAACAAGCATATGCAATGCATTGACTTTTGAAGATCAAGAGACCTTGCCAACTGGCCCATGTAATGCCTGCTCAATGTCTTTGCTGCAACTGACTGAATCGCTGAAGGGCCAAGACCACAGTCCACCCACGGCTTGGCCCTGATTAGCCCACCATGGTAGCTTCATACCGGTACAGAACATCCCACTGGTATCTTTCCTAATAGATTCCATCTTCTTGTCTGTTAACTTGTTCTACAGAAGCCAGACAAGGAAAACTCAGATCACGTGCAAGGGTTGTGGTTCTCTTTAAGTATAGTGGTCAATAAACCAGATGTTAAATTCAGGTTACGAAAACCAGGAAAGAGAAAGCTTCTAAAAGTCAAGGTATTTGTAATTAATGTCTTATAAAACAGATGGGGCTTTCACTGCGACTGAATATCTGTGAGCCGCATTCAGAGCTCTGTGTAGCCACCCGGTGCCAGAAACCACACCGCAAAGTTACCGCATTTCAACACGTTAACAAAGCCTATGGGATTAAAGTCAATTACCAAAATAAAGGGGTTCTTCAAGCCCCCGCTCTAATAACAAAATAAAGGACAATTCAAGCCACCCGGTCCAATATCAAAATAAAGGGGCTCTTCAACCCACCCATACCACAATAAAGAGGTTCTTCAAGCCCCCCATACCACAATAAAGAGGTTCTTCAAGCACCCCATACCACAATAAAGAGGTTCTTCAAGCCCCCTTCCCAACTCTATATATAAATGTGTTTGTATCCCGTCCGTCGCCGTCGTCAGCTGCGCGCGCACCCATCACAGCTGCTCACTCAGCCCTTCTTCTCGGCTGTTAGAAAAACTCCTCCCACTGACGAGTGGAAACCGCCCCTTTTAAACAAGTCTCCAGTTATTGACTCCGCCGCCCAGTTTGTAATCTCCCATAGCCACCCCCAATAAATATCCCCTCAGCAAAAACTAACCCCCCCGCGATAAGTATCCCCTCAGTAAAAACGAACCCTCTCCACAATAAATACCCCAACCCCCCCTGCAATAAATATCCCAGCAGGAAAAATTAACTCCCCCCTTCCCAACCCAATAAATAGCCCCTCAGCAAAACAATACACACCCGGCAATAAATACATGTGGTGATTTACATATACCAGCACTCATTTACATCTTTTACACTTGCCGACGAGTGGAAACAGCCCCCTTCTAAACAAGTCTCCAGGTATTGTCGTCGCTGTCTAGTTTGTAATCTGCCATAGCCACCCCCAATAAATATCCCCTCAGCAAACCCCCAATAACCATCCGTCAGCAAACCCCCAATAAATATCCCATCAGCAAAACTCCCCCCAATAAATATCCCCTCAGCAAACCCCCAATAAATAACCCGTCAGCAAACCCCCAATAAATATCCCCTCAGCAAAACTCCCCCCAATAAATATCCCCTCAGCAAACCACCAATAAATATCCCGTCAGCAAACCCCCAATAAATTCCCCATCAGCAAAACTCCCCAATAAATATTCCCTCAGCAAACCCCCAATAAATAATCCGTCAGCAAACCTCAATAAATATCCCCTCAGCAAAACTCCCCCCAATAAATATCCCGTCAGCAAACCCCCAATAAATATCCCCTCAGCAAAACTCCCCCCAATAAATATCCCTCAGCAAAACTCCCCCCAATAATATCCCCTCAGCAAACCCCCAATAAATATCCCCTCAGCAAAACTCCCCCAATAAATATCCCTCAGCAAACCCCCCAATAAATATCCCCTCAGCAAACCCCCAATAAATATCCCCTCAGCAAAACTCCCCCCATAAATATCCCCTCAGCAAAACTCCCCTGCAATAATATCCCCTCAGCAAACCCCAAGCAATAAATATCCTCAGCAAAACTCCCCCCAATAAATATCCCCTCAGCAAACCCCCCATAAATATCCCCTCAGCAAAAACTCGCCCCCATAAATATCCCTCAGCAAACCCCCCATAAATATCCCCTCAGCAAAACTCCCCCAATAAATATCCCCTCAGCAAACCCCCCATAAATATCCCCTCAGCAAAACTCCGCCCCCATAAATATCCCCTCAGCAAACCTCCAATAAATATCCCCTCAGCAAACCCCTCCAATAAATATCCCCTCAGCGGAAAACCCCTAATAAAATCCCCTCAGCAAAACTCCCCCCAATAAATATCCCCTCAGCAAAACTCCCCCAATAAATATCCCCTCAGCAAAACCCCCAATAAATATCCCCTCAGCAAAACTCCCCCCCAATAAATATCCCCTCAGCAACACTCCCCCCCAATAAATATTCCCTCAGCAAACCCCTCCTAAAAATATCCCCTCAGCAAAACTCCCAATAAATATCCCCTCAGCAAAACTCCCCCAATAAATATCCCCTGAGCAAAACTCCCCCCATAAATATCCCCTCAGCAAAACTCCCCCAATAAATATCCCCTCAGCAAAACTCTCATAAATATCCCCTCAGCAAAACTCCCAATAAATATCCCCTCAGCAAAACTCCCCCCAATAAATATCCCCTCAGCAAAACCCCCCCAATAAATATCCCCTCAGCAAAACTCCCCAATAAATATCCCCTCAGCAAAACTCCCCCCCAATAATTCCCCCTCAGCAAAACCCCCAATAAATATCCCCTCAGCAAAACCCCCCAATAAATATCCCCTCAGCAAACCCCCCAATAAATATCCCCTCAGCAAAACTCCCCCCAATAAATATCCCCTCAGCAAAACCCCCAATAAATATCCCCTCAGCAAAACCCCCAATAAATATCCCCTCAGCAAAACCCCCAATAAATATCCCCTCAGCAAAACTCCCCCCATAAATATCCCCTCAGCAAAAACCCCAATATCCCCTCAGCAAAACTCCCCCAATAAATATCCCCTCAGCAAAACTCCCCCCAATAAATATCCCCTCAGCAAAACCCCCAATAAATATCCCCTCAGCAAAAACTCCCCAATAAATATCCCCTCGGCAAACCCCCAATAAATATCCCCTCAGCAAAACTCCCCCAATAAATATCCCCTCAGCAAACCCCCAATAAATATCCCCTCAGCAAACCCCCCAATAAATATCCCCTCAGCAAAACTCCCCCAATAAATATCCCCTCAGCAAAACCCCCCAATAAATATCCCCTCAGCAAAACTCCCCCAATAAATATCCCCTCAGCAAACCCCCAATAAATATCCCCTCAGCAAAACTCCCCCCAATAAATATCCCCTCAGCAAAACTCCCCCCAATAAATATCCCCTCAGCAAAACCCCCAATAAATATCCCCTCAGCAAAACTCCCCCCAATAAATATCCCCTCAGCAAAACTCCCCCCAATAAATATTCCTCAGCAAACCCCTCCTAAAAATATCCCCTCAGCAAAACTCCCAATAAATATCCCCTCAGCAAAACTCCCCCCATAAATATCCCCTCAGCAAAACTCCCAATAAATATCCCCTCAGCAAAACTCCCCCCAATAAAATCCCCTCAGCAAAACTCCCCCCAATAAATATCCCCTCAGCAAAACTCCCCCCAATAAATATCCCCTCAGCAAAACCCCCAATAATATCCCCTCAGCAAAACTCCCCCCAATAAATATCCCCTCAGCAAAACTCCCCCCAATAAATATCCCCTCAGCAAAAACTCCCCCCAATAAATATCCCCTCAGCAAAACCCCCAATAAATATCCCCTCAGCAAAACTCCCAATAAATATCCCCTCAGCAAAAACTCCCCCCAATAAATATCCCCTCAGCAAAACTCCCCCCAATAAATATTCCCTCAGCAAACCCCTCCTAAAAATATCCCCTCAGCAAAACTCCCAATAAATATCCCCTCAGCAAAACTCCCCCAATAAATATCCCCTCAGCAAAACTCCCAATAAATATCCCCTCAGCAAAACTCCCCCCAATAAATATCCCCTCAGCAAAACTCCCCCCAATAAATATCCCCTCAGCAAAACTCCCCCCCAATAAATATCCCCTCAGCAAAACCCCCAATAAATATCCCCTCAGCAAAACTCCCAATAATATCCCCTCAGCAAAACTCCCCCAATAAATATCCCCTCAGCAAAACTCCCCCCAATAAATATCCCCTCAGCAAAACTCCCCCCAATAAATATCCCCTCAGCAAAACTCCCCCCAATAAATATCCCCTGAGCAAAACTCCCCCCAATAAATATCCCCTCAGCAAAACCCCCAATAAATATCCCCTCAGCAAAACTCCAAAAAATATCCCCTCAGCAAAACTCCCCCAATAATATCCCCTCAGCAAAACTCCCCCCCAATAAATATCCCCTCAGCAAACCCCCAATAAATATCCCCTCAGCAAACCCCCAATAAATATCCCCTCAGCAAAACTCCCCCCAATAAATATCCCCTCAGCAAAAACCCCCAATAAATATCCCCTCAGCAAAACCCCCAATAAATATCCCCTCAGCAAAACTCCCCCCAATAAATATCCCCTCAGCAAAACTCCCCCCAATAAATATCCCCTCAGCAAACCCCCAATAAATATCCCCTCAGCAAAACTCCCCCCAATAAATATCCCCTCAGCAAAACTCCCCCAATAATATATCCGTCAGCAAACCCCCAATAAATATCCCCTCAGCAAAACTCCCCCAATAATTATCCCCTCAGCAAAACTCCCCCCAATAAATATCCCCTCAGCAAACCCGCCAATAAATATCCCCTCAGCAAAACTCCCGACCAATAAATATCCCCTCAGCAAAACTCCCCCAATAAATATACCCTCAGCAAAACTCCCCCAATAAATATACCCTCAGCAAAAATTCCCCAATAAATATCCCCTCAGCAAAACTCCCCCAATAAATATCCTCAGCAAAACTCCCCCAATAAATATCCCCTCAGCAAACCCCCAATAAATATCCCCTCAGCAAAACCCCCAATAAATATCCCTCAGCAAACCCCCCAATAAATATCCCCTCAGCAAAACTCCCCCAATAAATATCCCCTCAGCAAAACCCCAATAAATATCCCCTCAGCAAACCCCTCCAATAAATATCCCTCAGCAACCCCCAATAAATATCCCCTCAGCAACCCCCAATAAATATCCCCTCAGCAAACCCCCAATAAATATCCCCTCAGCAAACCCCCAATAAATATCCCCTCAGCAAAACTCCCCCAATAAATATCCCTCAGCAAAACTCCCCTCAATAAATATCCCCTCAGCAAACCCCCAATAAATATCCCTCAGCAAAACTCCCCCAATAAATATCCCTCAGCAAAACTCCCCTCAATAAATATCCCTCAGCAAACCCCAATAAATATCCCCTCAGCAAAACTCCCCCCAATAAATATCCCCTCAGCAAAACTCCCCTCAATAAATATCCCCTCAGCAATCCCCCCAATAAATATCCCCTCAGCAAACCCCAATAAATATCCCCTCAGCAAAACTCCCCCTAATAAATATTCCCTCAGCAATCCCCCCAATAAATATCCCCTCTGCAAAACTCCCCCCAATAAATATCCCCTCAGCAAAACTCCCCTCAATAAATATCCCCTCAGCAAACCCCCAATAAATATCCCCTCAGCAAACCCCAATAAATATCCCCTCAGCAAAACTCCCCCAATAAATATCCCCTCAGCAAAACTCCCCTCAATAAATATCCCTCAGCAAACCCCCAATAAATATCCCCTCAGCAAAACTCCCCCAATAAATATCCCTCAGCAAAACTCCCCTCAATAAATATCCCCTCAGCAATCCCCCCAATAAATATCCCCTCAGCAAACCCCAATAAATATCCCCTCAGCAAACCCCAATAAATATCCTCAGCAAAACTCCCCTAATAAATATTCCCTCAGCAATCCCCCCAATAAATATCCCCTCAGCAAAACTCCCCTCAATAAATATCCCTCAGCAAACCCCAATAAATATCCCCTCAGCAAAACTCCCCCAATAAATATTCCCTCAGCAATCCCCCCAATAAATATCCCCTCAGCAAACCCCCATAAATATCCCCTCAGCAAAACTCCCCCAATAAATATCCCTCAGCAAAACTCCCCCAATAAATATCCCCTCAGCAAACCCCCCATAAATATCCCTCAGCAACCCCCCATAAATATCCCCTCAGCAAAACTCCCCCAATAAATATCCCCTCAGCAAACCCGCCAATAAATATCCCCTCAGCAAAAACTCCCATAAATATCCCCTCAGCAAAACTCCCCCAATAAATATCCCTCAGCAAACCCCAATAAATATCCCCTCAGCAAAACTCCCCCAATAAATATCCCTCAGCAAAACTCCCCCAAAATAAATTCCCTCAGCAAAAACTCCCGACCAATAAATATCCCCTCAGCAAAACTCCCCCCAATAAATATCCCTCTCAAGCAAAACTCCCCCAATAAATATCCCTCAGCAAACCCCCAATAAATATCCCCTCAGCAAACCCCCAATAAATTTCCTCCTCAGCAAAATAATACATAATACATGTGGTGATTTACATACCAGCACACATTAAAAGGCCTCAATAAAGAAACAAACATGGGACAAAATGTGCACAGGGGGGGGGGTCAACATTGCCTGCCCGGGGTGGATTTTTATTTCCTGAAAACCACACTCTACAACAATAGACTGCCCCCCCCCCCCCGCCAGGCTTAACACCTCCTCAACACATGACATGGCTACAGTCTACTTTTTATGGTTAGGACAAACATCAGGGCAGTGACAGACCATTATTTGTTCAGGGTGCATGAGGGGTGGGGGAAGGGATGGATGGAGGGGGAGGGGTGGGGGAAGGGATGATGGAGGGGGAGGGGTGGGGGAAGGGATGGATGGAGGGTTGGGGGAAGGGGTGGAGGGAGGTGGAGGGTTGGGTGAAGGGGACAGAGGGGGAAGTAGAGAGAGAAAGAGATGTAGAGGCCCAGGACAATAGAGCGAGCAGAGGGGATATAGATGTAAAAGAATAGAGAGAAAGGAATAAAAGATAGAGGGGTAACTCGTGGGGTCTCCCAGATACCCTCAACCCAGGATGTAATCATTAATTACAGACCTGCGTCCAGCCACAGTCCCCATGTTTTATTATAGGACGGTAAAGTGTGGAGAACCAGAACTGTCAATTCGTCCATAACTTGTGTGTCTCTAATTTTTTTGAATAAACGTTCGCCATCCTGGGTGCATGCGGCAACCTCCACAATCATGTCCCTGTGTGTGCAATTAGAGACGCACTCGTTGTGTCATGTCGCTGTGTGCATTTAGAGACGCACTCGTTTTGTCATGTCCCTGTGTGTGCAATTAGAGACGCACTCGTTGTGTCATGTCGCTTTGTGCATTTAGAGACGCACTCGTTGTGTCATGTCGCTGTGTGCATTTAGAGACGCACTCGTTGTGTCATGTCGCTATGTGCATTTAGAGACGCACTCGTTGTGTCATGTCGCTTTGTGCATTTAGAGACGCACTCGTTTTGTCATGTCGCTATGTGCATATAGAGACACACTCGTTGTGTCATGTCACTATGTGCATTTAGAGACGCACTCGCTGTGTCATGTCACTTTGTGCATTTAGAGACGCACTCTTTGTGTCATGTCGCTATGTGCATTTAGAAACGCACTCATTGTGTCATGTCGCTGTGTGCATTTAGAGACGCACTCGTTGTGTCATGTCGCTGTGTGCATTTAGAGACGCACTCGTTTTGTCAGGTCCCTGTGTGTGCAATTAGAGACGCACTCGTTGTATCATGTACCTGTGTACATTTAGAGACGCACTCGTTGTGTCATGTCGCTATGTGCATTTAGAAACGCACTCGTTGTGTCATGTTGCTGTGTGCATTTAGAGATGCACTCGTTGTGTCATGTCGCTTTTTGCATTTAGAGACGCACTCGTTGTGTCATGTCGCTGTGTGCATTTAGAGACGCACTTATTGTGTCATGTCGCTATGTGCATTTAGAGACGCACTCGTTGTGTCATGTCGCTATGTGCATTTAGAGACGCACTCGTTGTGTCATGTCGCTATGTGCATTTAGAGACGCACTCGTTGTGTCATGTCGCTATGTGCATTTAGAGACTCACTCGTTGTGTCATGTACCTGTGTACATTTAGAGACGCACTCGTTGTGTCATGTCGCTATGTGCATTTAGAAACGCACTCGTTGTGTCATGTCGCTGTGTGCATTTAGAGACGCACTCGTTGTGTCATGTCGCTTTTTGCATTTAGAGACGCACTCGTTGTGTCATGTCGCTGTGTGCATTTAGAGACGCACTCGTTGTGTCATGTCACTATGTGCATTTAGAGACGCACTCGTTGTGTCATGTCGCTTTGTGCATTTAGAGACGCACTTGTTTTGTCATGTCGCTATGTGCATATAGAGACACACTCGTTGTGTCATGTCACTATGTGCATTTAGAGACGCACTCGTTGTGTCATGTCACTTTGTGCATTTAGAGACGCACTTATTGTGTCATGTCGCTATGTGCATTTAGAGACGCACTCGTTGTGTCATGTCGCTATGTGCATTTAGAGACGCACTCGTTGTGTCATGTCGCTATGTGCATTTAGAGACGCACTCGTTGTGTCATGTCGCTATGTGCATTTAGAGATGCACTCGTTGTGTCATGTCGCTATGTGCATTTAGAGACGCACTCGTGTCATGTACCTGTGTACATTTAGAGACGCACTCGTTGTGTCATGTCGCTATGTGCATTTAGAAACGCACTCGTTGTGTCATGTCGCTGTGTGCATTTAGAGACGCACTTGTTGTGTCATGTTGCTATGTGCATTTAGAGTCGCACTCGTTGTGTCATGTCCCTGTGTGCATTTGTTCGAGAGAAAGACTAACTAGGAATGAAGTGAGGTTTAAGAATTATCCCTGTATTACACATGAGTGAAAGGGAGTGAGTTCCCTTTGTTCTATGGGATCAGGCATGGGCGCCTTTGTTTTATGAGCTGAAACATGGCTCTTTGTGATTGGGCACAATGGGAAGATAAACAATGGAAAAAGAGGGGGAAGGGAGGATACAAGAGGCAGGGCGTGGGACATTTTTTGGTATTGCAGTAATTTTTCTTTTACTAAGAACTTCAGAGGCACAGCGGCGGCGAGCTCCATTTTGCCATCACCATCATCGTATGAAAACCAATGACTGGATAAGTATTACTTGCAGTATCAATCTGTTATGCATACTCTATTATCATAAGTCTGCTACATATATATTCCTAGTTCCATTATTTATTTGAAGGATAGAGGTGGGTTTCCCATTGTATGGATTTGTAGGTTTATTTAGTGGATGCTTATTTATATTTGTTTGCAATTCTGTATTCCTTGTTCATTTGGTGTCGAGCTGCGTGATAGTAATTTCTAATGCGTTATTGGTCTGGGATAACTCTGCCAGAATTCAGTGATTTGTTGTTTTGTATGTTATTAGGGGCATTAGGATTTCCAGTAATTTTGCTTTGGCTGTCTGTGGACTGCTGTGCCTTATTAGTTTATGTGCTCAGTATAGCGCATGACTGACTGTCCAATTTTAGTATCATCCATGGCTGCAGCCAAAATCACAATAAGCAACCCATATAAACACCGTAATCAAACACAGGGCCTCCCTATACACGCATGTGCCCTCAACATACACACAGAAGGAACTCACTATACATAGTGAAATCACACGTAGGACCTCGGTATAACACACAAAGTCACGCTAATGATGTAGCTATCATACACCCTGAAATCACGAAATTCCTCTCTATAACACACTTGAATCACTAATGTAGAATAACACTAAGATAAATAAAAAATAAAAATAAATAAATAAAAATATATATATATAACAAACAGAAAAATAAAATAAAAACTTGCTATAACACGCCGTAATCACACAATAGAAACACACAGAAACCTAGCCATAGCACACGGAGATCCCACAAGGACCCAGCCATAGCACACGGAAACAACACAAAGGGAATGTAATCACACATAGGAACTTGATATAACAGACTGAATCACTGGACATTAGTCACTGTAACTCTACAGTGTGCCGAATGAGAAAAGCACCCTACGTGCATTGCTGAGTAACACCTTTAGTGGATTCTCAAGCAGCTTCACATGCTGGCCTTTTATGTGGGTTATGATTTACAGGGTTATTCAAAGAGCTGTGTGTTTTAAATAATGTTGGAGTAACCCCAAGGGCTAAGCAATAAGTTGATGAACAAATTAATTTGTATACTCAGGGTTATTCAAAGAGATACGAATTGCTTGAGAAAGGTAACCGAAGGCTGAAAATCAGTGTTCGGTTACCTTTCCTGACCATTCGGCTATCCAGAGAGCAGGCAATTCGCCAAATCCTGGCGAATTGCCTGAACATACGGTGCCTGTTCGAGGGCAGTGAATCCCCATAGAGAAGCAATGCTTCGGCTATTCAGAGAACACAAACCAGCAGTGAAAGGTTCCCCTAATGCCCTGTCATTCGGTGGTTTAATTCGGCAGGTTTATTCAGGAGAATCCCATAGGCTTCAATGTTAAAAATATTCCCGTTTTAATTCAATATCTAATAAACCGTTCATTGTAAAATTCTGCAGTAAAAAGTCTCTTTATTTATAGATTTTTTAGGATATTTTAAGCATTTTTCTGATTTTTTTTTTTTTTTTAAAAGTCCGATTTTTTTTTATTGATTTTTTTCAGTTTACTTATTTTTTTTGTAACAGCCCTCTTTATTATCATTCCCTGGACCTCCTGTGAAAATTTCAGACATTTTCGCTCAGTAGTTTCTTTGCAAACAGCGTTTCTTTTTCCCAGATTCATACAAATGGTTTTTCTAATTTATTCACTGCCTCCTCTACGTCACAGCGGCTTCGGCTCTGTGTGATTCGGCTCATGTTCGGCTCCTGTTCAGCTCCTGTTCGGCTTTTTCGAAGGTTAATCCAGATGTTTTTGCTTGTTTTCAGCGTGCATTCGGTTAGTTGTCAGGTTTTGCGGCAGCTTTTCCCTGCAATTCGGGGATCCTGTGGTGTTTGCTGAATACACCGCAGGGTCACCGAAATGCAATCGGCAAAAGGAACCGAATTGAAGAGAACGAAAAGTCACCGAACGTGCGGTGACTTTTCGAATCTCTTTGGATAACCCTGACTGTATTTAAGTTCACTATTCTAATTGTTGCAATTTTTAAAGGGACACAGCAGCAATGTACAATCTTTTGTTTTGAGCACTTGCTACAGTTGAGTAAATAATTATTTAGAACGGTAACTTTGTCTTTATTGAGGGAGAGGAGAGACTTATTTCAGGAATAGAGGAAACATGTGCAGTAACTCCCACATATTTCCCACTTGTACCATCATCATAATAAAGCCTGGGAGTGGATAAGTATTAAGTGTATTAATTCGGTGAATTTGAAGCTATGTTGATAATATACTATATGCGTGTGTGTGTAATCTATTGGGTTAAATACGCGCTAATTTATCCATTCTAGTGATTTGCATTGTTAGCTAGAATATGCTCGTTGATATTTGCTTCACTTTGTAATACTTGATCAAACCTTATTAGTTGTATAGTCTGTATGATCTTATAAACATAGGTAGTCAGTGACCGCAGGGCTGGCAGCCATCTTAAACCTCAAAAAGTCACACGTTCTGCTGCCAATGAGGAAGTGCTGCAGCAGTAACCGTACAATCTGTTTAAGCTTACATTTGCACAACTAAATTATTCCAGATTGTTTCTGCCAGATTTATGAATATATAACAATTACTAACCAAATACACATCTAAATGTGTCTGTTATAATTTCTGAAGAGGCTTATCAACTAAACAGTGATTTTGTATGTTAGCAAATGCTGTGTCATTAGGTTAGTTCGGTTGGTTTAACTTCGGGTCTATAGATTAATATACTAAGCAAGAATCAGTTTCATTGTGGACGGAGGTTAAAGACTTTCACATGTGCAGCTTGGTTCTATTGATAAATGATTCCAGGGCTGAGGACTCATAAAATGGAGGACAATGCAGCCACTAATGTACAGAAGGCTTCCTACTTTTTTGCATTGCTTGGTGGAGAAGAGAGCTGGGAGGAGTCGTATAGTACATTACTTGAACGATTTCATGGTAACGGGTTCCAAAGGGACTGGAGAATGAGGTAGGATCGGGGGGGTGTAACAATATAAGTTTAGTTGATCGGGGAGAATTGTAGGTCGTTTGGGGGGGAATGGCCAGACATTAAGATCAAATGGTCTAGTGTAATTTCAAATGGTGAGCAGGCAAATGGCCCAGGAGTGGATTCAAAGAGGATGGGTGCAAAGCTTAGTGTTTCTGGAATTTTTTATTTTCCAATCATTGGGGCAATACCACTGTGGGGGATAGAATTAAAAAATATATATATAAAAAAAAATAAAAGTAAATAAATTAAAAAAAAAAAAAATACATCCCTCCCCCCCTTTTTTTTTGGGTCTGATATTCAAGGTGTGGTGCAAGTGCTGAGTAACATGTCTGCATCATCACTGCAGGTTGTAGCCTATGTCAGGTATTTGGTGTTATATGTTTGAAAAGCAATATTAATTTCACGACAAATCACATTCCGGGGGTAAGGAAGGTGGTGGTGGATACATTGTCCAGTTTTAGGTGGGATGTGTTCCGACATTTGGCACCGGGAGGGGAGGAGGAAAGAGGGGGGGAAAAATAAATAAATAATAATAATAAAAATAAAGTAATAAATAATAATAATAAAAAAATAAAAAAAATAATAAAAAAATTCCAGGGTGAAGACTGCCCTCCGTTTCTTTGCCAGATGGGGAGCAGTTAGAGGGCATCAATGATTTGGTGAGGAGATTGTTGTTGCAGAAGACATGGGCACCGTAGAGCAAGCAGTGAAAGGGTTGGATCGAGTTTTAAAGGGACAGAGGAGGTAGGGCAGAATGTTGTTTTCAAAATAGCTACTGAAGTTCGGCGGTAAGTCAATAAAGAAAGGACAGCTTGGAACTATTTAGTGGTATTTCATACTTTGCTCGGTTAAAGGAAGAGCAAGACTGGGCTAAACAATTCGTGGTGAGGAAGATCTTGACAGCAGAGTACAAGTAGGAGATAAGATGGAGCTGATAACAATCTTTGTAGGGCAGCATTTGTTTTAGTTTTTCAGCTGCCATAAGGATTGAGGAAACAATTGCTCTAGGTGCCCGTGGTGGGGAAGTATGCCTAGTGGTATGTATGAGGGGATACTTGGAGGCGACTCCTTCAAACGGTCGCATGTTCTGGGGGCACAAGGGTGGTACTAACTTGTCCGGGTATCAATTCAAAATGGTTCCGCAGCAGGCCACGGAGGGGCTTGGTTGAAAGGGGAGTTACATTTGCCCCCATTCTTTCAGGATAGGAGCTGCTAGTACTGAGGCAGATTGGGTTACCCAAAGGACCGAATTAAAAAGATGGGGAGATGGAAATGGGAAGTATATAGGAGATATGTGAGGTCATTAAAGAAATGAAGGGAAAACTTATGGGGAACAATTGTTTTGTTTTAATAATAATAATTTGTTTCCTTGCTTCTTTTGGTTTCTTTTCAGTTCGGGTACACTGGTGTGTGTGTGTGCATTACAGTTAATAGTTTGCATTTTGGTTATTTGCAGGACACGCAATGAGAGTGCAGATGCTGGGACACTCCTATGTGCACTGGATGGAGAGTCATGCTGCTGGCACCAAGAGAGGAGCGACCCCAGGGTGCAGCGTAATTGAAGTAGGGATTAGATGGATAGGGAAGCAAGGTAGGGGGTGGGGCAGTTATTGGGAATAGCAAAGACATCCAGGAGAAAGAGGGGTAAACCAGATATTATGGTACTACATTTAGGGGACAGCTAGAGAAGAGATAGGTATTGTGAGTGGTGAAATAGCGGCCTGGCACGTGTGGATGCAATGGTAGGGGAAGGGTCTGCAGGGTACGGGGTGAGTGTGGTTTCGTACGGCCAAGCTCAGGTGCCTTCCTGGTTTGCAGATCCTCTCGGCCTGCTATTTGCGATATAAAGAGACCCCTGAGTAGATGCGTGGTTACGCTACTTAGCCACGTGGGGCCGCTATTTCTGGGCAATATGTGTGGTGCATTGCATTTGCCGATGATATTTGGCAATGGTTTTGGAACACCCCGAAATAGGAGCAAGAAGTGAGGAGTTCATTGAAGGAGTGATAAGGCTGGGAACACACTCTTCATTGAAGGCACGATAAGGAGCCTTTTGTGGGGTAAGAGGAAAGGTCACGGGTTTTTATTGGTGGCAGTAAAAAGAGGGTCCTCGTTTGTTGGTGGCGGTGAAATAGGCAGCCTGGCACGTGGAGGGCGATAGTGGGGGGAGGGTCTGCAGGGTACGGGGTGAGTGTGGTTTCATACGGCCAAGCTCAGGTGCCTTCCTGGTTTGCAGATCCTCTCGGCCTGCTATCTGCCATAAAAATACACTGAGCAGACGTGTGGTCATCCTGCTTAGCCACGTGGGGTGCTATTTCTGGGCAATGCTTGTGGTGCATTGCAGTTGCCAGTGTTATCTGGCTGCCAGTGTTATCTGGTGTAGCGTATTTGGCATACGAGGATCGATAATAATAATTCTGCCTTAGAGGCAAAGAATTTGGCCTTAAGTAATAAAAGACGTGACCTTTTCAAAATGCCAATACTTTGTTGTGTTTTCATTTACGGGAAAAGGAAGGGGGGCTTGGGGGGTTAGTAGGTTTAAGAAGGTAACTTACATGGGAGAAGTGTAAGAAGAGGATAGGGGTATAATTCTTAGTTCGAGAGAAAGACTAATTAGGAATGAAGTGAGGTTTAAGAATTATCCGTGTATTACACAAGAGTGAAAGGGAGTGAGTTCCCTTTGTTCTATGGGATCAGGCATGGGCACCTATGTTTTATGAGCTGAAACATGGCTCTTTGTGATTGGGCACAATGGGGAGATAAACAATGGAAAAGGAGGGGGAAGGGAGGATACAAGAGGCAGGGCGTGGGACATTTTTTGGTATTGCAGTAATTTTTCTTTTACTCCCACCCAACCCACCCTGTTTTGTTTTCTCTTTCATAGATGCTGGTTCTCTACAACGTCGGAAAGGTCACGCAGCAGAAGCACCATGGATAGGGGCAATGGAGTGGTGATTTCACCACTCATGCAAGACCGACCGTGGTTTCCCATATGGAAATATGCCATGTTGCATGAACCCGGTTCGTGGTTTATACGGCCACATCTGGGGGATTGTCTAAGTATGGACATGGTTAGTCTACCTATTCCATCAAGTTATACACCATGTTACATGAAGCCAGCCTGTGGTTTTTGAACGGCCAAGGTTGGGGGATTGTTCTTTGATTAAAAGCATGGTTTAGAGCAATTATTATCGATCAGATAGTATCCCAAGTGGCTTGAAAACAGTTGGTGTTTTTTTACGGTCACAACTGGGTGGATTGCGCTTAAATTGGGTACTTTACCATGTGGCAGGAAGCCAGCTGGTGGTTTGTTCGGCCACAGCTGGGGGATTGCGCTTTAAGATGGACATGGTTTAGGTTAGGGATGAGCGGTGAAATAGGCGGCCTGGCAAGTGGAGGGCGATAGTGGGGGGAGGGTCTGCAGGGTACGGGGTGAGTGTGGTTTCATACGGCCAAGCTCAGGTGCCTTCCTGGTTTGCAGATCCTCTCGGCCTGCTATCTGCCATAAAAATACACTGAGCAGACGTGTGGTCATCCTGCTTAGCCACGTGGGGCGCTATTTCTGGGCAATGATTGTGGTGCATTGCAGTTGCCAGTGTTATCTGGCTGCCAGTGTTATCTGGTGTAGCGTATTTGGCATACGAGGATCGATAATAATAATTCTGCCTTAGAGGCAAAGAATTTGGCCTTAAGTAATAAAAGACGTGACCTTTTCAAAATGCCAATACTTTGTTGTGTTTTCATTTACGGGAAAAGGGAGGGGGGGTCTGGGCGGGTGGGGGGGGGCTTGGGGGGTTAGTAGGTTTAAGAAGGTAACTTACATGGGAGAAGTGTAAGAAGAGGATAGGGGTATAATTCTTAAGAGTCACACTCGTGTCTTGTCGCTATGTGCATTTAGAGACGCACTCGTTGTGTCATGTCGCTGTGTGCATTTAGAGTCGCACTCGTTGTGTCATGTCGCTATGTGCATTTAGAGACGCACTCGTTGTGTCATGTCGTTGTGTGCATTTAGAGAGACGCACTCGTTGTGTCATGTCGCTATGTGCATTTAGAGACGCACTCGTTGTGTCATGTCCCTGTGTGCATTTAGAGTCGCACCCGTTGTGTCATGTTGCTATGTGCATTTAGAGACGCACTCATTGTGTCATGTCGCTGTATGCATTTAGAGACGCACTCGTTGTGTCATGTCGCTATGTGCATTTAGAGACGCACTCGTTGTGTCATGTCCCTGTGTGCATTTAGAGTCGCACCCGTTGTGTCATGTTGCTATGTGCATTTAGAGTCGCACTCGTTGTGTCATGTCGCTATGTGCATTTAGAGACGCACTCGTTGTGTCATGTCGCTATGTGCATTTAGAGTCGCACTCGTTGTGTTTTCTGAAATAAAATATAATGCGTTATATAACAGAGACGCATTAATTGACACAGCTCCACTTACTGCTACATAAATAAGCCCTCACCGCGTGCTGACTGGGACTCCATGGGTTAAATGGTTAAAGCCTGGGATAACGGCTGTGTTTCAGCCTCTCGCTAATAAAATAACTCTTGGCTATTAAGAAACCAGACGTGACTAATATCATTTCTTTTTTATAGGAAATGACAGAGTAAACTGACCCCCGCGGCACGTTTACTGCTTTCACATGTTCGAGAGGACCTCACGCTGGGCTTCGATTAAACCCCAACCTGCTGAGCAACAAAGACTCTCATTCTCTGCCCGCACAGTTATGTGCGAGTTTACATTAACCGTGACCACAAATCACTTCACAATGAAAGAGTCACCACAAATCACTTCACAATGAAAGAATCACCACAAGTCGGTGGGCGGCCGTTGTGATGCTCGATATACTGTATACATATACTGAGTGATTGTCTTGGTTAAGGGTGGTAGGAGCTCAGTTATGAAGGTCTGAAGGGTAGATCCAGGGACATGGCCGTAAACAAAGCCAAAAACGGCTGACGGCAATCAGGGAGGTCAAAGGACTAGCTACAGGTTAAGTTACAAGAAGAGTAGAGTATAAAAAGTGGGTCTGCGCAGTACGAAGGTGATGCAACAACTGAGCACCTCATTACTGGCTGGGCAAGTTTATATTGGGAGCTCCATCCAACTAGGGATGTGCGTTTTGATTCGGACCGATTCGTATTTTTCACGAATCGGTACGATTCGTGGCTTGAGATTCGGCCGGATTTCCGAATCGGATCGGATCCAAAAACGTCCGATACGTAAAGATTTTCGATCCGTAATGAAAAGATTTTCGTGTTTTCGTATGGATGTGAAATGTGTAAAATCACAAGTCATTTTTGTTCCATTCGTGATTTTGGTTCCATTTCGGTCATTTTAGACATCGTATTTTTCGGTTTTTGCTGATTTTAATTTCCAAATCGTTTCCAAAGATTCGATACTTTCTGTCGTTACGATTCCTGTCGATATGATATTCTGTCGATACGATAATTCTGTCGATACGATAATTCTGTCGATACGGTAATTCTGTCGATACGGTAATTCTGCCGGTACGGTAATTCTGTCGCTACGGTAATTCTGTCGATACGGTAATTCTGTCGATATGAAAATCCTGTCGATACGGTAATTCTGTCGATATGGTAATTCTGTCGATATGTAATTCTGTCGATATGGTAATTCTGTCGATATGATAATTCTGTCGATATGAAAATCCTGTCAATACGGTAATTCTGTCGATATGGTAATTCTGCCGGTACAGTAATTCTGTCGATACGGTAATTCTGTCGATATGATAATTCTGTCGATATGAAAATCCTGTCGATACGGTAATTCTGTCGATACGGTAATTCTGTTGATATAATAATTCTGTCGATATGATAATTCTGTCGATATGATAATCCTGTCGATACGGTAATTCTGTCGATACGGTAATTCTGCAGGTACGGTAATTCTGCCGATTCTATCTGTTTTTCTTAAATAAAGATCCATTTTATCTTATGAATATGCATTGCACAACTTTATTTAATCATATTAAAATGGTATGAAAGGAACAAAAATGGACAAAACGATTTAAAAAACGCAAAAATAAAATACTGACCCAAGTGGTCTGACTTTAAAGAAAATAACAGAACAAAAGGTTTTAAAACGAAAAAAAGCTGAACAAAATGATCAGAAACGAAAAGAAAATAAACAAATAAAATGATTTAAAACGAAAAAAAACCGAAAACTTTTCCTTACGCAGCAACATTAATCCACGGTCACCTCCCCGTGGTGACCGTGGATTAATGTTGCTGCGTAAGGAAACGTTTTGGATCCATCATCTGCGGACAATCCATCCGGATGGCCTGAACGAAAAGATGGTGTAAACGAGGAGCTGAAACGTTGACTCTCATGTCACAATAAAAAAGAAAGTTAACAGTCCTGGAGTGCCGTCGCAACTTCTTTGCAAGCATCTACAATTATCTACCGACTGGCAGGCACCGGGCACTTTGGAACTGGAGAGAGCACGAGTGCATAGCAGTGTCTGTTTATATATATATATATATATATATATATATATATATACTGTATATAAATATTTATATATATTAGCTGTATATGGTTGGGCTCCTGGATTGGGGTGGTATACAGCTAGTGGGGTTTCGAGAGTGCCCTATTACTTTCGTGGTGGCAGTGTATACATTCAGAAGGGTGGGTACGGTGTAAGGGGGTTAGGTTGACATAACTTGGGGCCCTTGAGCGGGTAGAGTTAGTAAGTCCAAAGGCTTGGAGCTGTAATCCCCTTGTACGCTCTCTCCTTCCACGCATCACGGCGAGGTAGGTAGTTAACTAGTTTAGCTAGGTCATTTCTTTCCATGACAAACTGAGCTCAAAAGGAGTATAGAGCTCAGTCTATTAGGAGAATAGAGCTCAGTCTATTAGGGGTATAGAGCTCAGTCTATTAGGGGTATAGAGCTCAGTCTGTTTCGGGGTATAGAGCTCAGTCTTTTACGGGGGATAGAGCTCAGTCTATTATGAGAATAGAGCTCAGTCTGTTCCAGGGGATAGAGCTCAGTCTATTAGGAGAATAGAGCTCAGTCTGTTTCGGGGGATAGAGCTCAGTCTGTTCCAGGGGATAGAGCTCAGTCTGTTTTGGGGGGGATAGAGCTCAGTCTGTTTCGGGGGATAGAGCTCAGTCTGTTCCAGGGGATAGAGCTCAGTCTGTTTCGGGGGTATAGAGCTCAGTCTGTTTTGGGGGATAGAGCTCAGTCTGTTATGGGGGATAGAGCTCAGTCTATTAGGAGAATAGAGCTCAGTCTGTTCCAGGGGATAGAGCTCAGTCTATTAGGAGAATAGAGCTCAGTCTGTTTCGGGGTATAGAGCTCAGTCTGTTTCGGGGTATAGAGCTCAGTCTGTTTCGGGGGATAGAGCTCAGTCTGTTTCGGGGATAGAGCTCAGTCTATTAGGAGAATAGAGCTCAGTCTGTTCCAAGGGAAAGAGCTCAGTCTGTTTCGGGGTATAGAGCTCAGTCTATTAGGAGAATAGAGATCAGTCTGTTTCGGGGGATAGAGCTCAGTCTGTTTCGGGGTATAGCGCTCAGTCTATTAGGAGAATAGAGCTCAGTCTGTTTCGGGGTATAGAGCTCAGTCTGTTTCGGGGGATAGAGCTCAGTCTATTAGGGTATAGAGCTCAGTCTATTAGGAGAATAGAGCTCAGTCTGTTTTGGGGGATATAGCTCAGTCTATTAGGAGAATAGAGCTCAGTCTGTATTGGGGATAGAGCTCAGTCTATTAGGGGTATAGAGCTCAGTCTGTTTCGGGGGATAGAGCTCAGCCTGTTTCGGGGTATAGAGCTCAGTCTGTTTCGGGGGATAGAGCTCAGTCTATTAGGGTATAGAGCTCAGTCTATTAGGAGAATAGAGCTCAGTCTGTTTTGGGGGATAGAGCTCAGTCTATTAGGAGAATAGAGCTCAGTCTGTTTCGGGGGATAGAGCTCAGTCTGTTTCAGGGTATAGAGCTCAGTCTGTTTCGGGGGATAGAGCTCAGTCTGTTTCGGGATATAGAGCTCAGTCTGTTTTGGGGGATAGAGCTCAGTCTATTAGAGGTATAGAGCTCAGTCTGTTTCGGGTGATAGAGCTCAGTCTGTTTCGGGGTACAGAGCTCAGTCTGTTTCGGGGATAGAGCTCAGTCTATTAGGGGTATAGAGCTCAGTCTGTTTCGGGAGATAGAGCTCAGTCTATTAGGGGTATAGAGCTCAGTCTGTTTCGGGGGATAGAGCTCAGTCTGTTTCGGGGTATAGAGCTCAGTCTGTTTCAGGGGATAGAGCTCAGTCTCTTAGGGGTATAGAGCTCAGTCTGTTTCGGGGGATATAGCTCAGTCTGTTTCAGGTATAGAGCTCAGTCTATTAGGGGGATAGAGCTCAGTCTGTTTCGGGGATAGAGCTCAGTCTGTTTCGGGGTATAGAGCTCAGTCTGTTTCGGGGGATAGAGCTCAGTCTGTTTCGGGTATAGAGTTCAGTCTATTAGGGGGATAGAGCTCAGTCTGTTTCGGGGGATAGAGCTCAGTCTGTTTCGGGGGATAGAGCTCAGTCTGTTTCGGGGGATAGAGCTCAGTCTGTTTCGGGGTATAGAGCTCAGTCTGTTTCAGGGGATAGAGCTCAGTCTGTTTCGGGTATAGAGCTCAGTCTAATAGGGGGATAGAGCTCAGTCTGTTTCGGGGGATAGAGCTCAGTCTGTTTCGGGGATAGAGCTCAGTCTGTTTCGGGTATAGAGCTCAGTCTATTAGGGGGATAGAGCTCAGTCTGTTTCGGGGGATAGAGCTCAGTCTGTTTCGGTGGATAGAGCTCAGTCTGTTTCGGGGGATAGAGCTCAGTCTGTTTCGGGGATAGAGCTCAGTTTATTAGGGGTATAGAGCTCAGTCTGTTTCGGGGGATAGAGCTCAGTCTATTAGGGTATAGAGCTCAGTCTATTAGGAGAATAGAGCTCAGTCTGTTTTGGGGGATAGAGCTCAGTCTATTAGGAGAATAGAGCTCAGTCTGATTTGGGGGATAGAGCTCAGTCTATTAGGGGTATAGAGCTCAGTCTGTTTCGGGGATAGAGCTCAGCCTGTTTCAGGGTATAGAGCTCAGTCTGTTTCAGTGTATAGAGCTCAGTCTATTAGGGGTATAGAGCTCAGTCTGTTTCGGGGGATAGAGCTCAGTCTATTAGGGTATAGAGCTCAGTCTATTAGGGGGATAGAGCTCAGTCTGTTTCGGGTTATAGAGCTCAGTCTATTAGGGGGATAGAGCTCAGTCTGTTTTGGGGGATAGAGCTCAGTCTGTTTTGGGGATAGAGCTCAGTCTGTTTCGGGGGATAGAGCTCAGTCTGTTTCGGGGTATAGAGCTCAGTCTATTAGGGGGATAGAGCTCAGTCTGTTTTGGGGGATAGAGCTCAGTCTGTTTTGGGGATAGAGCTCAGTCTGTTTCGGGGGATAGAGCTCAGTCTGTTTCGGGGTATAGAGCTCAGTCTATTAGGGGGATAGAGCTCAGTCTATTAGGGGGATAGAGCTCTGTCTGTTTTGGGGGATAGAGCTCAGTCTGTTTTGGGGGATAGAGCTCAGTCTGTTTCGGGGGATAGAGCTCAGTCTGTTTCGGGGTATAGAGCTCAGTCTATTAGGGGGATAGAGCTCAGTCTGTTTTGGGGGATAGAGCTCAGTCTGTTTCGGGGGATAGAGCTCAGTCTGTTTCGGGCTATAGAGCTCAGTCTATTAGGGGGATAGAGCTCAGTCTGTTTCGGGGTATAGAGCTCAGTCTGTTTCGGGGTATAGAGCTCAGTCTGTTTCGGGGGATAGAGCTCAGTCTGTTTCGGCTATAGAGCTCAGTCTATTAGGGGGATAGAGCTCAGTCTGTTTCGGGGTATAGAGCTCAGTCTGTTTCGGGGTATAGAGCTCAGTCTGTTTCGGGGGATAGAGCTCAGTCTGTTTCGGGCTATAGAGCTCAGTCTATTAGGGGGATAGAGCTCAGTCTGTTTCGGGGTATAGAGCTCAGTCTGTTTCGGGGTATAGAGCTCAGTCTGTTTCGGGGGATAGAGCTCAGTCTGTTTCGGGCTATAGAGCTCAGTCTATTAGGGGGATAGAGCTCAGTCTGTTTTGGGGGATAGAGCTCAGTCTGTTTCGGGGTATAGAGCTCAGTCTGTTTCGGGGGATAGAGCTCAGTCTGTTTTGGGGATGGAGCTCAGTCTATTAGGGGTATAGAGCTCAGTCTGTTTTGGGGGATAGAGCTCAGTCTGTTTCGGGGTATAGAGCTCAGTCTGTTTCGGGGTATAGAGCTCAGTCTGTTTCGGGGGATAGAGCTCAGTCTGTTTCGGGGTATAGAGCTCAGTCTGTTTCGGGGGATAGAGCTCAGTCTGTTTCGGGGGATAGAGCCCAATCTCTTGCCTCCTCTGACTCCCCACAGAAACACTGAGACTCTTTAAAAGACATGTCAAAACATATGGTTATATAAATGAACCCATATTCACCCCCTCTGTCTGTCCGTCCGTCCGTCCGGGCCAGTTTTGGGCGTTCTCGTCTAGAGATAATTCAGTCGATGAGGTTCCTAATCTAAGTGGAGGACTGGTGGGTGGTTTAATGATCCCGTTAAACTCTCTTATTTTGGGTGTAACATAGAAACGTACATTTTTGTGGGATGATTTCCTGTGTGTGTTTAAAGAGCGACGCTCACATCTCACTGCGCGGGGATAAAATTATGGAGACGATCCGGTGTCGGATACGGGGCGCTCTCTCTACATGATGCAGAATAGATTCAGAGAGCACCGAAATTTCCCTGAAGTATGGTGAACAGGATCCTCCGAACGCCGCCAATCAGCCTGCCAAACGCCACTGCCGATCACACTGCTGAACGCCATTGAACCCTGCTGCAGGCCGCTGAATGCCGCCGATCGGCCACCAAATGCCACTGAAAAAAGCCAATCAGCTGCCGAACGCCAACGAACTGGTAAAAAAAAATAAAAATGATATTTTTTTAAAAAAGTACATGAAAATGCTTGGAAATAATAAAAAAAGGTCCTATAAAAAATAATAAAATGGTCTGTTACAGAATAAAAAAACAAACGCCATTAAAAAGAATGCGAACAAAATATTTCACTGAAAAAAATCCTGAATTTCTATAAAAAAAAATTCTGAAAGAAATAAATAAAAAAGCTTTTTGCTGCAAATGAAAAGAACAAATGGGTGAATAAATAAAAAATAAAAACGATAAGATTTTTATTACATCGAATCCTATGGGCCTTTAAACCTGTCGAACTGAATCACTGAAAATCAGGGCATTTCACTGGCATTTCGGTGCAGTTCGGCGTCTCTGAATAGATTAACCATTACTTCTCTATGAGACAATTTTGGTGCCGCTGAATTGTGGCGAACTGCACCGTATATTGGTGTCAATTCATCATTATTTAGCAAATTGACAGATTTGTGAATAGACTAACAGGGTTATTCAAAGAGAATCGAAAAGTCACTGCACGTTCGGTGACTTTTTGTTCTCTTCAATTCGGTGCGATTCGGCGATCCCATTTCGGCGACCCTGCGGAGTATTCAGCAAACACCCCAGGACCGTCGTAGCGCAGGGAAAAGCCGCCGCAAACCCACTGAAGTCTCACCACAAAACCCAGGCGAAGGCACACCGAAACCCGCAAAAACATCTGGATTAACCCCGCCGAACACTCCAGAGAAACCCGAGCAGCCGCCGATAGCAGCACAGAGCAGCCGCTGGAAAAACCCGACACCGCAGACGAATGGAGTGAAAAAAAAAAACAGTACGCTTGAATGTTTGAAAAGTGAAACACTGTTTTCAAAGAAACTACTGAGCGAAAATGTCTGAAATTTACATATAAAATCCAATGAATGATAATAAAAAGGTCTGTTACAGGAAAAAAAAAAAAGAGCTATTAGAAAAAAACGGGAAAACATTTTCGCAAACAATTCACAAAAAATGCTTAAAATATCCTAAAAAATCTATGAATAAGAGATTTTTTGCAGCAGATTAAAATAATAAACGGTTTATTAGATATTGAATTAAAACGGGAATATTTTTAACATTGAAGCCTATGGGATTCGCCTGAATAAACCTGCCGCATGAAACCACCGAATGACAGAGCATTTCGGCAGCTTTTCACTGCTGTTTGTTTTCTCTGAATAGACGAAGCATTGCTTCTCTATGGGGATTCACTGCCCTCGAACAGGCACCGTATGTGCAGGCATCGTATGTGCAGGCAATTCACCAACACTTGGCGAACTGCCTGCTCTCTGAATAGCCGAATGGCCAGGAAAGGTAACCGTACCCTGAATTTCAGCGTTTGGTTACAATTCGGGGCCAGATCGACTCTTTGAATAACCCTGTTACTGCCACGAAATTGCACCGTACAGTGAAATTCACCTTTCGGTGCAATTTGGTGGCAAGTTCAGCTCTTATTGAAAAGGGCTCTTATTTAAGTGTCTACAGTAGAGTCACTGCTCATTAGGTCGCTGTGGGGGTTATTCAGAGAGCACCGAATAGTCGCCAACATTTCGGTGCTCTCTCGTTCCCCGCACTTCCCTGCACTTCGGGGAATCAAAGTTTCCCAACTTGCAGTGATTTCAGAATTCACCGCAGGGTCCTCGGAGGGCAGGGAAAACCCATCGCAAACCCACTGCACATCTGCCGGAACCGCTGCTAAAAGCACGCTGACCACGTCAGAAAAAGCCGACGAGCCGCAGAAACACAGCGCAGACCAGCCACCGGAAAAAGCAAACAAACTGACGAACGGGGTTAAAAAAACCAGAAACAATAGGATTGAAAGTGTCAGAAGTGAAACGCTGTTTTCAAAGAAACTACTGAACGAAAATGTCTGGAATTTACACATAAAATCCAATGAATGATAATAAAAAGGGCTGTTACAGAAAAAAGAAAAAACGATTTAAAAAAACAGAAAAAACTTTGCCGAAAAAATCCTAAAAGAAATCTATAAATAAAGAGACTTTTTGCTGCAGAATTTTATAATGAATGGTTTATTAGATATTGAATTAAAACGGGAATATTTTTAACATTGAAGCCTATGGGATTCGACTGAATAAACCTGCCGAATGAAGCCACTGAATGGCTTCTCTATGGGGATTTCACTGCCCTCGAACAGACACCGAACAGGCACCGTATGTGCAGGCAATTCGCCAGGATTTGGCGAATTGCCTGCTCTCTGGATAGCCGAATGGCCAGGAAAGGTAACCGTACCCTGAATTTCACTGTTCGGACACCTTTCGGCCACAATTCGGCTCTCTCTGTATAACCCCATATGGCTGGATGGGCTTCCAAGTCCTCTGACCTGCACGCGGTTACGGTTTACACAGTGCACTGCCGAAAAATCCACCGTCTGGTTTTTGGCGTCTGAAGGAGCGTTCATGTTAAAAGGTGCTGGATGCGTGGCTGAAGCGGGCGACGTGCTGCGGCTTCCATCGCTCTAGCTGCCGCTTCGGACACATGTTACTGATTAATTTTCAAGCTCATTAGAATTTCATAGGAAAACTCGGCTCGTCTCAGCTCGCATCTGCTCCTCATTAAAGCCCTCGGAGGGCATTTGAAAACTTGTAGAGGTCACAGGATCTCAGATTTACAGTTATTCTACGACCCAGATGTGGAGCGAACATGCGGCACAAACATCCCGATTCTATGGAGATTAAGTATCACGCGCTGCTCTCATGCAGGGTCCTAGAAGCGGAGCTGTCACCATGGAAACCAACGGAAAGTAACTGCCGATTGCTCCACCGTGTTCCAGAATCGCTCTTTATACATTAAAGCCTTTATAAGCTCAATATCATTATCTGAAAATAACACGGAAACCTTGTAATTACTCATTTCAGAGCAACAGCAGCTTTTAGGGTCTCCTCCATATATTCAGGGTGTGTGTGTGTCTTTTTAGGGGTTCCTCCATATATTCAGGGTGTGCGGGTGTCTTTTTAGGGGTTCCTCCATATATTCAGGGTGTGCGGGTGTCTTTTTAGGGACTCCTCCATATATTCAGGGTGTGCGGGTGTCTTTTTAGGGGCTCCTCCATATATTCAGGGTGTGCGGGTGTCTTTTTAGGGGCTCCTCCATATATTCAGGGTGTGCGGGTGTCTTTTTATTATTATTATTATTATTATTCTTTATTTATAAAGCGCCAGCATATTCCGCAGCGCTGTACAATAAGCACAGTACAGACAGGGTTACAATACATTGAACAACATTTGACAAACAGTACAGGAGGAGATGAGGGCCCTATTCCCGTAGGAACTCACAATCTATAAGGGTTGGGGTTGGAAACAGGAGGAGAGGACTGTAAGGTGAGAGTGATTGATGGTTGCGTCAGTGAGTTGGGTGGTAGGCTTCCCTAAATAGGAACGTTTTAAGGGAGCGTTTGAAGGAAGAGAAGTTAGGGGAAAGTCTGACAGTACGAGGGAGAGCGTTCCAGAGAGTGGGGGCTGCGCATGAGAAATCCTGCAGTCTATCATGGGAAGAGGTGATGCGGTGAGAAGCTAGGCGCAGGTCACTGTTTGACCTTAGGGAGCGGGCTGGGGTGTATTTGGTGATTAGTGAGGACAGGTAGTGGGGAGCTGAGTTAGTGAGGGTTTTGTAGGTAAGGATAAGGATTTTGAACTTAATTCTGCAGTGGATGGGGAGCCAGTGAAGGGACTCACAGAGGGGAGCGGCAGAGACAGAGCGGCGGGTGAGGTGAATTAGCCTGGCGGAGGCGTTCAGGATGGATTGTAGGGGAGAGAGGCGGGACAGAGGGAGGCCAGATAAGAGATTATTGCAATAGCCGAGTCGGGAGATTACCAGGGCGTGTATGAGTTGTTTTGTGGCGACAGCGGTAAGAAATGGCCGAATTCTGTAAATATTACGCAGTTGGTATCGGCAGGAGGAGGAAAGAGACTTGATGTGGGGATGAAGGAAAGAGCAGAGTCCAGTGTAACTCCAAGACAGCGAACTTGGTTTGATGGGGAAATGGTGATACCCTCCACCGTGATCGAGAAGTCAGGAGGTGGGGAGGCATTAGAGGGAGGAATAAGTAGGAGCTCAGTCTTTGACATGTTGATCTTTAGGTGGTGGGAGGCCATCCAGGAGGAGATGCCAGATAAACAGTCACTGACTTTGGAAAGGACAGGGGGAGAGAGATCAGGGGTAGAGAGGTAGATCTGAGTGTCATCAGCGTAGAGGTGGTAATTAAAGCCAAAGCTGTTGATGATTTTGCCCAGGGAGGAGGTGTAGATGGAAAAGAGCAGAGGACCAAGGACAGAGCCTTGAGGTACACCAACAGATAGAGGCAATGAGGAGAGGAGTTACCAGTTAGAGGTTCCTCCATATATTCAGGGTGTGCGGGTGTCTTTTTAGGGGTTCCACCATATATTCAGGGTGTGTGGGTGTCTTTATAGGGCTTCCTCCATATATTCAGGATGTGCGGGTGTCTTTTTAGGGGCTCCTCCATATATTCAGGGTGTGCGGGTGTCTTTTTAGGGGCTCCTCCATATATTCAGGGTGTGCGGGTGTCTTTTTAGGAGTTCCTCCATATATTCAGGGTGTGCGGTGTCTTATTAGGGGCTCCTCCATATATTCAGGATGTGCGGGTGTCTTTTTAGGGGCTCTTCCATATATTCAGGGTGTGCGGGTGTCTTTTTAGGGGCTCTTCCATATATTCAGGGTGTAGCGGGTGTCTTTTTAGGGGCTCCTCCATATATTCAGGATGTGTGGGTGTCTTTATAGGGGCTCCTCCATATATTCAGGATGTGCGGGTGTCTTTTTAGGGGCTCCTCCATATATTCAGGGTGTGTGGGTGTCTTTTTAGGGGCTCCTCCATATATTCAGGGGTGCGGGTGTCTTTTTAGGAGTTCCTCCATATATTCAGGGTGTGTGGGTGTCTTTTTAGGGGCTCCTCCATATATTCAGGGTGTGCGGCGTGTCTTTTTAGGGGCTCCTCCATATATTCAGGGTGTGTGCGGTGTCTTTTTAGGGGCTCCTCCATATATTCAGGGTGTGTGGGTGTCTTTTAGGGGCTCCTCCATATATTCAGGGTGTGTGCGGGTGTCTTTTTAGGGGTTCCTCCGTATATTCAGGGTGTGTGGGTGTCTTTTAGGGGCTCCTCCATATATTCAGGGTGTGTGGGTGTCTTTTTAGGGGTTCCTCCATATATTCAGTGGTGGTGTCTTTTTAGGGGCTCCTCCATATATTCAGGTATGCGGGTGTCTTTTCAGGGGTCCTCCATATATTCAGGGTGTGCGGGTGTCTTTTTAGGGGCTTCTCCATATATTCAGGGTGTGGGTGTCTTTTTAGGGGCTCCTCCATATATTCAGGGTGTGCGGGTGTCT